>CM042160.1:65843732-65853732 GCA_023376005.1 Doryteuthis pealeii | reverse complement strand
TATAGTAAAATCATTAGAACTTTTAATTTGAATCTGAAAAATGAAAATTATTCCCTTTCTTTTTTTTTAAGTCGTTTAAATACATTTCTATGGTAAAATTATTACAAATCTTAATTTGAATTTGAAAAATGAAATTTTTTTTGCTAATGATTTTATAATAAAAATGTATCTAAATAATGCATTTCTATAGTAAAACCATTAGAAATTTGAATCGGAAAAATGAAAATTATTTTCTTTTTTTCTTATTTTGCCTAAAGTCATTTAGATGCATTTCTATAGTAAAATTAATACGAATTTGAATTTGAAAAATAAAAATGTATTTTTTTTGCTAATGATCTTACAATAGAAATGTATTTAAATAATGCATTTCTATAATAAAATCATTAGAAATTTTGATTTGAATCTGAAAAATGAAATTTTTTTCTTTTTGTTTGAAGTTGTTTAAATGCATTTCTAAATTAAAATCATTAGAAATTTTAATTTGTATCTGAAAAGTAAAAATCTATTTTTTCTTTTTTTTTTTCATTTTGCCCAAAGTCATTTAAATGCATTTCTATAAGCAAAATCATTAAAAAGGCTTTTTCAATTCCTGAAAAGTGAAAATTTTCAAAATCCAACATAATACAGCTTACATATTCAAAGTTGCTAAATAGATTTTTAGCCAATAAAAACCTCCGCAAAATTCAGTGCATAATCATAATTTTTTTTTTGTTACTACCTAAAATATAAATTTGTTCAAAAAAATTCTTAAAACAGCAAGAAAGAATAGAGAAGTAACGATAAGATAAAAAAAGCTGCAATATCAAAAACTGAGATATCGCCTATGTAAGTAAGTAAGTAAAGTAAAGTCAATGGGGCGGCCTAAAGTCGGTAGCAGCCAATCAGTGAGGGAGTCTATCCCCTTTTCAATAGCGCTAGACCAAGGAGATTGTGTTAGCATCTGAGGTGGAGCACCACACCTACCACCAGCTCCTTTACTGCACATATCCCTGTGCTACTCATACGCTGAGTTGGCAAGGGCCGGTATCGAACTAGGAACGTTGTGGTTTCTAGCCAAAAAGGAACAATAATTAGTTGAATATTGTTTCCTTTTATAGAATAAATGCGAGAACAATTTACAAACAAGTCGCCACAGTGGCCTAAAGTCAGTATCGACCAGACAGCGAGGGAGTCTATCCCCTTCTCACTAGCGCTAGACCAAGACATTGTTTTGGCGTCTGAGGTTCTCAAACATTAAAAGCAATCCTATATATAATTTTTTTATTGAAATCAGTTAGAATAAGGTAAAAATAAATGTGTTCTTATTTAATTTCATTAGTCTTTCTAATTCAATATAATATTATGCATAGGCTATTAACAAAACTGTGTTTAAAAAAATAATTGGTGTTATTGATTTCTAAGATTATTAAATTCTCAAATGTATTAAAAGCAATAAAGTATATTTTTATATTGAAATCAGTTAGAATAAAGTAAAAATAAGTAATCTTTTTTGTGTTCTTATTTAATTTCATTAGTATTTCTAATTCAATATAATATTGTGCATAGGCTAACAAAAGTTTTTTTGTTTAGGATAAGGTGCCAATAAAGAATAGTAGAAAGAACTTTACCTGTGTGGTCCCAGCAGCTGTGTCTTTCTCACTGTCGACAGAAGCACTCGATAATTCATTGAAGAGTGTCTGACTTGGAGGACCTGTACTGCTGTACGATGAACGCTGAGATAAGTTTTCAATCTGCACCTGTAGCTGATGATTTACTTCTTGTAATTCATAGATTTCACGACCTTGGCTTCGAATCTGGAAGTAATCAAACAATATCATGTATATACAGGGTGTGTTAAGAAAAATACAGTAAAAAATGGGAAGGGAAAACCCCTCTCTTGTAAATAAGGAAAATAAATAAATAGAAATTAAAAAATGGTAAAATTCAAAAAACAAAAAAACAATCTACAAAGAGGGGGAAACTTACAACAACTGTTCTTCCTGGTAGTAAGATCAAACTTGAGTAATAAAATGGTTGTAATATAAATTAAGAGAGCGCTATTGCCATTGGCTGGAGGTCAGGTGACCAGTACTATATCTATGGTCATCAGGAGGCGAGGTCAGTTGCTGAGGGGGAGGGGTCGAGGTTTGATCAACCCCGATTGGTCGCTTGGGTGAGGAAATTCGTTGTTGAAAGACCAGAAATTTCCAATGATCCCAAGGAATAACAACGCTGATGACTTCCCCCTCAATCATCTTATAGATGTATTTTTACAAGGGTGTCTATAAAGTTCTCCAACTGATTTCTCGTTGAAATGCAATAATCAAAATGTACATAAAAAAATGAAAGTACAAGAGTTGAACTTTCATTTGGTTTTACTGAATGATTCTATCATTTGTACAACGTGAGTTATTAAGTTTTCAATTTTAGAACTCCTGCATATATATATATATATATAATCCAAAAGTCCAGAGAAGAAATCTTCCTTATGACACAAGAGTTTTATTTAAAAACCTGTCGCAGTTTGAGAGCTCAATGTGTGCTCTTAATGTTAAGAGTCACAGAGCACATTTATAAGTAAAGAAATTACAAAAGACTTAGAGATTTTGCATTATAGTCTATTTCAGGGAACTTAGACAAATAGTCTAACTCTCCCGACTCATCAGATGCACATTGATTCGATTGTCTAAGCTCCCTGAAATAGACTATATTTTACATGGAAGGTATTTTACTGTCGGATTATCATTTTGCCAATAATGCAACCCCTCACCCCCCAAATAATAATAATGCAACCCCTCACCCCAAAAACAATAATGATACCCCCTGTTGCATTGAGCCAGTTGGGTCATAGTAGTAATCATTAGTAGAAACAACATACGCAAGTTGTATAGTCACAAGGGGGCTGTTTATTTATTTCTAGGCTCATGGGTTCTTTTTCAGAGAGAAGGAGAGAGAGAGGGGGGTAAGGTCAAATTATTCTATCGTAAATAATGTTCAGTACTACTATGCGAATCACATCACAGGGAACTTTGGAAGCCCTGTCTGCCCCTTATGAAGGCCTAACCGAAAAGGACCGATTTTTCTCTTATTCTGTTTCTCGTCCTGAGGGTGGGAGGGTTACCCCCTTCCACTTCTGGTCAAAACTCGGAACTTCCATTTTTATTTTTAAATCTAATTCCGGGGTCATTCATCGGTCAATTGCTGGCCCCGCCGTTGAGTTTATCCTTCCAAACTTTAACATTTGTTCTTATTTCTTTTTCTTCTCTTTCTCCAGAAATCCGATTACTGTTTTCTTTTCAATCCCAAAATTCCCCGTAGACCATAGTAACTACACTACACACACCCCAAATAATAATAATAATGCAACCCCCCCCCCGGAAAAATAATAATGCATTCCCTCCCCCAATAATGTGAACCCCCCCAAAAAACAAAAAAAACACAAACAAGCTGATACTAACCTGTTGTTCTTGGTCAAATTTTTGTTTTTCAAGCATCAATATCCGATCTTGAGATTCTTCCAAACTGCATGCATAGGAATCACGTTCTTCAGTAAGAATAACAATTCTTTTGTCTAAATCGGATTTCTTTTCATTCAGTTCATTAATCTGTAAAGAGACAAAGCAAAAATTAATTAAAAAAACAGTTTGTGTATAGCAGTATTAGTGTTACTGTATGGTGGCCAGGGCTCGACATTAATGCCGTCCCGTAATCCTGGGGATGATAAAAAATACATCTGGGATGATCAATACGTCATCCGGGACAGTTTGCCGGGACGGTAAAAATTTTTCCTAAAAGTTAGTACTACATTTCAATATTGGCCGTCCAGTGATCGAATGCTGACCTCAAAAAACGGTTTAGTTCTAAACTTAAAATTACTAATGGCAACAACACTGTAGAAATAGACACAGTCACACAGTATATATTTTTATGATTGGAAAATGTCCGTATAAAGATGGAAATGGAATAAATTTTAGTTTATAAAATTTTTATTTTATTATTCTTGATTATAAATAAATGTTTCTGTCAACTGCTTCAGCTTTTCTTAATGTTTTATTACATGTTATTATGCTACTGATGACTGACAAGTATAGATGATGCTAATGAATTAAACAAAAATATTTTGATTTCGGGACGGTTGATAATTTTTGTTCGGGACGGTCATGAAAAAAGTTAGTGTCAGGGCCTGATGGTGGCACCACTTGACTATAGCACATTTTTAAAGAAACTTTTGAATAAAACAGGCTTCTCAGTAAACAAGGTGAGTCATAAAACTAGTGAGATTAAAGTGTATTTACCAAGATAGGAATGAACAATGAATGCAACATTAATTTTTTGTTCAGAATACAAGGTGTGTAAAAAACGTATCAAGTTTAAAGCTGTATTTACCAGGATAGAAATGAAGAATGAATGGAACGTTCCTTTTTCAGAATACAAGGTATGTCAAAAAGTAAAAATCTCGATACTTTTTTTGACACACCTTGTATATCACACATTCTTCTGTAAACTTTATATATAACAAGCTGAAATCAAATGGATTTTAAAACTACGAACTCACGTGAGGGGACTAAACGCTGATACGGAATACTCCGTTATTAGAAATATTTTACAGACGCAGCCATTTTCAATAACAACAAAGATAAAGGATCCGTTCAACAGGAGGGACATTCATTGAAGAAGGGAATCTAACGATCCCGAAAATTTATGAGAATAAATAATAAAAAATAAGTGAATCCTGTGTTCCACAACATCGAGTTCCTTCATTTATTTGTTAATGCTTCATAATAACGCCCAACTTCAACATAAAAAAGACATATAAATATAAATATATACCGAGAGAAGCATACGGAGACCCCTAAACTAGAATATATATATATATATATATATATATATATATATATATATATATATATAATAAAAGGATGACCAAAAGAGATAAGACAAATAAAAATATTTATTTCATATCATTTATTTTTAATTGTTCATAACTAGTTTTGGCCTTAGGACAGTCAGGAGACAGGAAATACATTTAATGTGTGACAAAAGAAATATACAAAACAAATGTGTTTAGCATAAAACGAATATGTTATTGCGGTAAATAAAGACGTATACGAAGCTTTGTGTCGTTAAGGCGTATGGGAATTGAGTCAACAGTTTACCTGGAAATCTCTCGGTACGGGGGATAAATAGCCCCCCGAAAACACTAAGGGTTAGAAGCGGGCAGGCGGACCAAACTGTACTGCAAAGTGATAATATTCTCATCCATTGTTTTACTCGTGTTATGACACGGACGTAGAATGATGCCTCACAATAATAAGAGGGACCAAACATCAGGTAGCTCTCTCTCTTTTGTTGGCCAAATATCACAAGAAATGCTAACGCTCAAATATCGGCTCGAAGTCTAGTTCGTGCATGAGGCTAAGAAGGAAATGAATACAGTGCTACACATTATATGTCAAGAATTTAATATTCGGATCTTATACCAATATCCTTCTGATACGGCTCAGAGTTTCGTCTCCTCTGTGAAAGTGCAGAGATTGAAAACCTTTCAGAAAAATTTTAAAAACCATTACACTTATGAGAGTACATATATATTCTTCTATAAATACTTCCTCATATATACACCATAAATTATATTAAATATAAAAATATTATATATTAATCACATCATTATATATAATTAATAGATAATGTTATACTATCTTAAACTAATTATATGTTAAACACAGGTTTACTTACTCCAATTTTTATACTATTTGAAAGGGCACTCTCACTGACCATAATTTATTTCGTGCGTGAATATGACAGTAATACGCTACCCTAATTTTTGTAAAATCTCAAGCCTAAATCTCAATAATGTAAGTTATTTGTCAATGTAGGCGGCGCCCTTACACCCCTCATAATGTATAGAGGCTAAATAAAATCGAGTATGAAACGAATTCAAATCATACTGTACTTGGTAAGACACATTGTTATTTCAGCCTAGCCATTTGTACTTTTTCCCGACTCGATTTGTTTATCCTTTACACTTTCATGAATAGGAGATAATCTAAATAGCCCGGCACTTTAGACATTAATTTCCAATTAATTATTAAATTAATTCTTCAAAAGTGTGAGGTACGACTTGTGTGTCAGTTAAATTATTATTAGACACCAAAATACATACCTGTCGTGTGCTGCTTAAAATTTTATAAACAAAAATTTAAGTGCCTATAATAATCAAACACAATTGATTACAAGTTTGTTCACTCATGAAATTCATAATTTCCAATTCAGAATAAAACTTTGAATATTATATTTGTTTTAATTTTTTGTGAGGTAGTATAGTATATATGGTGGTGGGATGACGGCATAAATGTTGTTGTTGAAGGTTGAAATTATGACTAAGTGAGAATGCTGTAGTGTGTATGTAGTATTCTGCTTGTATTTCACTAATTAGTCAATTAGTTCATCTATTATCGTTATAATCATTCGATATAACTAAATTTGTATTATATAAACATCTAATTAATATGTAAATCACCTTACTCTATATCGATCGGGTTGGAGTATGATATTCGCACTATATATGTCACTCAACTTTTTGTGTTTTCTTCTAATATATTAAAAGCTGCTTTTGTATGAACAATTAGCAATACCTTCTATTCTAGCCATAAACTCCTTTAACCCTAACCCGTGTTAAATTACAAATATCAAAAGAAAAAGAAAAATTCATAGGGAAAAATTTCAGCATATTTTCGACATATTTCTTCTTTCTTCTTCTTACTCTTCTTCTCTTCCTCTTCTTCTTCTTCTTCGTTACTCGACCCGGCTATGTAAACCTTTGGCCTGGGTGCCTTCAGGTAACTGTCTCTCTTTTCGTGGCCTACGAAGCTCATTCTCGAACTCAGAAGGAACGCGCGTGTGCTCTTGGTTACGTAATGACGATACCGGATAGGCAATGGAGAGAAGGGACCAGGTAATTTCCGAATAATTACCAACCGTTGAATAACAAGAGTTATCCAAGAGTCAGTGTTCGAAAAATTCATGTACGAACATATGCAATTCCTTTTTCTCACTTTCTTTTAAAATATTTTTCTTTTTCAGACTTCCTACATATCCATATATATAACGTCATCAACAATTTTCAACAATAAATAAACGCCACTCAACTAACCATGGACTGTGATCTACGAAATCATCAGCCTTCTTTTCTTTTGACATCCCCATTAGTTCTAATAGAAGTTCAACCAGCAACTATTCTTGCACACTATGTGAAAAATAGCATACAACATCATCCTTTTTTATCCACGGGGTCTCAAGAATAATATGAAATACATCTGATTCTCTTTGGTGCCACGTTCATGTGTGGCGTTTCTTGTTTTTTTTCAATTATATTTTCTCCAACATCCCTGATTTGAGCACGCAAAGGTTCGATTTCGGTCCTACCTTATTAACCTGAACTCGGATAAGGAGCATTGTGGTGTTTGCTTTTGACAGCAATCGACTATAAATTCCAGCCATCATAACAAACCCTTGATAAGTTCGATTAACTAAAATTTCTATCAATCTTCACAGTGACGACACGACACGTCATATTAATGCATACACTGTGACAAAGCATTTGTTCAAATATCCATACATCTCAAAATGAACGATAAAGATTGGTAAGGCTCAAGAGTAACTCGAGAGTTTTTTCTATAAACACTATTTTTTCTATTGATGGGACTCCTAAGAGCTAGTAGTATACTGTACGTCGTAGGAAGTACAGGAGTGACCACCTGAGAGGATGCTCCTTAGTGTTTGTCGGATAATCGCGAAGTTGGCCTGCGCCAAATTCTCCACGATGAATGAGTACGTCCGCTCATGCGATCGAGACATAGCGTAGGTTTTGCAACCTTCATTCCCAGGTCTAAAAGTGAAAGGAGGCTACCGCTCAAAACCTAAGTGCCTTCTAATCAATCGCTTATTAGTGAGTGGACAGCTACCACAAAGGCTCAGATGCTTTAGTCTTGATGACTATTCGATTCTGGATTTCATAGGCGCCTTGTAGAAGGATTGGGGGGAGCAGGAACATCTACCCTCGCTGTTTTGGCTATGAATACCCAACATTAGGCCGGTGCCTCGGAGACTTTACCTTGTATATGTGACCAAGAATTTATTATATATATATACAATACTGAGCGTCGGTCCCTTGATGGCGCGTTTGTAGGTAAACCCCCCTTGATGCACCAATTTCTTTCCTATCGACTTTGTTTGATGCCTCTGAGAGAATGGTTTGCTTGCGTGAACTGAGTCGGCCGTCTAGCTCCTAAAATGCGCTAACAGCAAGAGCGGCATTACGTTTCACCACTATGAAAAGCAAATCGCACTTGTGTGTGGGCCTAGCAATCATTGAAACTGTTCAGCCACTATGATTCTATCTCGATGCTGGCGTGCAACTCCTCTAAATATGCTACCGTACTATACGAAAATCGAACCGAGAGAAAGTCGAATAAGTATCCCTCCCAGCCTTCCTCTTAAATTTTAAGTCTTATATCTTTTATTAATATTTTGATATAATATATTAAATTATATTTAAACATACATCTGAATGAGTGAGCTATATATTATAGAGATGAGAGAGGAGAGAGAGCCAGACAGACAGACAGACAGAGACAGACAGTGACCATGAGATCTCGGGAACTCTCAGAGAAACGAGAAACTTGATGACACGATAAATATAGGAAGTAAGTAGAATAGCAAATGTGCTAATAAAGTAATTGAGATAGAGTGATGGAAGATGAACGAAGAGATGAGAGAATTGAGGTGGTGTCAATTGGTGAGAAGAAAAGTACGAATGGAACTGGATACAATGAGTACAAAATAGGAGAAACATATCGTTGATTAGATATAATGGAGAGAGGATACTTATGTTGGCTTGTTTTTTCATTTTTCTCCGTTCTGTATAGTAAGTCATGACGAAATAAGAAGACTAATATACAAGTTACATATCTTTATATAGTCAGCACAATTTTTTCTTACTCTAAAAAGTTATTGATCAAATCTTAACTATAGTATTTTAACCTCGTGCAAATAAATATTAGAACCTATATATTATAAATATAATCTTTTTAAATTTATACTTACATCAAAATATTAATATAGCTAGTACAAGAGCAATTTAGAGGAATCATTTCAATCTCTATCTCGGACATTTTTAAATTATTATATAATCTACAATACTCTGCCACATAAAATAAAACCCATAGTGCTAAAAAAGGACAATCACCTTCAGCGCATCTAAATCTCGCAATGAGTTCCCAATTTTTATATAGATATAATTCTTACATATTCCACAGAACACGAGTTTAATTCCAAATAATGTGAGTTTTCCCCCTTTCATTTATAACTGCGGCTTACCCTATATATCACAGAATCTCATACATTTATATAAAACGGTCGGTGTGTGGTGAATGGTGGTGAAATGTGATGTCTCAGTTATATGGACATACTTTCTTATACTCAAACATATGATAACTAATTTAATTTTCAATATTTGTGATAGCAAGAAACCTTAGTATTATTGATATTTTTAAATAACACTGTTTGGTCATTACTATTAATATTTTTCACCCAATGAAAGTTCTTGATTTTTGTACAAAAATTAGGGAAGATTTGATATTCTATTCTAATTCCAGAACAATTACAAAATAATAACAGCGATAACTAGAACATTCTCTTAAAATGATAGTCCTCTCAGTTAACTGAAAATCCTTATCTTGATTAACTAAGAAAACATATACACGTCTCTCTAATCGTTGTACTATCACATACTTCATAACTACTAAATACTTAAAGTAGCAATCAGTTAACGAAGTGTATATTAAACAGACGTGACCTAAGCGTAGCACTACGGTTTGATGCTGAGTATGTTCAGTTTTCTATTTCGATTTTATACTTGCCTCTGTTTTAGAATCTTTCTATCTGCCCATGGTACTTATTTAGTTTCATTAGCCTTTCTAAGGTTAATATTGAATTGGTTTATCATAATTAAAACTTGATA
>CM042160.1:65743629-65843632 GCA_023376005.1 Doryteuthis pealeii | reverse complement strand
AAAGAGAGAGATCGCATAAGATAGTTTGAAAAAATAGATAAAAGGAAAAAGCAATATAGTTGTGAGAAAAGATATAGTACAGTGTGTGCTGACACGGCATGTTGGGCTTAATGGTTCATAAAATGGCAATCTAATGAAATTATTTAAAAAAATAAAATAAAACAAAGTAGAAGGAATTGAATAAACCAATCGTCCAGAACCGTGACGTTTGTTGGGTTTCTCGTGTCAGCCATTATTTTCCTTTCATCATTCATATAACTGGCTCTGAAGAAGACGAATGGTTTATACAATGCTTCTATTATTGTTTTAATTCTATTTTATTTTAATAATTTAATTTAGACTGCGTTGTATTAACATTATATTGTCGAAACACGCGCGTGTCAAGCTCAGCTATATTCTATTTTCCACTTAACTATATTGTTTTTCTTTTATCTCTTCTTCAAATTGTCGGATCTAATTCCATTTTCGTTATTCACACTCATAAAATTAAATTATAGTCAGCAAAATATGCGTCCAAAGTAAAATGGAGGAAAACCCATTAAAGTTCACATGTGCATATCAACGCGGCCTTTTGAAATGTGTATCCGTTAAAGATTTTCCAGGTGCTCAACGGAGAAAAAATTACTGCAATAACAAAAAGATTCTTTGAATGTACATACGAGGGTAATCCGAAAGGTAAGGTATCCAAAATGTTCAGAGATCAAGAAACGTTTATTGTTTATTGTCAATGATGTTTACATCATTGTTAAAGTTTAAACATGTATCTATTTTACTACAACAATCGCCAATTCGGTCCGATGCATTTTTTTGTGATAAATACCAGAGTAATCCCAAAGGTAAGAACTCAAATATTTAACAATCGAGAAACGTTTGTTGCAAGTGATATTTACATCATTTTAAAAGTTTGAACATGTATCTATTTTTTACATAATTATCAATAAACATTAATCATTACAGCCCCACCCCCCAAAAAACATCCTAATTTTTAGCTCTCCATTGGTGAGATTGTGAAAATTGATAACTTTTTGTAATCTATTTTTGTCTCTAAAATAAGTTCTAGAGTTTCCCTACAACTAAAAATTGGTTTATAAAAGCATTTTTGCCCATGAAATCCAAAACTGCTATCATTAAAAAAATCAGAAATCATCAATAACTTAAAATTGGTTGACTTTAAGACTTTTTTTGGATTCCATGTGCAAAAATGCTTTTATAGACCAATTTTTAGGAGTAGGGAAGCTATAGAACTCATTTTACAGACAAAAATAAGTTACAAAAAGTCGCCATTTTTTGTGACAACTCTAAAATGTCTAATGTTAACAGTCCACACTTGGACAAAATTTCAGAAAGATTGAAGGTGCTGGGTCACATGGCCTGGATAATTTGACATGGAATTACCCATATATATATATAAGTGAGTAAAGAAATAACAAAAGACTTAGAGATTAGGCATTATAGTCTATTTCAGGGAGCTTAGACAAATAGTCTAAATCTCCTGACTCATCAGATGCGAAATTTCATCATTCGCATCTGATGAGTCGGGAGAGTTAGACTATTTGTCTAAGCTCCCTGAAATAGGCTATAATGCAAAATCTCTAAGTCTTTTTGTTATTTCTTTACTCATATATTTGCTCTGTGACTCTAACATTAAGAGCACACATTGAGCTCTCAAACTGCGACTTGGTTTTGTTTAAATAAAACTCTTGTGTCATAAGGAAGATTTCTTCTCTGGACTTTTGGATTATATATTAAGATTATAAGTTAAAATTAACAAAAATTAAATATATTTTGGATATGGCATGAGGATGAAGCTGATAAACTTATTAGATTAATAATAAATTTTTCAATTTTTTTTTTTTTGTAGTATGGTAAAATTATTAGGAATTTTATTTTACAATATTGATTTTTAATTTGTTGGTTTTTCTCTTAATATGTTACATTAGTCATAATTATTTAAATTTATAATTTGGACAATTAATATAATTGTAACGATTTTTAAGATTTAAATATTTATTTTAATCTTTAAATAGATTTTGAGTTATGAATAAATTACTGTTTCACTCAATTTTTAAATGATATTCATTATGAATTAGGGAGAGAACTTTGTGAGCCTTAATTTTGAATTTATCAGCGTCTATAAATCTAACCGTAAAATGTTTTTGTTTACAAATATATAACCGTAAAATGTGTATTTGCAGACACATCAGAAGGATTAAATAGTATCCTGAAGAAGGCAAAGCCTGAAACCTTAGGTAGATGCTCACTAAAACCTTTGTATAAACAGTTATATTTAATAAATAAAGCTCTTACATTTGTAATTGAGCACTTTATTTTCCTTTATTTCATTGTGGAAAAATTACCAATATATATATATATATATATATATATATATATATATATAAAGGGCCGGTTTAGCTCAGTTGGTATAGTGTTTGGCTAGGAATCACAAGGTTCCTGGTTCGATACCGGCCCTTGCCAACTCAGCATATGAGTAGCACAGGGATCTGTGCGGTAAAATGAGAAGCTGATGGTAGGTCTAGTACTATTGGAAAGGGGATATACTCCCTCGCTGTCTGGCTGATACCGACATTAGACCGTCTCGACGACTTTTTATATATATATATATATATATATATATATATATATATATATATAACACACACAGGATGGGGTACAAGGTAGGGGTTATATATATATATATATATATATATATATAGCATAGCAATACCATAATCTTTACAGATCACTGCCGTCCCTCACAATCCTATAACTCTACCACTAGAACCTTTCCTCTCATGAGCCCTCAAATGACTCATCAAACCCACTGCAAATCCACAAAGTTTGATGCAAATATGACATAGGAAGGACGTCCTTCCCATTGTATCAGATGATAAAATTTGATGCTTATGCGCCACCATATAAAAAGCATTGAAATATATATATATATATATATATATATATATATATATATATACACACACACACATACATACACACAAAGGTAATCTCAAATGTAAGGTCTCCAACTAACTGTAAATACATTTCAATAGTTTCTTAGAAATGAATTACACAGGATAGGTTATAAGGTAGGAGTTAGACGGCTTTAGTTGGGACCCATAAATTTTCTTGGGGACTCATTCAAAGCAAATATGTGAGTCCCAGGACACACTAAATCAAAAATCTACCAGCATCATTGCATAGAATAGACGTCCTTGATTCCAGATTTATTACAATTTTGTTTTGTTCTTTTCTTGATTTTCAGTCTACAGATTGATTTTGTTTCTTTGTTTAATGGCATATAAACATTTATGGGTTATTCAATGCCAAAAATCAGAAATAAAAACCCTACAATTCATTAAGAAACTTTAGTTGGGACCCATAAATTTTCTCAGGGACTCATTCAAAGCAAATATGTGAGTCCCAGGACACACTAAATCAAAAAGCTATCAGTATCACTGTTGTTGGCATCCTTCCATCTACTGAAGACGATGGAGTAGTGTCCATTTAAAAAAAATCTTTTTTATTTTTTATCTGCAACTGCGTGAGTGGCTGAACAGACCAATTCTTGAATAACAGTCTCTGGAGCAGTGACTGCAAACAGTCTCACTGGATATATATATATATCCCGATCTTGAGAGATTGGTAAATCCCAAACTATGTACTGGTATCGTGACAGGGGAGCATCTCGATATGGGGCCGACATCAATGCCCTTGCGGAAGTCAGTTTCAGCAATAAGGACCAATTGACAGAAGGGGGTGGGCTGGATACACATCCTCATGGAAAGACAGGCCGATGGTAGCTGTAAGAAGTTTGAGGTAAGGTGACTCGAGCCCTCCATCCTGAAGCAACACATGACGGACACCATGGAAACATGTCCCACATTGAAGTCTGACCTGTGTGGCAGGGCATGTATGTCGAGGGTTTCATATGTGTGACAGGGTACATAAAAACAAGCTGGATCTGTGGGCCATCTGCGTGCTCACAACTACTCACAACTGAAATACTTGTAGAAATGGCCTTATTCTGTGAAGAAGCAGCAATCACCATATATATATATTTCGAGTCACACACGGAGCAGTCTCCCATGTCTATAACCTTGTTGATGAGACCTAATAGGTCGAAATGTACATTCAGGGATTGACATTTTCTCGATCTGTTTAGCCTTACATTTGAACATATATGCCCGCCTAAATTCATTAATTATTAACTAATTAATTTTCAAAAATTAGGTATGACTTCAATTAAGCACATATCCTCCCAAAAATTGTCGGCTAAAAGCCATATCAAATAAACACAGTGTTTATTTACGTACTTATATATATATATATATATATATATATATAATATATATATTGTTTTTTGTTGATCAGCCTATACTGGTGTCTCCATGTGTAGATGTCCACAATAATTTGGAACACAAATTATATCACAAAGTTTTGAAATAGAATGTTACTAATGACAATAAAACGCTAAGATCTGTCACTTTTTTCTTTCTATATTTATATTGAATATTATTCAGTTACATCACATGTTAACAATACCCTGATGATGGTTTAATTAAAAAAAACGAAATGTTTAATATTGGCTAATACTTCAAACTATAATAAAATCATCCTCTGAATACATTATTTTTTCACATTATATATATGGAGGCTAGTGGTTAGAGTCGTGGAAAATGGACTCGTCGATTCGAGTTCAATTCCTAGACGAAGCTATTGGCATTTTACATAGTGCTAATACCCTTGGGAAAGGTATGAATCCATTTATTCTCCCTCCAGCTATGGGTTAAATAGTAGGGCAAACTGGGCCCTTCAGCCTAGGGTAGGTAACCAGTCTAGGAGAGGGATAACTCTGAATTCAAAATTCCTGAGGTCGGTCGTTGATTGGGTTTGTGGCAACTCTTGATGCACCAATTCTTTCCTATCGACTGTGCCAAAAAGTGTGGATGGTCCAACACAAGCCTTCACCACTATAAACAAATCACTGTGTGGATGTTCATTGTATGAACACTCATACGCCGATCGATGGGAGAGTCCATCATCATATATATATATATAATAGTAGAAAAGAGTTATGGGTCTACCAGGGTTTTGATCTATACATATAATTCTATTTTACTAATAGTTCTATGTTTATGATATATTTAATACTCTTGGATAAATTACTAAACCCACTGCAACGGAAACGTTAAAGCAGCAATGGGACACCATATACGTATACAAGGTGTGTCAAAAAAGTATTTTTTGTACTTTTTGACACCCCTTGTATTCTGAAAAAAAAAAAAAAAACAACAAAAAAAAAAAACGTTCCATTCATTCTTCATTCCTATCTTGGTAAATACAGCTTTAAACTTGGTACTTTTTGACACACCTTGTATTCTGAAAAAAATAATGTCCCTTTCATTAATTTTTTTCAGAATACAAGGTGTGTCAAAAATGTACCAAGTTTAAAGCTGTATTTACCAAGATAGAAATGAAGAATGAATGGAATGTTATTTTTTTTCTCCAGAATACAAGGGGTGTCAAAAAGTACAAAAAAATTCTTTTTTGACACACCTTGTATACGTACAAAAAATCAGCCCATTCGTCTCTATCTATGTCAGTCTGTTCTTATCTACCTATCTATCTCAGACTGCTCATATCCCATAGAATATACGAAACATCAAAAAACGTAATAATACAGGTAAATGAACAACATACTCGTTACCTTTTCTTCCTTTGAATTGTGATAAACCTTCAAATCTCCAAACCAATATATGCAAAATGCTTCAAGCAAATTATAAAACTCTAAAAATTTATATGATTTACATTATGTCTTATATTGCAACATTTTCAAAGCGAACGCATGCATATATCTATGCAAAAATGCAACAAGCTTGCAGCGAAATTAAGCACACACATTAGAAGAAGAAATAAATTCAAAAATACTTCTGAATAATAACAGATGATCCTCGAGTATATACAGTAATCATAGGATTTTTTTAAAAATTTGTGTCAAAAAAGTATCAAGATTTTTGGACCAAGTAATCAATAAACACCCCAGCTGGGAGCTGTTTTGAAAGGAACACTTTTTGCTTTTCACCGTAAGATTTTTTTAAAAGTTTGTTCCTGTATATTTACAACCCAAATGTACGTTTTTATACTAAAATAGTTTTCGATTTTAATTAAAAAATTAATTATTTATTGGTTACTTGGTCCCAACATCTTTTTATTTAAATAAACATAAAAAAATATTTTGTAAATAAAAACTATTTCTATTTAAATAATCATATCTGCATTTCTCTTCTGATTAAAGAAAAACTACTTTAATATAAAAATGTGTCTTTCGTTTAAAGTTTTTAAAACTTAAAAAAGAAATTCCTATTGAATTAACAACAACATGAAATAACTATAACATATCAATAATTTGAAGGCAATTACAATGCGTATAAAAACTAAAAATAAAAAAGATGTTGTTTTTTTGTCTTATCGATTTCAAAGAACACTTTATCTTCAGAGACAAAAATCAGAAATGAAATAACTAATTTTTTTTTTTATTAAAATCGAAAACTATTTTAGTATAAAAACATGCCTTTGGGTTGTAAATATACATGAACAAACTTTAATAAAAATGTTACGATGAAATTCTAATGCAAAAAAAAATTGTCTGTTGTTTGTAAACAAACAACTGGGAATTTACAGTGAAAAGCAAAAGGTGTTCTTTTCAAAACAGCTCCCAGATGGGGTGCTTATTGGTTACTTGGTCCAGATTTTTTGTATTTTTTGACACACCTTGTATTCTGAAAAAAAAAAAACAAAAAAAAACAAAAAACAAACCTTCCATTCATTAATTTTTTTCAGAATACAAGTACAAAAAATCTTGATACTTTTTTGACACATCTTGTATATCTTAAGATATTTTTTGTTTATTGGCAGTGCAGAAACAGACCATCACTTTAATCAATTTTGTTTTGAATATCTGTGCACAAACACCTGTTGATATAAATGTGAACAGAAAAGAGGAGACATAGTGTGAGTGAAAAATAGTTTTTAAAAAAATAGTTAGTAAATATTAGCACAAAAAAAAAGTGAGTGAAATGAATTTATTAGTTGTAAAATAGTGATTAAATAATAAGAAAAGCTGAAACCTTACAGTTATATACATAATTATTGTGAAAACTTTCTGTTACTATATATATAAGTGTATTTTGGCAGCATTTTTTCTTTTATACAAGTTTTGTTGAACTGTACAGACAATTCCTGTCGGACAAGTTTTTCATTGATCCGTTCCAATTTTCGGGCCATCTTTCTGGTGTCGGGGTGTAACTGGTATAACACTCCCCCAAAGGTTTCAAAACAAGCACTTTCGGCAATACAATTTGCCATCCTCAGGTAGGAAACGATGGTATGATTTTGTCTCGTTTTTAACAAGAACTAGTAGTAGCAAGGAATTAGAAGTGGGAGGTAATAATACTGCAACACTCACTCGAACCACTACCATTCCTACAACCTCCTACTAACAATGGTTATTACCAGTTCTTGCTTTTTGTGTAAAAATTATGAAGATCTGATTTATATTCAAAGATATTTAAAAATTAAACTATACATAGAAATAGCATTGAAATTCTATTTAAAAATGTCCAGAATTTGTAAATCTCAAAAGTAAACAAATTAATACACCAGGGGTTTTCTGCCCCGCCCCTCTACCCAGTCAATGCTAGGTAGCCACTTCTAGTCTAGAATAAATTTATCTTTGGGAATATTTGTTTTTCTATTTTATACATACTGTTGGATTTACTTCCATATTTTCCTTTATATATATATATATATATATATATATATATATACACACACACACACACACACACACACAAGGCTTGTCAAAAAAGTATCAAGATTTTTTGTATTTTTTGACACCTTGTATTCTAAAAAAAAAAAAAAAAAAAATTCTATTCATTCTTCATTTCTATCTTGGTAAATACAGCTTTAAACTTTGGTACTTTGTATTCTGAAAAAAATTAATGAATGGAATGTAATTTTTTTCAGAACACTTTTTTGGCACGATAAAAAAAACAGTTTATTTAATTTTGTATATAACATTCAGTATATATATATATATATATATATATATTATATATATATATATGTTTTGTTGAACTGTACAGACAATGATGTCAGGGTGTAATTGGTGTAACTGGTATAACAGTCCCCCAAAGGTTTCAAAACGAGCGCTGTTATACCAGTTACACCCCGACACCAGAAAGATGGCCCGAAAATTGGAATGGATCAACAAAAAACTTGTCCGACAGGAATTGTCTGTACAGTTCAACAAAACTTGTATAAAAGAAAAAATGCTGCCAAAATACACTTATTTTAAAATATATATATACATATACATATAAAAATAAATGTACTGGTTTTTTAGTGCATTCACATATCATCACTTTTTATTAATTTAGTTTAGAAAATCTGTGTGCAACCACCTGTTGATATAAAAGTGCACAAAGAGTGGAAGTAGTGGTGTGATTGAAAAATAGTGTTAAAAAATATTAGTACAAAAAAGTGAGTGAAATGGATTTGTTAATAGTAAAAGTAGTGGTAAGAGTGACAAAAAAAAATAGTTAGAAAATATTAGTACCAAAAAAAAAAAAAAGTGAGTGAATTTGGAAGAGAACTTTTTCTTTCAAAAAAATTTGTTTTTATTCTATTTTAGAAGAATTTGAAAAAGTTGAAACTAAATAAACTTTTCTTTTTTCTCTTCCCCCCCCACACCCTGACAAGTAATGTAAAGCAAAAAAAAAAAAAAAATAATCATTTAAGTGCTAAAGATATTATGATTTTTCAACAGCCAAAAGCAGTATTTTCTTTTTCTTAAAGGAAAAAAAAAAAAAAAAAAAAAAAAAGCAAATAAAAAACATTCAAAATAAGAAAAAAAAAAAAATTTGTATTTCTTTTGAATTGAATAATTAAAATCTGGAATTTTTTTTCAAATGAAGAATAATAAAATATAAAAAGTAAATGATCAAACTGTTAATTTACAAAAAACTAAGAAAATTCCCATTAGATCACCGAAGTAAAGCATCATTGAGCCTATTCAATACTTTGATGGGTGACCATTTAAGCAACACCAAATACTGTAAGAAACCAAATATCAAAATGACAATTCGGCATTAAATGACCCCAAAAAGGTTGATATGCCATTAAAAAAAAAACAAAAAACAAACTAAGAACCCCACCCCCACCAAAAAAAACCCCAATACCCCTCATCCCCCCTCCAAATAAAAATCAAGAGAAGAAAATGTATTTCAAAACCAAAATATAAACTAGCCACTCTAAAGGCCCTACTTAAGGCCCTATTTTTCCAGATTTTTAAATTAGATCAACTGATTGTATATTTACACATACTTTTCATTGCAACAATAAACACAGGTATAACACCAAGATGTTATATTTCTGGTGAGGATCTATAGATTAATAAATGCTATCAAGAGGTTAATGCTTTTTTTAAAATAATTTTACAATGCTTTTCTATAGTAAAATCAGTCATTTACAATGCATTTCCATAGCAAAATCAATTTTTTTTATACATTTTTTTCAAACTCATTTTTTCAAATTTAACCCATAGATTGTATCCTAACACGTACTACCACTCTGTGTCAAAGTGGACCTGGAATAATAGCAATGAAGGGGTAATCCACACTCTCCATACCTCCAGAATTGGAACTTCAGCATTAGATGCAATTTAACATCATACTCAGGACACATCTTTATTAGTAATAAAGTTATAATAAACTATATATTGATCCATTTCCTTTAGTCTACACTCTGAATAGGAATAATTATCTTTATCTGGCTATCAAGATCTAGTTTAAACTTTAATCTGACCAGCAAAGCCATATGAGATTTTTCTTAGCTTTTTTTAATAATAATTTTTGTATTATATGGAAAAATCAAATTTTTTTTATAGGGTGCTGCAAAGATATGATTAGATAAAAATTGACTACCCCCACCCCTTGCAAAAAAAAAAGTAGAGAAATTGCTTACAGCAAACTGTTTGATCATTTACTTTGGAATTTTTTAAATTTAAAAAAAAAATGTTATTTTGCATTTCACATTTTTATTTACTTTCTTAATATCTAAATTTTATTTAACTTAAAAAAAATAAATAAAAATTAAAAAAATTTTTTTTTTTTCAAAATAAAAAAATTAAATGTAGGATTAAGAACTGATTTAAAATAATGTTACTTTGCATTTCATATCTTTATTTGTTTTCTTAATATCTAAATTTTATTTAACTTAAAAAAAAAAATTTTAAAAAATAAAAAATTTTTTCAAAAAAAAAAATGTTTGAATAAGAACTGAAGAAAAAGTTGTCCTCACATTTTGTTAGTGAACAGCTGGGGAGGGCTTTTGAGAAACACATTCTTGTAAGAATCAGGTTTGTATCGCCTCACCTGCCACTGATCTCTTTGCTGAGAGACCATCACTTTTTGGTGAATAGCGGCCATTAACTGGTTGTTAAGACTCATTATCTCCCCTTGAGCTTGGCTTAATTCTTTTTCACATTGAATTTTCCTAAAAAGAACAAAAATCAAAAAAAAATTGAAATTATAAAAAATAACAAAAATAATCTCCAATGTTAAAATGATACGTACCTGGCATTAGGGTAGGTTCATTTTTCACTTTAAAAAAATATCAAATTGTTCATCTATGTGAAAGTTGTATGTTAGTATACTGAATACGGATACAAAAATTAGATCTTTTACTTGCACCATTGTTTGAGGAAATAGCATCAAAGATTGTCTACTAAAATGCACTAAAAATCCTCGTTTTCTAAAGGCTAAATTTTGAAAAAACAAGAATTTTTAGTATATTTTAGTAGACAATTTTTTATGCTATTTCCTCAAATAATGGGGCAAGTAAAAGATCTAATTTTTGGTATCAGTATTCAGTATACTAACATACAACTTTCGTATAGATGGACAATTTGATATTCTAAAAAAGTGAAAAATTGACCTACCCTATTGTGGCATATAATACTGAAATAATAAGAATGGAATCATAGTGTGATTAAATGACATTTAAGATATAGGGTATTATAAATGCACCCTGGCCTTCTCTCCTAAAAAACACTAAGCGGTGCCTGCTGAAAACACAACCCGTGCTACTATATTCTGATTTTTTATTTACATTTGTTTAATGTCTTGTTTGTTTTTGTGACATTTGTTTTGAATTAAAATTTTTAAAAATAATATCTAAATATTTTCATCTTTTATTTTTATTTGTTTAATAATAATTTAATAATGTATTGATTGTTTTTATTTTCAAAACTCGGTCGTATTTATTTAAAAATTCATGATAGTTGTTTTGAATTAAAATAAAATGAAAATATTGAAAAAAAGAAAAAAAAAGAGATATTTTAAGGGGAGGGGGTAAAATATTTACATTTACTTGTTGAGAAAAGACTTGGACGGGGTGTGTAAAATATTGTTTTCTTATCGCATTAACTTTTCGGTAAAAATGCCTTCAAACAGCTAAGGAGTTCAATATTAGCATGGGTTGGGTTTTCAGCAGGCACCACTTAGCGTTTTTTAAGGGCAAGAGGCCAGGATGCATTTATCTGATATGCACCAAGATATATTATATAGAAAATATTTGAAACATATAAATTTGAATTAAAAAATGATTAGAACATTATTATCAATTAAAAGAAAAATTCTGTTTTATTTTAGAAGAATTTAATGAAATAATGAGAATGGAATTGTCTGTTTTTCCTAGAAATAATGTCTGATGAAATCTTGGAAGAGAGAAACAAGATCTCATATTAATTTTTGTTAATTCAACCTAGCAATTGCTAATTACTGTTCACCTTGTATTTTTGCTTAGTAAACCTTATCCCTATCCTTAATTATCATTATGTTTCTTCCAATTATTTCTCTGTTAACTCTGATATTCAAGTTACAACAGTCTTGAGATCTCACAGGACTTATTAATTCAACCAAAGCAATTGCTAATTATTCAGTTCCCCTTGTATCTTTGCTTAGTAAACCTTTTTGCCTATTTTTGACATTTGTTGTGTTTCTTTATATTATTTCTCTGTTAACTCTCAGATCTCACAGGACTTGTTAATTCAACCTGGAAATTGCTAATTACTGTTCACCTTGTATTTTTGCTTTAGCTCAGTCGGTAGAGCATTCGGCTAGAAACCACAAGGTTCCTAGTTCGATACCCATTTTCTCAGGGACTCATTCAAAGCAAATATGTGCATCCCAGGATGCACTAAACCAATCATAATAGAACATTGGAAAAGAAGATACCTCA
The DNA here is from genome assembly GCA_023376005.1 of Doryteuthis pealeii. Taxonomy (NCBI): domain Eukaryota; kingdom Metazoa; phylum Mollusca; class Cephalopoda; order Myopsida; family Loliginidae; genus Doryteuthis; species Doryteuthis pealeii. Next base: position 65,831,335 of record CM042160.1, on the reverse strand, counting down.
AAGAATCAGTTCATATGATAGGATCTACTAAACTCCTAAGTAGAACAAGTATAGAGATGTATATAATATGGGAACTTATAATCAAGGGCCAGTTTAGCTCAGTCGGTAGAGTGTTCGGCTAGGAATCACAAGGTTCCTGGTTCGATACCGGCCCTCGCCAACTCAGCGTATGAGTAGCACAGGGATCTGTGCGGTAAAGTAAGGAGCTGATGGTAGGTGTGGCGCTCCACCTCAGACGCTAAAATAATCTCCTTGGTCTAGCACTAGTGAAAAGGGGATAGACTCCCTCGCTGCATGGCTGATACCGACATTAGGCCGACATTGTGTCGTATCCTGCTCGTGAAGAGGGGTTGGTATATATATATACATACATATATATATATACACATACACATACACATATATATATATATATATATATATATATATATATATATATATAAGATTTTTGGATGTTTGTTTATTTAGAAACATTGCTGATAAAGTATATATTAAATTTTTACTTGAAGGCACTTACAACGCATGTATCGCATAAAATTCGATACTTTTTCTTATAGAAAATAAACTTGACAAGTGTAATCCCAGTAAAGGATGGCTGGATGTGTAGAATACCGTACAGACTGTTTCGACTTTATTAAGTCTCATCAGCGGTATATACTAACGATTTCCCTCTGACAGAAATCGAAACCGGGACCTCAGCAGACGCAGTGAAACACTAGTGAAACACTTTTATCGCCTCAGCCACAGTACACAGCTGACCATCCTAGCGGAATTAAGCTTGTCAAGCGATACTACGCGCCTCTACCATAATAGGTAAGGGGGCGCTATTGAGAGAATAATAACAACAAACAGCCCGAATGCCCTTCGGCGAAGTGAATAAGATTTTTGGATGTTTATTTATTTAGAAATGTTGCTGATAAAGTATATATTAAATTTTTACTTGAAGGCACTTACAACGCATGTATCGCATAAAATTCGATACTTCTTCTTATAGAAAATAAACTTGACAAGTGTAATCCCAGTAAAGGATGGCTCGATGTGTAGAATACCGTACAGACTGTTTCGACTTTATTAAGTCTCATCAGCGGTCTATAAGAAAAAGTATCGAATTTTATGCGATACATGCGTTGTAAGTGCCTTCAAGTAAAAATTTAATATATATATATATATATATATATATACACACACATACATATACTCATTATTCCACCCATTTATGGGTTAAATAGAAAAATGTATCTATAAAAAAAAATTGTATTATCCATTAAGAATTGATTTATTTCATAACTTTATCAGCATTAAATGACCCACTGAGGTTGATATGCCGTAAAACTAAACCAAACCAAACCAAACCAAATCATTATTCCACTTGTGATATGACAGTTTTTATTAACAACTTTTTTAAATTAATAAATAGAATTGACAATTGCAAAATTCCTTGGCCAAAATGTGGCCATTCAGTTGGTACATTCCAAAAATAATCAAAGACTTACATCTCAATGGCGTTATTTCGGTCATGTCTTGTTTGCTCCAAAAACTTCATCTCTTGTTAGAACTCCCATGCTTTGATCTTGGAGTCGGTCTCGTTCAGCTCGTAATTTTTGTAGTTCTTGTTGTTGTTCTTCAATCTGGAGAAAAAAAAAAAAAAAACATGTAAAAGAAAAATATAACATGTAAAAATAAAAAAACATGTAAAAGAAATATAACATGTAAAAAAAAAACAAAAACAAAAACAAAAACAAAAAAAAAACATGTAAAAAGCTTTTTTCTCCATTCTAGTATATTTTCTTAGTTATTATGTAATGGCTATCTGATGAAACTGAGCTCATTTATTGAGTTACCTGCCAAAATAAACTTATAATTTCCAAATGGCTGTGAGTTAAATTTTTCTTTCTTATTGAAAGTGCAAATATTGTTCTGTATATAATTAGTTTATTATCTTCAACTTTCTTCGGGATTTGAAATAATCCTTGTATAAATCTATAGGTGTGCATCTAAATGGGCATCCACTGTGGATGTACAGAGGATATTGATGATCCCAAATAGAATCATCCCCAACATATCAGTCAATTGGATACTTTTATTTATATATTTTGTTGAATTAAAAAAATTTCTCATGCAGGGTCGTCCACAACGCGTTCCCTCAATGACTGCAGTCTTGCGTAGGCCAACTACCTGTCTCTTCTCACCAGCGCTCCACTCACTTCAATTATTTATGGGCACAGTCCCTCAACACCCGGGCACATCAGTCAAACCCCTCGGCCGTGCAACGCACAATTCTCGCACATTCGGATGGACGCGTGTAGGCCCCAACATCCGAGCACCTGAATTCCACCTCGCGTCCATCCAGCGCCTAAATCGCATTTCTTTGCATTCGTGAGGATGCGGGTTCGCCTCAGGCAGGCAAGACAATGTCTTGCTCTTTATCCAAATGAGCACGGTAGTACTTGTTCTCCGTCACACACACACACACACACATATATATATATATATTAGACAAAATGTGACTCGTTGGGTCACCTATTGAGCTCTGGGCACCATGAAAATAAGTTTTAGTTAAACAGATTTGACCCGGCTTTCAAGAAGCATAGGCGTATGTTAGCTCCCAGGGTCCATCACACCTGTAACAGAATCATGGGCTAAGAAAATAAATCCTTATTATAAAGAACACCAAGTCTTGTTATTAATTGAATGTTAAGAGAATGATCATCTATAACGTAGTGGTATCGATATATTCACCGTACCAGAACGGATATACGTAATGTTCTAATATCGATATATATTGTATAGCGGGTCTTGTCAACGTGCCTCCAAATTCGCGACACTAAAAAGGTGTTCTGCACGTGGCGGTCATCTTGTCAATAAAAAAGTACAACGCAAGAAATATATCGTCACAAGCTGCTAGCTTTTATTTTTAGGTTAGGTGCATCTTGTGGGCTGCATCGGAAAGGAGGAAAGGCAGAGAGAAAGAGAGAGAGAACACTGCTAGATTACTGTGATCCCACAAGGGACCCACAGTCCGATCTGTACCCTACGACTCAAAGCAAAAAAGAGACTCATATTTTTCTTCGTCGTTCCACGTCACCACGTGACTTCCGGTTCCAGTCAACACCCGAAACTTCCGGTTGACATTCAATTCTCCATTCGGGGGGGGGGGGTGTCACGCCCTGGTCAAATCACGACAACGGTTTTTGTGCTCATCACTATTTTTTAAAAACCTTTACTATCTCTTATTTCTTCTTTCTCTCTTTTCTAATATAGTAGTTCTCGCTCAGGATCTTCATTATCTCGTTACACATCCCATCTCATCTCATCCCTATAAGAAGAAAATTAATACCCAGCAGAAACCCTGAATAGAATTCAGCTCAGAGAAAATGGCAGCCAAAGTGGAAGCAGTAAAAACAAGTGTAATCAAGTAAGAGCTAATCTAATCTGTCTCTCCATTATAAACCCAAGATGACACTTCTCCATTATATATCCAGATCATGGTAGGGGTATATATGAGTATACAACACTGTGTTTTTCCACTAAACTGTTATTTTGAATCTAAACTACACTTTCCATACATAATTTATAGGCTACCTATCAATTATGTAACACAAAAGTAATTTGAATAATCTCACAACAATATTTAAACTCAGCCAAATCTGACTTTCCTAGCAACTTTCCCATGGATCGCACTGGTGAACCAGAAGAGAAGGTCAACACAGGGTTAAAAGGTGTCAATCAAAAGTAATTTGAATAATCTCACAAGAATATTTAAACTCAGCCAAATCTGACTTTCCTAGCAAATTTCACACGGATCGCACTGGCGAACCAGAAGAGAAGGTCCACACAGGGTTAAAAGGTGTCAATCAAAAGTAATTTGAATAATCTCACAAGAATATTTAGACTTTTTCAATTGCTTACTTTGCTATTTAGCTGAGAAATTTCCGTATTTTTTTGCTGCAGTTGTTGTTCGCGCAATTGTAGATCTGCATGTAAACCTGCCACGTGGGTTCTCACACCACTCAGCTCGACATGGAGATCATGGATCTGTTCTGCCATCAATGTTACCTTTCCGACATCTTCACTGTCAGTTTGATCTCCACCACTGGCCATACCACTTTCCTACAAACAAAGAAAAAATAAATATACATATACATATATATATGAGAGAGAGAGAGAGAAATCATATACAATCAAATTACCATGACCAGCAAATTCAGCAAACAATGTGTGCAACATGCGGAAACATTGGACAGCTGTTTCGACCTATTAGGTCTCATCAGCAGTGTATACCGTGATCTCTCCCCAACAGAGATCAAACCAGCAACCACAGAATACAGAGATGAAACTCTACCCCTTATATAGTAGTCCATGCCACACACACACAAGGCTTGCCAAATCAACTAGTCATGATAAACACCCTAGAAATTGAAAAAGATTATTGTAAATTATTTTAATCTATTATCTGTATATCTATTAATAATGGAGATTCGCTTCCGGTTTTTGTCTGTAACAAAAATTACGTCACTGCTTACGTCACATTACCCAAAATCGTCATAACATAGAATAAATACACTCAAAATTTGAATATGCAACATTAGACAGTCTTCATTGTTTTTTAAAACAAGTTTTAATAAATACATGACTGGTATTATATATTCTTTTTGTTTTATTTTAATACATATTTAAAGTTTACATTTCAAATTGTTTTATTTTTTAATCCTTTAATGAATTTGATGATTTTACTTACTTAGGGTACAAACTCGCTGACATTGAATTTTTTTACTCCCACTCCTCAGGCAATATGTTTCAAAAATCTATTTTTACATCGCCCGGAAGGCATTTTTTATTTTGTTACTAGTGTAGATAATAACTAATCAACTTATTTTACATAATTTTAATTTAAGTTAAAGTTAATCAAATAATGACATTGTGACTTTCATTTAAAAAAAATTGAAATAGATTATTTCAATTTTTTAAAATGCAAGTCACAATGTCATTATTTTGATTAATTTTAACTTAACTAATCAAGTATTTTTATAATTTAATAAGGATAGCTCATTCAACCGTGGCATATGGAAATCTAATAGATTACACCCAGAGTGTGCATATATTTGCTAGTTATTATAATATCTATATAATTTCCAATAGCAATTATTTCATCTGTGGCAAGAAGCCAAAAAATCATTTGTACAATGGAGGAAATTTCCATCACATAGCAACTGAATGATTAGATATGTAAAACAGGAAATAGTCACTATTATTTTATATTTCATATTGATTGAAGTAACATTTTGAGCAGTTTGCCCGGATATCATATTAATATAACAGTTATAATTATACTTCATCTTTCAGAGATAATGTTTGCCTCAGACTATCATCTCTTCGGCCCCATGAAAGAGGGTTTGAGAGGCAAACATTATTCCAGTGACGAGGAAGTAAAATCTGTAGTGAAGAAGTGGCTCAAAGAACAGTCAACAGAACTTTACAGGGCAGGGATATATGCTCTCATTCGAAGATGGAACATTGCTATTGAGAGAAAAGGTGACTATGTGAAGTGGAGATGTCATCCACAGAGGACCAGCTTCATTTTGATGTATGATACATGTTCCTGTGTTGGTAATTATACCTGTCCTAAACAAAATGGTATTACTTTTTGACTCACCCTCGTATAATCATAAATTCTGGATATGCACTAAAAGAAATGATACCGTTCAAACAATACATGATAATTCTCTGGAAGTGCCAAGAAAAGACATTCAAAAGTTAAAAAAAACTAGAAGCGGCTACCCAGCGTCACCTGAGTAGATGGAGGGGGAGGGTAATACCTAGTGTATTGATTTGTTTACTTTTGAGATTTACAAATGCTGCAAATTTTAAAGTAAAATTTCAATGCTATTTCTATGTATATCTTAATTTTTCAAATATCTTCGAATATAAATCAAATCTTCATAATTTTTGTACAAAAAGCAAGAACCGGTGATATTTAAAGTGTATATATACAAGATGTGTCATAAAAGTATCGAGGTTGAAGCTGTATTTACCAAGATAGAAATGAACAATAAATGGAACGTTAATTTTTTTTAGAATACAAGGTGTGTCAAAAAGTAGAAAAAATCTTGATACTTTTTTGACACACCTTGTATATTCACTTTGTCGTTAATTGTTTTATTTTCATAGTTTCATCCGGACATACATACATAAATGCACATCAGCTGCCCTTTATAGATGTATAGATAGATAGATAAGTAGACAGATAACAAACAATAAAAAAAACAAAAATGTTCCATGAAAAATTGTGCTGTCAAATTGAAGCAGAAAAGGCAAGAGAAAAATGTAAAACAAAATAGAAAAGAATTTAAAAAAAAAAAGAAGACAATATTGCAACATCAAAAACTGAAATAAAATGGAAAATTTTTATTTCAAAATTTAAATTCCATTGTTAAAATCTGGGAAGATATTGAAGTAGCACATTTATTAGATGTTTATTTTGTGTATTTTATTTAGCAGTAAATAAACCTACAGCAAGTTACGTACAAAATATATTTTATTTTATAATGTAGTGTTCCGGTTTGTTTGTTTATTCAACTAATTAGATCATTGCTTGTGGCTGGACACAGAATCAGGTAAAATGGCCAAAATCACCGGCCAAAGTTTTGGTTGTCAAATTATCGTAAATATCATTTTATTGTCAGCAACAGCCTCGAGTTAACACCGATGTGGGATTAGAGAGGGGCAGCCAATCCTCTCAGCAGGAACCGTGGCTAGTCTATACTCTTTGGCCGACTGTCCGATTGTCTCTCTGATAAAAAATGTCTATTGCTTTTATGTAGATTCAGCCTCTTTGTCTTGTCAGAATCCCTGGACCCAATATCAGCCAGTTTACTCGCCGTAGCAGTGCAGACGCAACTCATATCATTACAATAGCTGAACTTTCAGGATTAATAAAATATTAATCTAACAAATTATTGTGATGATATATTTTCACAAACAATATCACGAAACAATATTGTGAGGCTTATATGTTATTAGTTTATTTACTACTAGTTATAACACCAAGGTGAGCATCTTCTGTTATAATTCCATTTAAGAGCTTTTTAAGACGATTTTAAATCAAATTTAAAAAATTTAACCCTTTAAACACTTGGCAGCTTCATCCTCAGATTCTCTGGGTCAGAATTTACAATCCCTCACCACCCAACCACAAAACAATAAAAGCATTATTCTGGGACACAGGCATCTTTATTTAAAAGAAAAGATTGGTTGGTTGGATTTTACGGCATGTCAACCCTTGGGTTATTTTATGCCGAGAAGTCTGGTTTTATTCATTCTTGTTAGGTATTAAATATTTTTTTATAAACACATTTTTTAAATGCATTTTTAAGAATCTATTTAACATATAGATGGACCCCAACAGGTACTACCACTCTGGGTCAGAGTGGACCTGGGGAGTAATGGCAATAAAAGGGTACTCCACACTCCCTAGAGCTCCAGAATTGGAGCCTCATTACTGGATGCTGTTTAATGCCATACCCAAGACACATATGATAAAAAAGGGTTGGAAGGTTGCCATAAGGGCAATAGGGTTGGGACAATCATATAGGAGCTAGGGCTTGATGCAACTAGCCGATTGATCAGCAGGGGCCTCTCTGACCACCTGTCTAGCCTAAGTAAGGGTCAAAGTCAAGTGTTGCATGTCATGGACTTCTCAAACACAATGATTCCATCCTTAAGCATCTTTATTTTAAGAGCCTAAACTTTATTTGTTGTTGGAATCTTTTCATCTGCAAAAGACGATGGAGTAGTGTCCAATTTTTTTTCTTTCTGGGTGGGTTGTTTTGGAGGATGTGCTGTTGCCCAAGCAGCAGATACCCCCCCTCTCCATACTGCCACTGTGTGGTCCAAAGGAAAGGTAAGAAACCTATGCAGTTTGGCAATGGCAATGTCACAGGAGTTGCTGTGTAGCACTGAAATTCAGCCTTACTCCACCTTAGGGACACCAGCTCCAGAATTTTTATTGGGGTTTACTCCCCTGCCCTTCCTCGGGATTATTAAGCCTCTCAGCGGCAATGGTTTTATATATATTAACCAACCCCTCCACACGAGCAGGATGCGACACAAGGTCAATTTCTTAAGCAGAGTTTAACAGGTTTGAATTCAGAGTTTTCTTTCTCTTAGACCGGTTGCCTAAACAAGATTAAAGAGCCCAGTCTGCCCTACTATTTACCCATAGCTGGAGGGAGAGTAGGATTCATACCTTTCCCAAGGGTATTAGTGCTAAGTGAAATGCAATTACCACGTCCAGGATTTGAACTTGGGGCGACGAGTTCATTTCCCATGACTTTAACCATTACACCACGCGCTTCCTACTAAGGCAATGGTTTTATAAGTCTCTTCCTGGTCTTAGATGGGTTGATGACCAGGGCCCATTTGGGGGTTTATATGTGGAATACGTACTCCAATCTTACTACTGTCAGTGTGGGTGGTCGTTGGCTCCCCTTGAGCTCTTTTCCTGTTTTTTTTTGAGATGCTAAACTTATTTATAAAAAAGATTTTCTATGAATTTCATAAAGTGTTCAGCTAGGAATCACAAGGTTCCTGGTTCGATACTGGCCCTAGCCAACTCAGCATGTGAGTAGCACAGGGATCTATGTGGTAAAGTGAGGAGCTGATGGTAGGTGTGGTACTGCACCTCAGATGTTAAATAATCTCCTTGGTCTAGCACTAGTGAAAAGGGGATAGACTCCCTCGTTGTCTGGCTGATACCGACATTAGCCCGCCCCAACGACGGCGACATTATATATATATATATATATATATATATATATATATATATAGTTGAATGAAGTGACAAATAAAAGTTTTAGCTTTTATTCATTTATTTGGAAATGATATTACTACCAATGGTTCCTGCTAAAAGCATTCATCAGGTAAACAAAATAGTTTTTATAAATAAATATATATATATATATATATATATATATATATGAGGAAAAATGAGTAAAGAAAAGAAATGTAAATGGATAAAATGAATTTAATCGATATCACATTAATCGATATCACTTACACATGTGTTTTGGTCAGTTTATGTGTGTGAAAATATTTCGCACACATAGAAGAATCGACCTTGAGATATATATATATATATCTCAATTTGTACTTTATATTTTGGGGAATGTGATGAACCTAAGTACAGGGTATCTGACAAACAAAGGGTTAACTAAGTGCAAAAGTTGTTTGTTTGAATTTTTGAGATGAAGCTTGATAATTTGCATTATTTAGATTTTTCAGACTGTTGTCCTCATCTTTATTGTTATATACACAATGGTGTGTCCTTCGGCCTTCTTCGGGTGATTCTTGTCAAACTCGGGAACGTTCTTGTCATAATTTGAAGCCTTCAGGGAACTTCAAACCAAACAAAGTGTTAAGCTATGTTAAGTATTCCATGTCATTTTCATTTGTAGTCAGAAAATAACAGAATACTTAACATAGCTTTGCACTTGTACCCAGTCGTGGTTAACGGAATTGAACTATCTATTCAAATGGATTAACTAAAGAGTTCAGTTCAAAATCCTATAAAGATTCCCAATTCTAACATGAAGGCTCCAGAGTTCGACAAGAAGGTTCCTGAGGGCACTGTTGAGAAATTTGTAATATATATATATATATATATATATATATATTTACCAACCCATCTGCACGAGCAGGATGTGACACAAGGTCAATTTCTTAAGCGGAGTTCAACAGGTTTGAATTCAGAGTTTTCCTTCTCCTAGACTGGTTGCCTAACCAAGGTTAAAGAGCCCAGTCTGCCCTACTATTTATCCATAGCTGGAGGGAGAGTAGGATTCATACCTTTCCCAAGGGTATTAGCGCAAAGTTAAATGCAATTATCACATTCAGGATTTGAACTCGGGGTGACGAGTCCATTTCCCATGACTTTAACCATCGCACCACGCGCTTCCTACAAATTTGTAATATAAGGTGTGTGCTAGACGCCTGCTCCTATTTATAGACTCAGCAATAGCCATATAATCATACTCTTGGCCAATCACTGACAGTACTCTGCGGCTGAAACAATACTTAAACTGAGCATACTGGCTATAACTACTTTCAACCTTCGTGGACGACGGACATAGGCTTAAATCACTGGACCTTTAACACTACGCAGGATAGGACTTTTTGCTTACCAGAGGATTCCATAACTCAGGACTTACTTACTTTAAGCCCTTTTCAACTGGCCAAGGATGGCATTTAAAAACTTAACAGGCACATCGTCTGAAATGTTGTGTATATCTTAATATAATGGATATTCGGTGTCTGCAACCAAAACTATGTCACTGCTTATGCCACAATACCCTCAAGAATTGCATAAGTTTATCAATGAGTATTTAATCTATAGTCAAAATCATTAATGTATAGAATAAATTTTATATTTAATAACAATGTCCCTATGAAAATCTGAGTTAGATTTGCCTCAAAACAGCCCGGGTTATTAGTATGTTTAAAATCCTGCAATGTGTCTTATATATCACGAAAAAATAAAGGTTTACATAATATATGATGTGGTTAATTTGCATACTGGTTTTAACAAAACTGAGTTTAGTAAATAATTATTTGGTGTTAATGATCTCTAATATTATTGTTTTATTTTTCAACGTATTAAAATCAAGCGTATGAATGATTTTATATAGAAACCAAATGAAATATAATTAAAATAAGTAAACTTTTTATATGCGTTCTTATTTAATTTCATTAGTCTTTCTAATTTAATACATTTCCTTATACTTATGACTGGAGGGTGTGCACATTCTTGCTAGTATAGGTAATTAAAAAAGTATAATTTAAAAAAACTTTGTGTAGGCAATAAAAAAAAGTTGAGGAAACTAAAATTACAATTTTGATTCTTACACAAAGCATTTAATACTTACCAAAAAGTGAAGAAGCCAATAAAAAAGGGAAAATAAGAAGAGAAATATTGGTTAAATCCTACTTAACAGACAAATTCCACCATCGTATGTCACTCCGCCGAAAGAAAAATTAACTTTGAACCATGTATGTTTGTGAATCTATGTTACACCTCAAAGATACATGGTTCAAAGTTAACTGACCTGAAAAAATGTAAGAGTTTTCAAATAAAATAACTGGTGCATTATATTGTTTATTCATTAATATATCAATATTGAAAATTTCATTAAATTCGGTTAATTCCTTGATTTTTAGTATTTTTTTTCTTTCAGAGGGGTGACATATGATGGTGGAATTTAGGTCCGTTAAGTAGGATTTAACTAAAATATTTCTAAAGTGGATTTTCTATGAAGTGTCAAAATGTGATGCAAAAAAAAAAAAGAACAACAAAAAAAAAAAAAGGAATTCTACAGATGACAAAATGCAAGGGGGATACACGGATTCCATGATCTTACCATCGAATCAAAAAATTTGATAATTTTTCTGATATCCCCATTGAGAGAAAGATGCTTCCATGTTTCCTGAAATGAATGAACAACCCACATTGGAGAAGGTGACAATAAAAAATTAGCCTGAAACCATAAAACTTCTTAGGTGATATTAATAGATAAAGTTTAGCTTAGTCATGGGTCAGTGGAGGTGGGACAATCAGGATGGGTCAGTGGAGGTGGGACAATCAGCTTAGGTCAGTGGAGGTGGGACAATCAGGTCGGGTCAGTGGAGGTGGGACAATCAGGTCGGGTCAGTGGAGGTGGGACAATCAGGTCGGGTCAGTGGAGGTGAGACAATATCTAACTATAATTTTTTGTACTTTACTTGGGTGTGGTGTGTGAGCCACTGTGAACGGTTTAAAGTAGGCAAATACAAGGTGCTCCCCCCCCCAAAAAAAAACAACCTAAATTCTGTTTTTTTGGGGGGAGGGGGTCACCCTGTCTCTTCTCTCTATATATATATATACTATTACTAATCAGACTTTTTTTTGGGGGGGGCACCTGTAGTTAAATAATGTTTGCAATTTTATACATATTATTGATTAAAAATATTGCAGAAAAAGTCCTGTAACTCAACTGGTCACCAGTTAATATGCTAAGTAACTTAAAATGCATATCTCACATACATACAGGGTGACCCAATAAAAACAGAACCCAAATTCTGTTTTGGTTTTTTTTGCTCACCCTGTACAGTGTACATACATTCACGGCGAAGATCTAATTATGAAGTAAAATAACCCTTCATTGCAAAATATCTTGATTTTAAAAGGAAGACGAGTTATACGGGAGAAATATTCAAAATTCCTGTATTAGTCGTCTTTTTTTTTTAAATCAAAACACCCTGCCCTGATGAAGACCTACTGTTTACATGTGTTTTTCTATTAACATTATTTTATTTTATATTTAAAATAATTTTAAATAGAATACTGTATGTGTAAGAAAATTCTGGTCGAAACACGTGTCAGCATATAATAAATTTCATCCATACCAAAATATGTTTATTTTTCCATTTATCTTTTCAACATATCTGTCTGATTCATTTCCATTTTTCTCAATTACAGATATATATCTTATTATAATGGAGATTGTGTGTTTTTCTGTCTGTAACCGAAACTATATTACTACTCAAGTCACAATTCCCTTAATCGTCAAATTCTCCATGATTTCATTCTTTTAAACCTTCAGTTATTAATAAAAATTGTTTTACATTATCAATACTGTTGACCATATCTCCGTACTAATAACGTGCAATTGGTATTTATATATACAACAAAATAGCGGTTTACAGTTTGAACGAGAAGACTAATTTGCATATTGATATTTAAAAATTTTATTTTAATAAATATGTGCTTGGTATATTGATTTCTAATTGTTTGGTTTTATCTTAAGAAATATAAACAAAAATCTTGTGGATAAATCTTAAAAGAAATTTATTTACAAGAAGAAATAACTGTAATATTATCTTTACTTCCTATTTTAACTAAATAGTTAAATTAGGAAAATTTACCAATGAAACAGGGGAGTAAGGGAAAATGATGGAATAGTTAGTTTCAAAGTTGTTTTTTTTTCGATTATACCCCCTCTGTTGCAGATCTTTTTATCTGCATTCTTAGTCAGTTTCATTAGCCTTTCTAATTTAATATGATATTTTATTATATCAAAACTTAAATACTTGCACCCGGAGGGTGCATATATTTGCTAGTATTTATAATATAGTTTGCTGTATTTATAAGTAAAGAGTGCTCAATATCATTGATAGAGCATGATATCTATGTTAGGGTAGTGAAGACATGAGGGTCAATGGCACTCGGTAATTAACAGTTTCTTGCATAGGTGAGAAACTGTCAGTTACCAAGTTGACTTCATATCTTTGCTACCCTAACTTTTATATATAACAATAAGAAGAAGCGGTTATTTCCTATAAGTTTAACATGATCAAAGGGGGACCACTCTTGACTGATAAATTATTTATTTATTTGGTTTGTTTTGTTTTATGGCATATTAACCTCAGTGGGTCATTTAATGCCAATAAAGTTTTGAAATAAATCAATTCTTAATGGATAATACAATTTTTTTATAAATACATTTTTCTATTTAACCCATAGATGGGACCCTAACAGGTACTACCACTCCGGGTCAGCGTGGACCAGGGAGCAATGGTGATGAAGGGGTGCTCCACATTCCCAAAACCTCCAAAACTGGAACCTCACCATCAGATAGAGTTTAACGTCATTCCCAGGACATGTAGACCCGCAGCCACTGCCTTCTAGCGCCCATATGATAAAAAGGGGTTGGGGCTTGCCATAAGTGCAATAGGGTTGGGAAAATCATATAGGTGCTAGGATTATTTTATTTTTTTTTTTTTTCCCCATTAAACTAACCCTAAACCCTAATTCTGTCTTCTTTTTTCCTAGTAGATCAATAAATAAATAAATAATTTATCAGTCAAGAGTGGTTCCCCTTTGTTTATGTTAGACTTATAGGAAATAACCGAAAAAGCAATAAGGGAAACAGACATCAGGAACTGAGATTTTATGGAAAATCAGGGGAGCGTGGACTGAGAGTTATGGGGAAAATCAGGAGAGGGTGGACGGAGAGTTTGTGAAAATCAAACCATGCGCAATGCATCAAGAAGGGCAAGTAGCAAAAGTTAAAACTTTCAAAATGGCCTCAAAATGAATAAATAAAAAAGAAAAGGTAATTCCATGTTAAATCAACCAGGCCATGTCACCCAACCCCTTCAATTTTTCTGAAATTTTGTCCAAGTGTGGATTATGATAAAGTTAGACAATCCCTAAAATTTGAGCGTTCAATTCCAAAAATTGGCAGAGTTATGTTGATTTTTGACTCTCCAAATTTGATGAGGGGGTCGCAAAAAATGGCGACTTTTTGTAATCTGTTTTTGTCTGTAAAATGAGTTCTAGAGCTTCCCTACTCCTAAAAATTGGTTTATAAAAGCAGTTTTAAAAAATTCAGAATAATTGAAGGGGGTGGGTAACAATTTTACTTTTTTTCTGGATGATTTGACATGGAATTACCTGAAAGGTATAAGTTATCTTCAAAGAGACTTATATAAAAAAATTTAAAAAAATTTTTAAAAAAAGAGAAAAAATTAAGCACCCACCTTATATTTACTGGGGTGAAGTTGGTTGTGAATAAGTTGTTGCAATTCCTGTAGAACCGATGTCAACTGACCTGGAAGAAGGTCATCAAATGAATTGCACGCTTGTTGATGTTCATCATCAAATGCATTTTCTGTTGATGAACCACCAGCACCTGCAACACTGTTACTGTTGCGCTGATGAGAAGGCTGATGAGAAGGCTGAGACCGGATTTTACCACATAACTTTCGCAGCTGATTATAAACTTCAAGGATTTCTTTTTGGAGCTAAGAAATAATAATAATAATGATAAGAATATCAATAATAATAATAACTACACCGATACCAATTGTATAATAATAATAAGAATAATAATAAGAAGAATAACTACACCGATACCAATTGTATAATAATAATAATAATAATAATAAGAAGAATAACTACACCGATACCAATTGTATAATAATAATAATAATAATAATAATAACTACACCTATTTCAATTGTATAACAATAATAATAATAATAATAATAACTACACCTATTTCAATTGTATAATAATAATAATAATAACTACTACACCTATTCCAATTGTATAATAATAATAATAATAATATTAACTACACTAATACGAATAATATAACTACACTGATAATAATTGTAGTTGGTGCACTTGGAACAGTCCCAAAAAAACTTGGAAAAAAGACTGGAGGATCTGGAAATCAGAGGAAGAATTGGGACCATCCAGACTACTGTATTGTTGCAATTGGCCAGAATACTCAAAAAAGTCCTGGAGAACAGAGTAGACTTGTCACTCAGACTCCAGTGAAATGCAATCAGCTAACGCTGGTGTGCAAAAATAATAAATGAAGATTAGGTCTTTATTTGTCTGTAACGAAAACTACGTCACTGCTTACGTCACATTACCCAAAATCGTCATAATTTAGAATAAATACACTCAAAATTTGAACATGCAAAATTAGACGCTCCTCATTGTTTTGTAAAACAAGTTTTAATAAATACACGCCCGGTATTATATATTTTTATATAGTTTGTTTTATTTCAATATATATTTAAAGTTATCAGAACTAAGTTTTCTTTCAAATTGTTTTATTTTTTTACTCTTTAATAAATTTGATGATTTTTACTTTCTTATGGTACAAACTCTCTGACATTGAATTTTTAACACCCACCACCAAGCAAAATCTTTCAAAAATTAATTTTTACACCGCCCGGAGGGCGTTTATTTTTTTTGCTAGTAGTAATAATAATAATAATAATAAAATGGTTTAAAAATAATATCAAACATAAAACAATTAATGTATGACAATAAAATAACTGATTCGGATAATCGATTTCCCTACCGCAAAGATCTTTAACCATGTTCCATAAGTGTCTCGCCTGTGAAGAATCGGAATGGTCTTTTACAACCTTTGCTGTGTACCGCATTAATAAAGCAGGCGGTTGTTTCTTCATCCATGTACTGAATTTGCAGCTTCCAACATCCTGGTTTTTCACAACATACATCTGGGACATCTCACAAATAGCAGTCTGACATATCAGGCAACACTGATGCTTCAAATTGGGTGAATGTCTATTGTTACAACAATTTTATTCCAAATGTGTTATTTAATATTTTGGGTTAGAGAAAGACATTTCAGATTCTAGTATAATAAATGTCACTGTGTTACATTTTTTAAAATTTACTCCTAGAGGCTGTAGTCCAACATATTATATCATTTTGGAATCAGGCCAACTCCACGAGCAAATTAAAAACATTCCAGGATGAATCTGGTTGGTTTGGTGGATTTTATGGCATGTCACCAATACCCTAATCGCAGGGCCCTTCCCGGCCTGTGTCTGTGTTCATCACTGGGACGTTAGCTGAAATTATAGTTATCGAGCCACCAATTCAGCAACACTACCACTGATATAAAGAGCAGCTAGGTATTGCCCGTGGCAATCCATCATGAGATTCACATTTTTTTACCACCCATAGCTTCGGTCGTCTGACCACCTGTTCTGAACGGCATATAGCTGCAGTTAAAATACATAACAGCGTGTTTAGCAAATCTAACCTCAGATTTCATAGAACATGTTAAGAATAATTTATTCTATGTATTAATGATTTGCTATAAATGAATGCTCATTGATAAATAGCCATCCCTAATTGTATTAACAGTATGTAGGTTTCCGTTTACAATTTCCATTATAATAATATACCTAGATGTTTCCTGTGTATCAAAATATTCTTCATATATGGTTTGAATTTCACTGGACCCATATTTATGTCATTGTGCCAACAATATAATTCTGTAAATCTATTAACAGTTAGCAAGCATATTCTTACAGATCATTCATATCTGTCTCATTAAGATTAATTATTTTCATATTACATTCCATACATAAATCATTCCTATTAGCCTTTTTATAGTGAGACATTCCTTATGCCTTTTATAGTAATCATTCCTTAGCCTTTTTATAGTAACCTCCTTTGCCTTTTATATAGATCATTCCTATGCCTTTATAGTGAATCATCTATGCTTTTTATTGAGATTCATTCTTATGCCTTTTTATTAGTGAATCTACCGAGCCTTATATAGTGAGATTATTACTGATGCCATTTTATAAAATTATACCAAAGCTTTTATAGAAAATCATTGCCAGTGCATTCCTATAGTAACAAACAAAACTCTTACAAATGCCTTCCTAAGTGAAATGCCTTACACCTGAGCTAAACACCTATTCCATATCAGTATATATACTATAATAAAACCATCAATTGTATTTGGTTTATCTTAAATACGTCAATGCATCTAGAAGAACTTATTTCAAATCCATTCCTTTTCATTATAGTATCAAAATAAGGGAATGTTTAGTCTCCTATTTGTAAACCAATGGTCAGAAAAAGGCTTAGTCTCACTATAAAAGTCTGTTTATTCCTTGAATCTTGTAGATACAAGATGTACTACTTGTACAATAAAGCTCATTTCGTAAATCTTTGAATAGACTATTTTACCTTAATTGGTTCAAATCGTAATTCCTTCTGTTGCTATCAATTTTAAAATATTTAATGGTTGGGAAAGAAATATAATGATCTTCTAAATAATTTCCCTGGTTTATCCATTAATTATTTTTTGCAAGTTTAAAATGATATTGCCTTAGAAAAAACACAAAACATAATCTTTTATTTTTTTTATTTTTTTTTAGTACTAATTTTACATGCTACATTGTTTCAAAATCCTAGTGCTAATCTTCAGAATATTCTTAATCTTTACACTCAATTAGAGAAACACCTGGATACAACAGGACCTTTCATGTTTTCTTTTAAAAAGGCCTTTGTTTTTGAAAGCAAAAATACAATACAATTTGAATGTTCTTTAAAAAAATTAAGAATCAACAAAAAAAAAGCACCTATACCAGTAATAAAACATATCTCCCAGAATTATTTCCAATATAATGTTGAAATAAAACGAATTGTTAACCATCAGGATTTTTGCTCAAAGTTTTAATTTTTGAAAAAAATTTCAACTTTACTTGATTCAATGTTAAACATCCAATTCTGCTTAAGAATTGACGCCTCCTGTCATGGAGGGTTGTTATATACAGTTACATATACAGTTGTTGCATACGCTCTTCTTTTAAGATGGCATCTTTTAAACAGACTCTGTTGTTGTTTTTCGTTGGTAACCACCTTAGAAGAAATCAAACAACTTATTATCACTGTGAAATCATCAGTCTCTACTGACCCATTCTTCCAAAATGGATTTTTTATAGTAGTTTATGTTTTTTCCGTGTAACCCCACATTAGAAAGAAATCAAAACTTTATTTTATATATCCTACACATTATAATTATTATTAAATTCAGTTTGCACACGTTCAACATTTCCAAAATAATCAGTTATATTAGTGACCGTAGATACCACCATCAGGCATTGGAATTGCCATTTTTCGATAGTTTTGATTTTGACTAAATATTCTCTCACATTATCCAAATTGTTTTCATTCCAAAACAAATATATCTTTTACATTATTTCTTTTCTCTTTCTAAAACCTTCAATTCATAAATTACAAAATAGAAAAATAATTTGAGATATTTTACATAATTTCCTTTTTTTTTTTGTAAACTTTTTTTTAAATCATCTTAAAAGAAAAAAAATTCTTCACTTCTCTACTTCTTCAGTTGTGAGAGACATTTTGATTCATGCAAAAATTACAGCAACTAATCTCCATGTTTATAGTAAAATTCTGTCAGTGATTCTATTATAAATATTATTACTGCATTTTTATAGAAAAATAATATCAATGCATTGTATAGGAAATTGTTATCAATGCATGTTCTATACCAAAATTATTATCAATGCATTCTTTATACCAAAAATTATTCATCAATGCATTATTTATACAAAATTATTATCAATGCATTTTTACAAAATATTATTATGCATTTTTTACTAAAATCATATTCAAGATTATACCAATTATCAAGTATTTATACCAAAATATTATTCAATGCCATTTATACCAAAATATCAATAGCATTTATACCAAAATTATTAATGCATTTTTTACCAAAATCATTATTCAATGCATTTTATAACAATTCATAGCTTTATACCAAAATTAATCAATGCATTTTTATACCAATTATCATGCATTGTTATACCAAAATATATTCAAGATTTTATACCCAAAATTATTATCAAAGTGCATTTTTTATAACCAAATTATTCATTCAATGCATTTTATACCAACATTATTATCAATCATTTTATACCCAAATTATTATTCAATGCTTTATACCCAAAATTATTATTCAATGCATTTTCTACCAAAATTATTATCAATTTTTGTATACAATATTCAATTGTTTTTTATTGCAAAATCATGTTCAATGTAATTATAGTAGATTATCCAAGATATTTATTTAGTTTTATCATGCATTTTTATAGTAAAATCTTGTGAATCAATTTCTATAGGTTAAAATTAATAATTAATGCATTTATATCGCAAATATAATAGTCCTATGATTTCAATAAACTTATATTAAATTCTCGCTGTTGACAATTCTCTTATATCACATATCATATTACATTTACGGACTGATACTTAAACTTCCAAAAGCAATCTTAGGTGACAGAATTTGATGGCCAGGTTGTTCAGTAAAGAATCCTTTTCTTTATAATGGTATTACTTTTGCCCCAAATCTTACAGTTCCTTATTTTAAAACCTTATAATATTAAATAACTAATGTAAACTAATAATCCAATTGGCTCCACATTTGACATGTGCTATAAGTTTATACTTTATAAAAATCAATGTGGATTTATATAGTCCATCTATTCAGCCTGGATCTTATGAGTTCCATGCCATAGCAAGGACTAATCACAAATAAGTATTAAACCAGTGAAAAAGATAATCCTAAGAAACTTCTTATTGTGCTTAATTCTTAAGAATTTTCTTTTTCGCATATGACGAACGAAAGTTTGTCCAACAATAACAAGAAAATAATCACTCCTATGTTGTCTTAAACCAATTGAAGTTCACCTAAATTTGACAATAATAAAAATTGGTCAGTGTTTATTTTTCCCAATTGTGCATATATGATCATTTCTAAAATCACTCTGATGTGGCATAGCCAGTATTGCTTCCCAAAAAGTATTCTCATTACATGGATACTCTGGGTTCAAGCAGGATCCTGGCCAAAGCTCATCACTAGTCCAGGCACCCCAGCACAATCTCACCAAAGCCATCAAACTTTGTGGATTTTGGTAATCTAAAATGCAATAAATGAGAAACCTCCGCTTGTATCTAATTTGAGAAAGCCATATTGTTTGGTCGCCATTTTCATATTTCACTGTAAGTCATACACTGAAAATACAAATTGTTATGATCAATATAACTGCATGTTTTAACAGGAAAATATTCATAAAATAGTGTTTTTAATTATGCTTTCATTATTTGAAATAACTTAATTGTTATTAAAACACACTTATGATATGTTTGTTTAAAACATGCGTTGTATTGATTTACAGTAAAATGAAAATGCGACCGACCAAAACAATGCTTCTCAAAGAATAAACAAGGGGATTACTCTTATTTATGTAGCTAATGTCAGATTGCCATTTGCACTTGGGATTTCCATATCCCACACTGAGAATTAGATCCTTGGATCTTTTAAGTAATTTCCCTTGTCTGGGAGCAGAAAGCAAGATATGTAAGAATGTGAGTTGAGTTCGAGTTAAAAATAAACCTTGCATTCCACCTGATAGAAAACATATTTATATCCATCCATTTCTGACACTTTGTTCTCACAGATCTTCATAGTTTTCCAGCTTAAACATGATGCAGCCCAGTCAAAATTTCCTCAAAAGACTTAATAGACCAGATGACAATATTCAATGCTGGTTGTCAATGGTGTTTCAGATTGGAAAATCTAATGATAGAGACCCTGGTAGCTGAGCATATTATATTGAATATTTCTTATTTCACATTTTATTTATCATACACGTTTGTCTGAAAAAAATCTCCTCTGGCCTCTCAGGTTTTTGTCAACTCTGAACCTTCATGTGTAATTGACCTCATGTTGTAATTGGTAACCTCATGAACTTTGAACTGAATCCATTCAATCCCATGACTTAATCTATCTCATTCTTTTCTCTGAATGTTGAGAGAGCTTTAGGATTATATATCTGCGTTATCGACATATTATCCCCATCTTTCATTGTTATTTGTACACGTGCGCCTATATACCTCCGACTTCTCATATTTCTCGGTCTGAGAATTCCCAAAGTCCACAAAAAACCTGAAGAAGCCAGAGGGCATATCAGCCGAAAAAGTTCATTACAAATAAACAATGAGATGGACAAATATCCGAATACGCAGAACTTTCTCATTCTGTTAACCATACTGGTTAAAAATGGTTCATATGTTAGATATCTATTTATATCACCCTGCCAGTTTGAGAAGTTCCCAAGTTTGACAGAAACACCTGAGAAGGCCGGAGGGATATCACTAGTGCTGTATAAATAATAAAGATGAGACATGTCCCAAATATTACAAAATAATCAATTGTAACACCTGGAGAGCCTGAATTTGAACGGAACCCTTTGTTCCATTCTGTTAATCATGACCAGGTACAATGTAAGCTATGTTAATATTCTATTGTTATTTTCACCTGGAATAAGATGAACTTCAACCAACAGAATGATTGTCACTTAGAAATTTATTAACTTATCCCATATATTCTGCATGTCCAGTGTCATATGTTCAGTTTGACAGTCTTGAAGCCCCTTGATTACAATGAAAAGGTCGCGAATTTACAAGAAATATCTGAAGAAGCCAAGAAGGCACATTCATTCGAAACATGGATATATAATAATAAAAGTAGGAAAAACCAGTATGAAAGAAATTGTAAATAAACAAAAGGCCTCATCTTCAAAATCAGACGATCAGAAAATTGATTAAATCAACCATGCCGAACAAGCCAATAATGTTCAGTAAGAGTTTTACACTCATCCAAAACAAATAAAAGACAAATAGTCTTTAGCGTTTCAAAGGTGGATCAGAGTTTTCATCTCAATAAGATCAACCTGCAAGGGGAGTTTGATGTGAAAGACCCGAACTCCCACTGGACTCTCAAGTTAAATTACATCCACTGATGATCACCTACCAGATGCACCAAATATGTAAGGCAAAGCATTATTGTCTAAAGTATGACTATTTAATTGTTTGAGTACATCCAATTCATTCAGTATTATTTGTTGACTTTTTTCAGCTTGGAAAATTATAGAATACATTCTCCTCGGCTTTTACACACAGACAATAACGTTAATAATAAATAACTACGTAATATATATATATATAGGTTAAAAGTATGCAATTGACTGTATTGTTGGGATAAGTTCTATTTTCAATCATCAATATCTCCTTATATATTGACGAACACTTATAGATTGTTTACAAGAGTTTAACAAATTCCCAAGAAAAGCACAATGCTAGAGCAATATATTTACCACTTTCAATAAGTAGAAACACTTAGGAAAAACTCATTGGCATTATAAATCTATTTTGCCAGAACTCAATAATAAATCATGAATTTCTGTCTGAAATTAAATTATATATAGCCACTGATGTTTCTTAAGTTTTTCCTTCTTATTAAAGGTGTATATTATATATAATATAAATATATATATATATATGTTTTTTTTTCATTTTTGTTCTCTTTTGATTTATAATGATTGATCTCCTTTTCATTCATTCACATTCAATATGGATGTCGATATGCCTTTGGAAGATGATTAATTTGATGAATGAATTGCGGCTCAAGTTCCTTTTAGGCAAATTCCACAATGACAATGATGCACTTCAAACACCAAATCACATTTACTAGAAGAAGTAAAGTTAAAATTTTTTTTTTTCTTTCCTTTGTATATTTATTAAGACCTCCAGCCCATGACTTGAGTGGTAGTACCTGTTAGGTCCCAATCTATGTGTTTTTAAAAACAATGGGTACCCAAAGTCCGTATGCTCCCACATAAAACAAAAAGGTTCCCGAGTTTGAAAAGCTCCTCGAGTCCGACAAGAAAAAATCTGAAGAGGCCGTAGGGCCACATCGACGAAATGTTGTGCAGATAACAATAACAGATGCTAAAACAATAGTCTGAATAATCCAAATAATACTTATTATCAAGCCTCATCTCAAAATTCAGAGAAAATAGTGTAGATTAACAATAAAAGATGAGGACAATAGTCATAAATCCAAATAATACCTAATTATCAAGCCTCATCTCAAAAAATTTAGAGAAATATGTAGATAACAATAAAAGATGAGACCAATAGTCTGAATAATCCAAATAATTACTAATTATCAAGGCCTCATTTCAAAAAATTAGGTAAATAGTGTTAATAACAATAAAGATGAGGACAATAGTCTGAATAATCAAATAATACTAATATCAAGCCTCATCTCCAAAAAATTCAAGAAATGTAGTACCATCAAGAATGAATCAAACAAAATCGCTTTGATCACCAGGTCTATGCCATAAAAACACCCAGGTGACANACTGAGAGAGAGTATCGAATGGCGGGTAGATCCATTACTACCACGAAACTGGACTACCTCATCCTAGATAAAGAGATTTAAACTTCATTCCAGGGCATGAGACCCTCACCACTGCCTTCTAACACCTATATGATAAAAGGGGTTGGTGCTTGTCATAAAGGCAATAGGGTTGGGGCAATCATATAGGTGCTAGGGCTTGACGTGACCAGCCGTTTGATTGGAGGGGGTTTCTCTGACTGCCCGTCTAGCCTAAGTAAGGGCCAAAGTAGAGTGTTGCACATCATGAACTGTTCAGCCACTATGATTCCACCCTTAAGCATCAAAGTATTGAGATTAAAGCTATTTCTTTTTAATTTTGAAATATAAAATTTAAATACATCTGAAGAGCTGAACAACTTACATAATAAAGTAAAGTATAAATGTCTAAATTGTGAAATGATTGGTGTCAATTGTGAAGAAATCGAATGAACTGATCATGGTCAAATGGAACATATCTTATTATAATGGAGATTGTGTGTTTTTCTGTCTGTAACCGAAACTATATTACTACTTATGTCACAATTCTCTTAGTTATTGACATCACATTCTCCATGATTGTATTTTATTTTAAAACTCAATTATTAAAATTGTTTTACATTATTAATACTGTTACCATATCTACATACTAACAACATGCAATTATATTTTATATATACACAGAATAGCGGTTTACAGTGTGAATGGGAAGTCAATTTGCATATTGATATTAAAATGTGATTTTAAAAATATGTGCTTAGTATTATTGATTTCTAACTGTTTGGCTTTATTTTAATGAATATAAGCAAAACTCTTCTATGATTCTTAACTGAAATCCATTAACAAGAAAACATAACAGTCATTTTATTCTTTACTTCCTCTTATAACTAAATACTTAAATTAGAAAAAATAACAATGAAAGACGAAAGTGATGGAAGAGTATGTTTCAGTTGTTCTATTTTCGATTATACTGCCTCTGTTTTAAATCTTTTTATCTGCATTCTTATTTAGTTTCATTAGCCTTTCTAATTTAATATGATGTTTTATCATATTAAAACTTGAATACTTGCACCCGGAGGGTGCATATATTTGCTAGTAGGATTAATAGATGTATTGTGAACAGTTAGGGATTGCCATAAGGGCAATAGGGTTAGGACAATTATATAGGTGCTAGGGATTGACCAGCTGACTGATCAGAAGGGGGCTCTCTGATTGCCCGTCTAGCCTAAGTAAGGGCCAAAGTGGAGTGTTGCATGTCATGGACTGCTCAGTCACGTGGGTTTCATCCTTGAGCCTCATAGGTTGCCAACCACAGTCAACAGTTGGCCCCATTGGAGGAATCTTACCCCTCTGCAGTGGTGCAGTCAGTGTATTCTAGCACCCTAGCTGACATGGCGGCCTGAGGGTGGGGGTACTTGAGAGAATGAAACAGTGGGTGGGAGGGTGGATATAAGAAGTGGGTTGGCTTTATTCACTGCCCAATATCCAAGTGGAGTTTAAAACCGAATTTTTTTGGTGGTGGGGGGGAGGGGGGAGAATTCAATCTAAATCCTTTACTTTCTTTTTTTTTTTGTAAGTTTTTTGTTTTTTTTTGTAAGTCTTTTATTTTTTTTTTTTTTAATTTATTTTATTTTCTCCGTTCCACTCTATCCAAGGTGAACTAAATACAACTCCCAGTCGTATCGTTTGAAACGCATTAGACCAGATTGTTGTTTACAACGGTATTGGAAAAAGCCAGTAATTTGTTGTCACGTATTTACGAACCTATGACGCCAACTCATCATCATTTACCGCGGGCAGAGTGCTTAGCAGAGCTTACACAAACAAAAAGTGCGGTTATACAAGGCTGAGGGTTACAGGTGTCAGCTAACAGCCGGTTCAATGGTATCAAAGGTGCAATTAAATCAACAGGTACAAATCCAAAGAATTTTTCAACTCTATCAGACAGACGACCCCAAACAATATTAAGTTCAATTTAGAAGTACACGCGCTAATAGCTTTTTCTTCTAACCAATTCACCCACCCCACCTTCCAGGGTTTCTTCTGAAGAATATACGAAAAAGAGACTAAATAATAATGAAATTTCAGACCATATGACATTTAGGCACCTCTTTTGCGATCTCAATTCATAAGTACATTTTTTTCATTTACACCGTCAACATCCGGTTATTTGTTAGGGGTTAGGGTTAGGGTTAGTAATGGCCAAAGTAGAGTTGCATATCATGGACTGCTCTGCCACCAGGTTTCCATCATTCTTCACCACCCAGGTGGTGCCATTGGGGGAACTCAGGACTCACGACTCTTCAAACTTATGTAAGAGGTGGATCAGTAAGTATGTAGCCTGATGATTTAACTGATTTCTTCTTACTGCAAGATATTTCATTGACTGGACCATATGACCTTTAGGCACCCCTTTTGCGATCTCGTTTCATAAGTACATTTTTTTAATTTACAACATCAACATCTGGTTGTTTGTTAGGGGTTAGGGTTTAGTTTTATAATTTAAAAAAAAACTCTAAAAATCGTCTGTTAACAAACAATGTTGACGGTGTAAATGAAAAAAATGTACTTATGAATCAAGATCGCAAAAGAGGTGCCTAAAATAATAATGAAAGTTCAGACCATATGACCTTTAGGCACCCCTTTTGCGATCTCGATTCATAAGTACATTTTTTTCATTTACACCGTCAACATCCGGTTATTTGTTAGGGGTTAGGGTTAGGGGTTAGGGTCAGTAATGGCCTTAGTGGAGTTGCATATCATGGACTGCTCTGCCACCAGGTTTCCATCATTCTTCGCCACCCAGGTGGTGCCATTGGGGGGAGGGGATTTTACCCCTCTGCAGAGGTGCAGTCAGTGAATTTTACAGATCCAACCGACAGGCTGGATTTGAACTTGGGTTGCCATGTCCATTTCTTATGACACTGACCATTACACCACGTCACAAAAGAAGGAGAATATGTTGAAAATTCACTCAGGACTCTTCAAACTTATGTAAGAGGTGGATCAATAAGTATGTAGCCTGATGATTTAACTGATTTCTTCTTACTGTAAGATATTCATTGACTCATATGACCTTTAGGCACCCCTTTTGCGATCTCGTTTCATAAGTACATTTTTTTCATTTACACCGTCAACAACCAGTTGTTTGTTAGGGGTTAGGGTAGGGGTTAGTTTTATAATTAAAAAAAAAAAACCTCTAAAAATTGTCTGTTAACAAACAATGTTGACGGTGTAAATGAAAAAAAAATGTACTTATGAATGAAGATCGCCAAAGAGGTGCCTAAAGGTCATATGGTCCAAAATTATTGTATTATTTATATTATTTGGGTTATTGTCCTCATCTTCATTGTTATCTGTACAACGTTCGGACGACAGGTATTTCTTGTCAGATGAGAAAGTGAAATACCTAAAGAAGGCCGGAGGGCACATTGGCCGAAACTTTGTACAGATAACAATTAAGATGAAGACATTAGTCCGAATAATACAAATAATACTAATTATCAAGCCTCATCTCAAAAATTCAGAGAAATTCATTGTGTACAGTGCTCAGGTGCACCACAACTTATCAAAGTCTCATGTCTAGTACATAGAATAATGTATTAGTATCAAGAAACATGAATAGCGTACAGTAATAATATACATGTATGTGTGCACATGCGTGCATATGTGTTTGGAGGGAGGTATCAGGTATAATGTTGGTGGATTACAGGAAGCATGGAGGCTTTGAAAGATGCAGCGATTCAGCAGCCTACAACAGATGCAGGCAGTTTATTCCATGCCTCGGCAACTCCGAGTGTGAGAAAATGCTTCTGAAAGTGATGTCAGCTATGCTGTTTTCTGGCTTTGTATGCATGCCCACGTGTGTTAGAAATATAGAGATCAAAAAGGTGCTATATCTTAATATAATGGAGATTCGGTGTGTCGGTCTGTAACTGAAACTATGTTACTGTTAATGTCCTTATACCTTCAGAACTTGCATAAGTTTATCAATGAGTATTTGATTTATAGTCAAAACCATTAATACATAGAAGAAATCTTATTTATTAACGATGTCTCTATGAAAATCTGAGTTAGATTTGTCTTAAACAGCCATGTTATTAGTACATTTAAAATCCTGCAATGTGTGTTATATATCACTAAGAAATAAAGGTTTACATAATATGTGGTGTGGTTAATTTGCATACTGGTTTTAACAAAACTGGGTTTAATAAATAATTACTTGGTGTTATTCTCCAATTCATTAATCCGTTGGGGTTCTACCATAAGGGCACTAGGGTTGGGACAATCATATAGGTGCTAGGTCTTGGCATGATCAGCGGATTAATTGGAGGGGGCCTCTCCAACTGCCCGTCTAGCCAGAGTAAGGGCCAAAGTGGAGTGGGTCAGCATCCATAAGCATCAAGGGTCACCAACCAAGGCCAACGGGTGGTCCCATTGGGGGTGGGTATTATCCCTCTGCAAAGGTCCAGTTGTATTCCTGCCCTGTCGGCTGGGGCGTTAGAATGCACCGACTGCACCTCTGCAGAAGAGTAAGACTCTCCCAATGGGGCCACCTGTTGGCCGTGGGTGGCGACCCGTGATGCTTAAGGATAGAGCCCAGGTGGATGAGCAATTCATGACATGCAATACTCCACTTTGGACCTATCTTGGGCT
This sequence comes from Doryteuthis pealeii, assembly GCA_023376005.1. Classification (NCBI taxonomy): domain Eukaryota; kingdom Metazoa; phylum Mollusca; class Cephalopoda; order Myopsida; family Loliginidae; genus Doryteuthis; species Doryteuthis pealeii. The sequence continues at coordinate 65,803,052 of CM042160.1, read as the reverse complement.
AGACGGCGGTCGGAGAGGCCCCCTCCGATCAATCGGCTGGTCACGTCAAACCCTAGCACCTATATTTTCCCAACCCTATTGCCCTTATGGCAAGCCCCAACCCCTTTTTATCATATGGGTGCTAGAAGGCAGTGGCTGCAGGTCCTGGGAATGACGTATCACGTCACATTGCTCTCTGGCACTCTAGTAATAGTTACATCCATAAGAATTGATTTATTTCAAAACCGCATGACCCACTGAGATTGATATGCCGCAAACCTGTATTCTAAAGCCCCAGCAACAGGGCCCAAGCTAAAGGGTCGATCAGACTGGCTTATTAAAATATCATGTAAAAGGTACACACCCTATAATCAAAGGAAAGAGATAAAAAAAATCTTTTTAAATGGCTACACCATTTTCACTTTGAATTCAGACAATAAACATTCTTTAGAGCTTTAAAAACAGGATTAATATTTTGTATATCGAAAAATATATAATAAATGAAATAAATCCGACAGTATAATGTATAGAAATAAAAATAAATAAAAAACAATATTGAATATTATGGTAACAGATATCTGTTTCAATCTGTGGGGTTTATAGTTATTTACTAAGCTTAATTTAGATGTGACACAAGGCTGGAAGTATAGAGCCCACAGTGAGAATTGAACTCACTACCAATGGTCTGATAATCGAGCTGACTAACTATTACACGATGTGAGGTGCCCACATTTACTAAGCTTAGCTTAGATATGGCACAAGGCCAGAAGTATGGGGCACCCAATAAGAATCAAACTAACAATGGTCTGCAAATCCTGGTAATTTATGAGGAAGTGGGTCCCGATCCCCTGCCTCCGAAATTGCTGCCTGGTGAATTTTAAAATAACAACCCCAAGTTTCAGCGCCACATTGGTGTTACTTGAAAGAAAACAACCAACTTAGGGTGTTAAATGTATTTTAGGGGGGGGGGTTCTCTTTTTGTCTTAATTCGTGTTTATTTATCGTAATTCTGGTTCATTTACCGTAATTTGTCATAATTCTTGTTTATTTATTGTAATTCTTGTTTATTTATCGTAATAAAAGAAAATCTTAGTATTTAATAGATAGATAGATAGATAGATATGAAGATGGATAGTTTTGAATAGACTGAGATAGATAGATAGATAAACAATAGGTAACACCTATTTTACCCCGTGAAATTTACCTCCCTCCTATATTTAACACAATGAAACTTGCAGAAGCTTGGGGTCATTATTTCAAAATTCACCGGGCAGCAATTTCGGAGGCAGGGGACCGGGACGCACTTCCTCATAAATTACCCAAATCTAGCTTGCTAACCATTACGCTATGTGAAGTGTCCACCTGTGGGGTTTATAAAGTATAATTCAATTGAAATCAAAATTAAATACTAAATTAAATTAAATTATTATTCTTTAGTTTGAGAAAAGTTCTTTCATCATATTTTATGGTGACACAAACAGTTGATTAGCAGAAGCTAATTTTGGATAATTATTTAATATCTTACTATAATGGAGATTGTGTGTTTGTCTGTCTGTAACCGAAACTATATCACTACTCAGGTCACAATTCCCTTAGTTATTTACATCACATTCTCCATGATTTTATTTTTATTTAAACTTCTATTATTAATAAAATTGTTATACATCATTAATACTATTGACCATATCTAGATACAAATAACAGGTAATTGTATTTATATATACAACAAAATAGCGGTTTACAGTGCGAATCGAAAGGCTAATTTGCATATTGATCTTAAAATTTGATTTTAATAAATATATGCTTAGTATTATTGATTTCTAATTGTTTGGTTTTATCTTATTGAATATGAGCAAAAATCTCCGAGATAAATCTTAAAAGAAATCCATTAACAAGAAGAAATAACTGTAATTTTATTCTTTACTTCCTATTTTAACTAAATATTTAGATTAGGAAAATTTACCAATGAAAGATGGGAGTAATGGAAAATGATGGAAGAGTTAGTTTCAAAGTTGTTCTATTTTTCAATCATACCCCCTCTGTTCCAAATCTTTTTAACTGCATTCTTATTCAGTTTCATTAGCATTTCTGATTTAATATGATATTTTATTATATTAAAACTTAAATACTTGCACCCGGAGGGTGCATATATTTGCTAGTTAATAATAATGAAATTTATTGTGTACAGTGGTCAGGTGCACCACAACTCATCAAAGTCTCATGTCAAGTACACAGAATAATGTATTAGTGTCAGGAACATGAACAGTTTACAGTAGTAATATGCATGTATGTGTGTGCGTGTGTGTGCATATGTATGTGGAGAGTGGCATCAGGTATAGTGTCGGCGGACTACAGGAAGCATGGAGGCTTTGAAAGACTCAGTGCTTCGGCAGCCTACAACATACGCGGGCAGTTTATTCCATGTCTCCGTAATTCTGAGCGTGAAAAAATGTTTCCGAAAGTCACGTGAGCAGTGCTGTTTTCTGACTTTGTAGGCATGCCACGTGTGTTGGAAAGATGGAGATTAAAAAGGTGCTCAAGGTTGCTGTTGTTAAGATGATTAATGACCTTATGAGCGTTTACTCTAGACTTATAGAAGGAGAAATTGTTAAAATTTTCAAAGTAATTGTTTTGTGATTTTATTTGTGTAAGTAGGAAAAACAGAAATATTTTTAAAAATTGATGGATGAATTTAGATCCAGATAAATGTTAACTTGTAACCAAGAGGCCACAATATCTTATTATAATAGAGATTGTGTGTTTTTCTGTCTGTAACCGAAACTATATTACTATTCAAGTCACAATTCCCTTAGTTATTTAAATCACATTCTCAATGATTTTATTTTTTATTTAAACTTCAATTATCAATAAAACTTGTTTTACATTATTAATACTGTTGGCCTTATCCTACATGATAAAACATGCAATTGTATTTATATATACAAAATATAGTGGTTTGTAGTGTGAATGGGAAGGCTAATTTGCATATTGATATTAAAAATTTGATTTTGATAAATATGTGCTTAGTATTATTGATTTCTAATTGTTTGGTTTTATCTTAATGAATAGGAGCAAAAATCTCAGGGATAAATCTTAATAGAAATCCATTAACTAGAAGAAAAAATTGTTATTTCATTCTTTACTTGCTATTTTAACTAAATAGTTAAATTAGAAAGATTTAGCAATGAAAGGGTAAGTTTTAGTTGTTCTATTTTTCCATTATACCCCCTTGTTTCAAATCTTTTTATTTGCATTCTTATTTAGATTCATTAGTATTTCTAATATAATATAATATTACATTAATACTTGCACCCGGAGGGTGTATATATTTGCTAGTAAATATAATAGTTTTTTAAAATTTTTTTATTATCCTTTAATAAAAAAAATATACATTTCTTAAAATATACTTACTATACATATTAACTGCAGAATAGACTATGAGTAGATTAAGTGTACTTTTTCATTTGTTTTAAAAAAAGAAGAAAAATGATAGAAAATAGTCTCATCCTAAAATTAAAAAGTCAATGAAGAGAAAAACCAAAGAAAATAAATCTACTTATATATTAAAATATTGAGCACTATTTACTAATAAATCTAGCACCCTATATTATCAATACTAGCAAATATATGCACCCTCTGGGTGCAAGTATTTAAGTTTTGATATAATAAAATATATCATATTAGAAAGGCTGATGAAACTGAATAAGAATGCAGATAAAAAGATTTTGAACAGAGGGGGTATGATTGAAAAATAGAACAACTTTGAAACTAACTCTTCCATCATTTTACATTACTCCCGTCTTTCATTGGTAAATTTTCCTAATTTAACTATTTAGTTACAATAGGAAGTAAAGAATAATATTACAGTTATTTCTTCTTGTCAATGGATTTCTTTTAAGATTTATTCCTGAGATTTTTGCTCATATTCAATAAGATAAAACCAAACAATTAGAAATCAATAATACTAAGCAAATATTTATTAAAATCAAATTTTTAAGATCAAAATGCAAATTAGCCTTACCATTCACACTGTAAACCGCTATTTTGTTGTATATATAAATACAATTGCATGTTAATAGTATGTAGATATGGTCAACAGTCTTAATGATGTAAAACAATTTTATTAATAATTGGGTTTTAAATAAAAAATAAAATCATGGAGAATGTGATGTAAATAACAAAGGTAATTGTGATTTGTATAGTAATATAGTTTCGGTTACAAACAGAAGAACTCACAATCTCCATTATAATAAGATTTGTGTATGTGGAGAAAAGGGCTGGTTTAGCACAGTTGGTAGAGCGTTCGGCTAGAAACCACAAAGTTCCTAGTTCGATGCTGGCCCTCGCCAACTCAGCGTATGAGTAGCACAGGGATCTGTGCGGTACAGTAAGGAGCTGATGGTAGGTGTGGCGCTCCACCTCAGATGCTAAAACAATCTCCTTGGTCTAGCGCTAGTGAAAAGGGGATAGACACCCTTGCTGTATGGCTCATACCGACATTAGGACGCTGTTGCAAGATGGGTATATTATTGACTTTTGTGAGCTAGGACTACTAATGGAAGGGGGAGGAAGAAATAAAGAAATAAGAGATGATAAAGGTTTAAAAAATAGTGATGAGCCAAAACAGGATGAACGATGATTTGACCGTAGCGTGACCCCGAACTGAGAATTGAGTGGCAAGCGGAAGTCGGGTGTTGACCGCAAGTGGAAGTTAAGTGTTGACCGGAAGTCAAGTGGTGACGTGGAACAACAAAGTAAGCTATCGGCCTCTTTTTGCTTTCGGACGTCGTAGGGTGCGGACCTGACCTTGGGTCCCTTATGGGATCACAGTAATCTAGAAGTAGTGTTCTCTCTCTCTTTCTCTCTGCCTTTCCTCCTCTCTGGTACGAGCCCACTAGACGAGCACGATAATAAAGGAGCAGTTGTGACTACATATTTCTCGTGTTGTAATTTCTATCAACACCATTTTAGCACTGTGAATTTGGAGGCACATGGACGAGACCCGCTATATAATATATACGCCGCCGCCACCTGACAGATATCGTAGTAGCGCTCGAAAAAAAGGACAACGTTATTTATTTCATTTTGGTACCGTGAAAACATACCACTACGGTACAGCCGCACCGACGACTTTACTTTACTTTTTACTTTATATATTAAAATTAAAACAATTGTAAAAGACACTTTATAAACACTGGTCTTCATAAAGGACGAACATTTAACTGTTTGACTATGATGTTGCAGTCCAGCACGGTATCAGCCAATCAGCGAGGGAGTCTATCCCCTTTTCAATAGTGCTAGACCAAGGAGATTATTTTAGCGTCTGAGGTGAAGCGCCACACCTACCATCAGCTCCTTACTTTACCGCACAGATCCCTGTGCTACTCATACGCTGAGTTGGCGAGGACCAATATCAAACTAGGAACCTTGCGGTTTCTAGCCGAACGCTCTACCGACTGAGCTAATTACTTCCTAAATTCTGACAATCCCTTTCTTCCTGATTTTCAATGAATTTCTATAGCGGAATAGGGAATAGGTATTTTTAGTTAACAAGAAAACATTTACAGTGAAACTTTGGTCACAGTTGACTGAATATTAAATAGGGGTAATTCAAATTCCCACTACTTATAAGATTTACATACACACACACATGCTCCCATAAATTTGGTATGAGCTCTCTAATTGGTAATTTAAATTAACTCTCACTACTAAGCATATAAGCAATGATTGTTTCCCCGGAAATTTGATCTCTCAGTGACCGTAAAATACATAAACAAACCTATGTACTTAATAGTTTAAAAAACACCAGTCCCCGCTACAGCTGTAAGTGGATGAGGGGATAAGATATCGAGCTACCATACGGTCAGTCTGAGTTCGACCCTAGCCAAAGATAGTTGTGTCTAGCCACACTGAAGAGGCGTGAAATGCCGAAACACGTATCTGTGGATGACTTATTATTTATATATATATATATATATATATATATATACAGGGTGTCCCAGAAGTCATGTATTATCTAGGTTTTGAAAAACAACACCTTTAGTTATTTCAAAAACATATTCATAGATATTAATTGACACAATTCATTTTCTATCTCTCAATTTGAGCATTTATTATAATTATTCTCAATAACAGTGATTTGAAATCAACAAAGGTGTATTTTTGAAAACCAGGATGGTGTGTAACTTCTGGGACACCCTGTATATATATAAGGTGTGTCAAAAAAGTATTGAGGGTTTTTTTGACACATCTTGTATTCTGAAAAAAGAAAAAACAAAAAAAAACGTTCCATTCATTCTTTGTTTCTATCTTGGTATATATCCCAAAGAAATGAGATATGCACATACAATGTAGGAGTAGAATAACATTACCATGTAAGTAAACAATGTAATGTGATCTTAATAAAATTGGTTGGCTGTGTTGATAACAATGAAAATGACATCATTACAAGATTGTAAATCGATTGAAAGGATCATGGGTCAGGAATACACTACACACAAGATTCCTTAGATTTGAGTACAATCCCACTTCTAAAATCCTGGATGGTGTTATTTTTGTGAAAAGTTTTTCAAATTATTTACTTGGTAGTATTTTGCACTAGATCAACGTCTACACACTCTAGCAGTATATGTTTCACTGTAAATCTCTCTTGGCATGTAGTGCATATTGGGGATTCTGTGATGGGTGATGTAGGTGTGGCCTATGTGAAAAGTCTACACACTCTAGTAGTATATGTTTCACTGTAAATCACTCTTGGTATGTAGTGCATATTGGGGATTCTGTGCCCTCTAGTAAATGATGATGGGTGATGTAGGTGTGGCCCATGTGAAAAGTCTACACACTCTAGCAGTATATGTTTCACTGTAAATCACTCTTGGCATGTAGTGCATATTGGGGATTCTGTGCCCTCTAGTAAATGATGATGGGTGATGTAGGTGTGGCCTATGTGAAAAGTCTACATACTCTAGCAGTATATGTTTCACTGTAAATCTTCTTGCATGTAGTGCATATTGGGGATTCTGTGCCCTCTAGTAAATGATGATGGGTGATGTAGGTGTGGCCTATGTGAAAAGTCTACATACTCTAGCAGTATATGTTTCACTGTAAATCTCTCTTGGCATGTAGTGCATATTGGGATTCTGTGCCCTCTAGTAAATGATGATGGGTGATGTAGGTGTGGCCTATGTGAAAAGTCTACATACTCTAGCAGTATATGTTTCACTGTAAATCTCTCTTGGCATGTAGTGCATATTGGGGATTCTGTGCCCTCTAGTAAATGATGATGGGTGATGTAGGTGTGGCCTATGTGAAAAGTCTACATACTCTAGCAGTATATGTTTCCCTGTAAATCTCTCTTGGCATGTAGTGCATATTGGGGATTCTGTGCCCTCTAGTAAATGATGATGGGTGATGTAGGTGTGGCCTATGTGAAAAGTCTACATACTCTAGCAGTATATGTTTCACTGTAAATCTCTCTTGCATGTAGTGCATATTGGGGATTCTGTGCCCTCTAGTAAATGATGATGGGTGATGTAGGTGTGGCCTATGTGAAAAGTCTACACACTCTAGCAGTATATGTTTCACTGTAAATCTCTCTTTGCGTGTAGTGCATATTGGGGATTCTGTGCTCTCTAGTAAATGATGATGGGCGTGGCCTAAATTTTACACTGCCCAGAGGATGTTTTTGGTTTGCTAGTTTTAATCAATGCTTCATTGCTGGAAAGTTTTGAATAAAACAAAGGAATATACGAATGTGATCTGACAGAAAACCAATAAAGTTTGGTGGTATTGTAAGATACTGCCAGGACTCTCTGGATTAATGGTAACGATGCTTTGGCTCCGAAATTACAATTCTTTTTTACTTGCTGCTGATAGAAAAAAGAAATTAGTGAAATAGATCATTAATTAGGACTGAGCCTATTCTAGTAGTGACCATCCCAAGTGGAGTTTAACAGGTTTGGATTCAGAGTTTTCCTTCTCCTAGACTGGTTGCCTAAACAAGTTTAAAGAGCCCAGTCTTCTCTACTATTTATCCATAGCTGGAGGGAGAGTAGTTAGATTCATATGATGATGATGAAGAAGAAGAAGATGATAGAGGAAGAAGTAGAAGATAATAGAAGACAAAAGAAGAAGATGAAGAAAAAGAAAAAAAGAAGAATAGGAGGAGGAAATGATAAAGTTGTTGTTGATGATAATAAGGAAACGGGCGAAGTAGTTGATGAAATACTACTACTACTACTACTACTACTAAGAAGAAGATATAGGAAGAAGAAAGGTGATAGTAAAAGAAGAATATAGACAAGTAAAAGATCTATGATATAATAATTGAGACCATCCAAACTACAGCACTGTTAGGATCAGCTAGAATACTCAGAAGAGTCCTGGAGACCTGAGAAGACTTGCTGTCACTTGCAAGTGTGAAATAATAATAAGAAGAAGAAGAAGAAGGAATAATAAAGTTGGGTAATAAAGGACAATTTGCTCGTAAATTCCTACCATAAAATAAACTGAACTCCCATTTTATGTCCGTGTTTTTGCAATAAATGTTTTATTTTTCTTGCACCCGTTATGTTACAATACAAAATATATTTCCTTTATTTATTTTAATATTCATTTCAATGTGTATATTCTAAAAGCTTTTTTTTTGTGAGAATGCTTAGTTTTAAAGTGGGGGTTCGTTTTTACACTTTAACTTTTTTACTCGTAAATTCCTACCATAAAATGTTCAAGCCTAATTTTATGGCAGGAATTTACGAGTAAAAAGTTGAATATTACTTTTTGTTGTTGTTATTTCTTTTCTTTTTGGCTTTGGTACTCTAAAATAAAAATGTCAGATTTTAATCATCATCGACAAAAAAACAAAATTACGGTCATAAAAGGAGGATCCAATTTATGCCTAAATTGTAAAACGAGCCCCCACATTAAAACTAAACATTCTCACAAAATAAAAACTTTTAGAATATGCACATTGAAATGAATATTAAAATAAATAAATGAAATATATTTTGTATTGTAACATAACGGGTGCAAGAAAAATAAAACATTTATTGCAAAAACACGGACATAAAATGGGGGTTCCGTTTATTTTATGGTAGGAATTTATGAGCAAATAGTCCTTTATTACCTAAAGTTGTTGGTGATGATAATAATAATGAAACAGACGAAGAAGAAGAAACTGTCCACAACTCTATACTGTAGACATCATGATTATAAACTAGGGACTAGCAAACTGAGCCTAAAATGCGTTTTTGACAAAATGACTTTATCCCCCCCTAGAGAAAATAATTTACCAAAAATCAGGAAATTATCGGATTTTAATGAAATTTTCAGTGTTTATTTATCAATGAATGATCTTTATAATGCATTATTTATTTTATTTCAAAACTTTCTCATTTTTTTCAGGTCGCTTAATTTTGGCCCCCCTTATGTTGGGGGCGTAAAATGTTTTTCAATTTGGTCATATATTGTACTAATTACAGTATGAATAATGAGATAAAAGACCGAACTTATGAATAGAAACAAAAAAAAAAAATTTTTTTACGGTTGTGATCGAAAAACAGCCAAAATGGCGGATCGCGCCGAAATTGACCAAAACAAATAGTTTTAAATCTTTTAAAAATAAACTGCATATGTAATTATATTTTTCTTTTTTTAATGATGGTTATTATGTTACTACTTATCGATTTAGACAAAGTTTAACCTTAAATAATAGATTTAGTTATTCTTAATTCGCTTTTAAAACTCGTAGTATCCGATTTTTTTTGCCAGTCCCTATTATAAACATTCAATTTTCAGGTCAACAAGAGATTCATCTTGCCCACTCCCAAAGGAATGTACAGAGTAATCTTATTTTATACAAAATATTCCTTTTTCTTGGTAGGTGAGGCTCACTATTTTTTTTTCTTTATTTTTCTACTATTATTACGCATACCTAGTCAACCTTATCTTGGCTTGAAACTGAAACTTTACCTTTGTGTCTTATAATTCAATACACTTATCTATTGTACTGTCAACAGTATAACAACAACAACGATCCATGGGGGAGGGGTTGTTAACCTGAAAGACGACTGTCTTTCTTTCACTATTTACATAGTTTCATCACTATGTCCACTAAAAGTCTCATGATGTGTAAAACCTTTACTTTTCAAAGTACAGGCACATTTTACTGATACTAGCACAAGTATGCCCTCCCCCTGGGCACAAGTATTTAAGTCTTAATGTAATCAAATATTATATTAAATTAGAAAGACTAACCCAAGTAAATAAGAACGAATATAAAAATATTATTTTAAATGTTATTTTAATTGATTTCAATATAAAATTATATATGAGTTAAGAGTAAGGAAATGAATCCAACGGTATAAGTATAGATAAAAGAGTATGAAAACACACAATGTTGTTAAAATGAATATATTTTTATATCATTTTCATAGCTAATATTGAACAATATTTTGATCTATAAAAAATCATCATCGGACGATTTTTTTTTTTCTTTATAAATCGAAATATTGTTCAATATTAGCAATGAAAATGATATAAAAACATATTCATTTTAACAATATTGTATGTTTTCATACCCTTTTATCTATACAACTAAGCGTATGAGTAGCACAGGGATCTGTGCTGTAAAGTGAGGAGCTGATGGTAGGTATGGTGCTCCACCTCAGACGCTAAAATAATCTCCTTGGCCTAGCGCTAGTGACAAAGGGACAGACTACATCGCTGTCTGGCTGATACCGACATTAGGCCCCACGACGATTTACTTTTTTTACAAGTCAATGGGACCATATGAACTTTAGGCACCCCCTTTTGCGATCTCGTTTCATAAGTACATTTTTTTTTTATTTACACTGTCAAAATTTGGTTGTTTGTTAACAGACAATTTTTAGAGTTTTTTTTTAATTATAAAACTAACCCCTAACAAACAACCGGATTTTGATGGTGTAAATGAAAAAAATGTACTTATAAAATGAGATCGCAAAAGGGGTGCCTAAAGGTCATATGATCCAGTCAATGAAATATCATACAGTAAGAAATCAGTTAAATCATCAGGCTACATACTTATTGATCCACCTCTTACATAAGTTTGAAGAGTCCTGAGTGAATTTTCAACATATTCTCCTTCTTTTGTGGTGTGGTGTAATGGTCAGTGTCATAAGAAATGGACATGGCAACCCAAGTTCAAATCCAGCCCTGTCGGCTGGATCTGTAGAATTCACTGACTGCACCTCTGCAGAGGGGTAAAATCCCCTCCCCCCCAATGGCACCACCTGGGTGGTGAAGAATGATGGAAACCTGGTGGCAGAGCAGTCCATGATATGCAACTCCACTTTGGCCATTACTGACCCTAACCCCTAACCCTAACCCCTAAACAAATAACCGGATGTTGACGGTGTAAATTAAAAAAATGTACTTATGAATCGAGATCGCAAAAGAGGTGCCTAAAGAATGATGGAAACCTGGTGGCAGAGCAGTCCATGATATGCAACTCCACTTAGGCCATTACTTAGGTTAGACAGGTTGTCGCAAAGGCCGCCTCTGATCAATTGGCTGGTCATGTCAAGCCCTAGCACCTATATGATTGTCCCTATGTTACATAATTTATAAGCAGCTTATAAATCATAAGCATACCTGTAATTAGAATTTTGAATAAGGGTCCATAGATTTAGAATGACAGGTCCATGGAAAATTACCGGTAATTTATGAGGAAGTGCGTCCTGGTCTCGTGCCTCAAAAATTGCTACCCGGTGACTATTATAATAACGACCCAGTTCAGTCTATTCAAAACTATCCATCTTCATATCTATCTATCTCAATTTTTTCATAATTATCTATATTACTTTGAATACTAAGATTTTTTTTTATTCATGTTTGTTTAATGTTTTGTTTTTAGTTTAAATAAACAAGAATTACGACAAAAAAAGATGCGACCCCCCCAAAATACATTTACTTGTCGAAAATATCTATCTCCATTTGTTCATATCTATCTATATTATTTTGTTTGTTTATCTATCTATCTCAGTCTATTCAAAACTATATATCCATCTTCATATCTAAACAAGAATTACGACAAATTACGATAAATAAACAAGAATTACGACGAGCTGGGGTTGTTATTTTGATAGTCACTGGGTAGCAATTTTTGAGGCAGGAGACTGGGATGCACTTCTTCATAAATTACCTAATTACCCAACAGTTATAGACAGGTAATAACCTTTTAATTTGACCGCGTGAGATAGTTTGGCGGGGACCAGTACTGAACTTGGAACACGTGAGATTAGATGCAACCAGATTTTCAAGGAGTGGAGATATTATTGTCAGCTCTGATGGGTTGGTCTCACCAGAGCAGAATCAATATGGGCTTTATTATCATAAAGCAAACATGTCTTGTTTGTTAATTGAATATTAAAAACAATGACCAGCCCAGCACGAAGAAGAATCAACCCTTAACAGAAGCCCACCAGATCAACAGAAGAAGATGTTGAGTTAGAACCAGTAAAGGAAGTAAGCAGCGAGTCAACAAGCAGAAATGTACTAAGTGTTACATAATTATTAGATTCCTAATACTTTTGTACAGTAGTGTAGAAACAAAAATGGCTGTTATAAGTTCAGCCGGCAGCCTTGAGGGATTGAATGACAAGGCTTGACCTCAGTCCTGATTCTTTCTTCCGGTGGATACTGTGAGAATCGGTGGAGAAGACCCTCTTCCGGTTTAGATTAGAAAGAGATTTTTTAGTCAGATCGCCCAAAAGCCATGATGGTGGTAAGTCGTGTTATGCACGGTGCCGACTCAATCTGCACAGGTAGTCTGGTGGGGATTTTAGAATAAAATATGATCTAAGTTAAATCGAAGTCTTGTGTTATTATCTAAAAACTACCAATGACACAGGGCTTCTGATAAAGAGAAATCCCCAATGGAAGACCAGACACGAAGTCCCCAAGACGAAGTCCAGACGCTAGAAGAGACGCTACAAGAATAGAAGTAAGAAAGTAAAGAAAGAGAGTATACAACACATGTAAGAGCCATCATCTATCAATCTTTCTGTCTGTCTGTCTCCCCGTTTATATAACCGATGCTGAATGAGTATATATAACACCAACTCTATTGCCTTGAAACTGAAACTTTATCTTTGTGCCTCAATTGGACAGGTTAGCTCACTCGGTAGAGCATTCAGCTAGAAACCACAATGTTCCTAGTTCGATACAGGCCCTCGCCAACTCAGCATATGAGTAGCACAGGGATCTGTGCAGTAAAATAAGGAGCTGATGGTAGGTGTGGTGCTCCAACTCAGACACTAAAATAATCTCCTTCGTCTAGCGCTAGTGAAAAGGGGATAGACTCCCTTGCTGTATGGCTCATACCGACATTAGGCCGCCATGACGAATTTATTTATTTTACTGACAACAATATAACAAAAACAACAACAATCCATGGGTGTGGAGGTAAGTAAACCTGCAAGACGACCAACTTTCTTTCACTATTTACCGCGTTTATGTCTGCTGAAGTCTCATCTATATATTAATACTCATGTTCCTTAATTGTATGACCGTTATCATCTTGCAACACCCTCTGGTTAAAAATGAGATGGTCCAAATCATTCATTAAATGAATATCTATATTATCTATATATTAATACTCATGTTCCTTAATTGTATGACTATTATCATCTTGCAACACCCTCTGGTTAAAAAATGAGACCGTCCAAATAATCCAAGATGAAATACAAAAATTTAAATCCTGATTTTCCGGTGTTGCTTATCTGCCGAATTCTTATAGGTGTCATCACCTCAGCTAAATAATCGACCATTCTGTTTTTATTATAGAGAAAGAAAGGGAAGAAAAAGGACATGCTATATAGAAAAAATATAAGAAAGAAAGAGAGTGAGTGCGCTGAAGTGATAATGCTAATCTGTTTCAATTGAACATAATGAAAAGAGCAAAAGAAAGAAAGAAAAAAAATGTGAAAGAGAGAGTTAAATCAAGATTATTATAATTTTTATTACATATTGAACTATTTAGCAATAGCTCTAAAACAAACATATCAAACTTTGTGATAATTAAATTATCATACTGAGGTATAAGGAGGCTGGTTTAGCTCAGTCAGTAGAGCACCCACCAAAGAATTGAAAGGTTCCAAGTTTGGTACTGGTTCCCGCCAACTCAGCGCATGAGTAGCTTATAATTTAGGTAATTTGATCTGTGCTGACGGTAGGTGTGGCACGCCACTTCAGAAAAAACAATCTCCCTGGTTTAGCACTAGCGTAAAGGAGATAGACTCCCTCACAGTCTGGCTGTTACCAAAAATAGGCTACTCTGCCAACTTAATGTGGTATATCTACAGTTCCTGCTAGTAATAATTAATTACTTAGAGGTTATAATAAATACCAATGATTTTTTTTTACAGGGTGCCCCATTGTCTTGTACCAGACTAAACTTCGTAAATTAAGAAACCCCTGTCATAGAACTATATTAGTGGGAAACTGGTCTTATTTTGCAAACCATTGGTTGTGTAATCCAGACTGGATTTATAAGGGGGAAAAGGGGGGCGGCATTTTCTGGGGCCCAATTAAAAGAAGGGCACCCAGGCTTCCTTTATAAAATATCTAATATATCTAAAATACCTAATATACATAATATACATAATAATTATCAAATTAGTTTTATTAATGAAAAATAATGGTAATTTCCAGCAAGCTGGAAAAGAATTATATCACTGTCATACAATACAAACTGAAAAATATACTTAAGTTTATTCTATTCTTAGTCAATAATTAAAAAAAAAAAATTGAAATAGATCACTAAGTAGACCTGAGCCTATTCTAGTAGTGACCACCCCAAGCAGAGATTTAAGAGGTTTGAATCCCCCCCCCTCTCACACTTACACACACACATTCACTCTTTTTCACGTTGTAGAAGAATCATTGGTTGCGGAGTTTAACAGGTTTGAATTCAGAGTTTTCCTTCTCCTAGACTGGTTACCTATGCAAGGTTAAAGATCCAAGTCTGCCCTACTATTTACCCATAGTTGGAGGGAGAATAGTTGAATTCATACCTTTCCCATGGGTATTAGCGCTATGTGAACTGTGGCTTCGTCCAGGATTTGAACTTGGGTCGACGAGTCCATTTCCTACGACTCTAACCAGTACACAACCGCGCTCAATTGAGAAAAATAAAATCAAAAATTTTCTTCGGAGCCTAACTTAATATATCCTTTTCTTTTAATAGATTAAAAGGTAAAACTTGCATTTCATACTCAAAATCCCATGACCCAGAAAAAACAGAACCCACAAATTTTGTAATAAAACTTAATTTTAACTAGGGGTGGGGTTAGGGTTAGGGGTGGGGTTAGGGTTAGGGGTGGGTTTTAGGATTGGTGTTGGGTTTTTGGGTTAGTCTAATGGGAAAATAAATAAATAATTTGGGTTCTGTTTTTATGGGTCACCCTGTAATATCATGGGATTTTGAGTATGATTTGCAAGTTTTACCCTCTACTTTTTTTTAAGTCTTGTTAAATTTTTAGCTCCAACTTTTATAGCCACCGGATAATGTAGCACGGTTATTAAAACGAAGAAAAGTATTTTTTCAAGTTAATTTTTCAAGTCTTTTCTGACAAGACAAAAACAAAATCTAAAATTTTAGATTCAGTTAATTTATGTATTTAATTGTACTGTAAATTTCATCAGAAAATGAGGAATTTTATAAGAATTTCTTTCGGTGAAAAATTAACTTAAAAAGAAGAATTGAGTAAGTAAGGGCTCTGTTTACAATATACGTACAATACATAATTGAATACGGACTTGATGTCCGATTTTTAAGACACCTGTGGTTTAATTTCTATTGTAATATTGATGTAAACTCGGTCCTAATTGTGTGGCCATTTTAGACGGGTCCCCCATTTTATGGCTACTTCACTTGGTTCCTCTAGGTAAGTTATTTTTACAACACACACTTAAAATAGATTTACCCCCCACCAAAAAAAAAACAAAAATTACTATTTTATGATAAAATTATGGCATGTCAATTATTTGAATTATGTTCAAATAATTGATACCAAATATTAAAATCGGCGAATAATGGGACTTTTAAATAAAAAATACCTTCCGAGAAAGCAATAAACGAACTTAAGAATAGTTATTTACTAAATTTAGAGGTGGCACAAGGCCAGAAGTATGAAGCGCCCAGTGAAAATCGAACTCATTAACTCTGCTAATCCAACTAAGAAAATCGATTAAAGAATTCGACGTCTTTACTTATTGAGCAACGACATATCCAAGTCAAAGTTGTTGGGTTCTTCTAATGTTTTGGAGAAGTAACGAGACAGAACACAACTTGCCAAAAAGTTTCTCGGCTTGTTAGTAGCAAGCAAGTTGGGTTTTTATTAGTATTATTATTTGGTGATACTACTAGTGCTAATAATATCATTAGTAAATAACATACACATTTCTTAGAAGTGGAGGGCGATTGTGACGATGTACAAATAAGTATTAATGAGAAAAAGAAAAGGAGTATAATAATAATCCTGTACTAAGAAAATACTATAAAAAAAAAAAAAAAAAATAAATAATGAGAAAATCTGGGATCTAATCCATTCATAAAATTAGCGTAAGCTTTAAGTTCGTAAAGAAAGAAGTCTGTTTAAAAGTGGAAAGTTCTGAGAGGAAATTTGATTTAACTTAATAAAATGAAATGAATAAAAAGTTTGTTTTTAAACTTAACTCTTTAAAAGATTTTTTTTCTTTTTCTTTTTTTGTATTTTTTTTTGTATGAGACAACTAAATTTTCCAACAAAAAAATAAATCAACAGTACTATATGACATTGGATTTATTTTATTTTATTTCTTTTTACGGATAGTGAGGGAGACGAATTATTTTTAAGGGATTTGAAGTGTCTGAAATTTACTGAAGAAAAAACAAAAAAACAGGTGCTAGTTTTTGTAAAAAATTTTTTTAAAAACCCAGATATAAAAACAATTTCTTTTTGTAAAGAAAATTCTTGTGAAGGTGATCAAAAAGGATAAATAAATAAGAAAAAGAAAAGAATTAAATAAACAAATTTTGAGTAGTGTCTTACCTGTCATCTCTTATTTGGCTGTTCAAATACCTTTAAAAAAATGTGGAAGTGACCACCTTACAATTGGTCACACCCCAACAGTCTATATCAAATCACAATTTACTCGTAAAAGTAGCAGGTACTACTTTGCTTCTACTTTTTTTTTTTCGTTCGTTCGTTCTCGTGGTTAGAGTTTTTGCCTAAATATTTGCTCCAAGCAACAACAACGCAATGATTATTACTAGACGTTTTTTTTTTTTTTTTTGTACAGACAGTGGGAGAAAAAAATGTATGAAGAGACGAATGCAATTGCCCAAATAACAATTGGGTTGAATTTTTTTTTTTACCTAGACAATTTATTTTCTGTAGTGTTCGTTTTTTTTTTTGTTTCTTTAACCAACTAGTAAAATTAATTGATTTAATCAAAATGTCTAATTTGCGCTCTATGGTTGTTTCGGGTTTTACCTAACTATATAAAAAAAAAAGTTTTTTAATATATAGAATTTAACTTTTAAAAAAGAAAAAATATTTTAATTTAAAAAAAAAAAAAGGCTGAGAAAAGTTTTTGTTTTGTTTTGTTTTTTGAGAATAGTTACAATATAATGAAGAAATCGGAGAATGGACCGGCTGAAACGTTCAAGAACACAAAGTTTGATTGACTGAACTAACAAAATTTGTAAGATTTATTTTTTTAAAAACCCACAACTGCTTGATATTTTTTTAATGATTCTACCACTCACACACAAAAAAGGAAGAACTTAACTGGACGAGGAGGCTAACTTTAATGTGTTTAAGCTTGTCTTCAGTACGTTTTATGGTAATTTGACAGTCAGTGAGTCATGTTACAAAAACTAAGTCACCTTTAGGTCTATGGAATTTTCCAACTACTTTCGCAACGAACGAGTTTGTTTTAAGTACTTACTTCTGTCCCACAATAATTGTTACGTCTTTTTATATATATTGATATGAAGAATGTAACAATCATTATGGGACAGAGGTAAGTATATTGTTTAGTTATTTACAATGCTTAGTTTAGATAGGACACACGCCAGAAGTGTGGAGCGCCCAGTGAGAATTGAACTCATTAACAATGGTCTTCTAATATAGCTCACTAATGGGGCTGACACTAACATTACACCACGTGAGATGCCTCGAGATAAATACAGGTTTCTTCTTGTCAAATATTGGGGAGAGAGAGAGAGAGAGAGAGAGAGAGAGAATTTTTGTGATAAAGTGTTTTTACTTAAGTAAAAGCAGCAATAAAATATGTATATATATATTTTTTTTTTAGAGAAAAAAAGTAAAATCTATGCACCATATACGATATATAAAGGGCAGTTTGTGAATAGTTTTATCCGGACATACATCACTGTATGTTATGTATGTCCCCCGGATGAAACTATGAAAATAAAACAATTAACGACAAAGTAAATATATCACCGGTTCTTGCTTTTTTGTGCAAAAATTATGAAGATTTAATTTATATTCAAAGATATTTTAAAATCAAAATATACATAGAAATAGCATTGAAATTCGACTAAAACTGTCCAGCATTTGTAAATCTCAAAGTAAATAAATCAATAGGGGTCTATATTGCTTCTCTACCCCGTCGAGGATGGGTAGCCGCCTCTAGTATTGAATAAATTCCGAATAAATACAAATGCAGAATAGCACGCAATAGATAATATCATTAGAATCGTATTTTACATATAAATAGCATTCGATTACGGAAACTCCCGAAGTAACCTAAACCTAACTCCTCAAAGGTTTCGGATATTTCCGTGAAATGTAATGAAATGTAATACTTTTTATACGTAATCTAATATTATCTCTTGCGCTCTATTCTGCATTAGTATCAAAAAGTAAATAAGTCTTCTTTTTTTTTCTTTTTTTAGAGAGAGAGAGAGAGAGAGAGAGAGAGAGAGAGAGAGAGAGAGAGAGAGAGAGAGAGAGAGAGGTCAATATTATATACTGAAGTATAGTACAAAATCATTAAATAGATAAAAAATATTTTTTTTAAACTCAAAAAGGGAAAAAAATAATCAAAAACGTTGCCAAGAAATCTGTTGGTATTTTTTTCTTTTTCTTAAGAAAAGGAATGTCTAACAATTGGTTAAGTGTTTGTCTCAAAGAAAAGAAAAAAGAAGTCAAGTATTTATGAAAGGTTCTGTTTGTATGTGAGTCATAGATAAACGTGTTGAACAGTTGTCTGTAGGTACCATCAAAAATATTTACGTTTCTTCCTTCAATATAAGGAAGAAACGTAAATATTTTTGAATTTTTTTTTTTTTAAATCTGCAAAAAAAAAAGTTGTTACAAAGAAAAACAGTTAATTCAAAGATCAAATTATCAGATTGAGAAAAAAATTACTCACCGTTATCTTGAAAAATAAGTAAAACAGTCCGTTTTTTTTACAACTGCCGATTTTTTATTGATATTTTTTTTAGCAGAACTCTGTATGGAAACTTATAAAAATCTTCTTATAATTATTCTGACTCTTATCTTTAAAGAAAAATATTAAATATCGTTTTTTATCGGTTCATTTTTTTCAGATTTCCTAAAATAGAATGGGGAGGGGGAGACCTCGTAAAAAGAATATTTCCCCTAATATATTTTAGGAAAAACTTATTCTAAACATAATTTCATCAACAGGTAAATAATTACCGAAATTTTCTAGAAAATTTGACTTAGTTGATTTTTCATAGAATTAAAAAAAAAAAAATGCTGGTAGCCATTACTTGTCTTTGGCTACGTTAAATTTCAATTGATTTAATGGTGCGAAATGTAAACATTGTTTTCGTTTATAATTTTCATTATTTCCGTAAGCTGAATTTATAAATATATATAAAAAAAATATCAGGTTTTTAAAAAAAATGTTTCTTCTTTCGAATGGTTCAAGAATTTTAAAGATAATATTAACCTTTATGCAAGTTTCATTGTGTTAAATATGGAGGTGGGGGTAAATTTGACAAGGCAAATTGGAGGTCCCTTGTTGTCTGTTGATGATTTCTTAGTCTCATAGCTAGAAAATGTTGCACGTTTGAGATTTTCATTTTAAACTTTAAAAAATCAGCCGAATTTCATTTTTTCTCTCTCCATAAAACAAGCTTTAAATCCAAATCATTGCCATTTCCTCTTCGAAACTAAAATGGCAAGAAAACTCCGTACAAGTTGTGTATGTTTTTTTTATTTGTTTTTAATTTGTTTTTTTTTTTAGTTTTGTTTTTGTATTTTTTTTTTTAGTTTTAATTCTTATTAAAAGCATTAAAAAAATATCAATTAAAATTTTGGACTTGAAAGCAACAATTTCCGTTGAAGAAGAAGAAGAAAATAAAGGACTTTTGTATACAATTAATTGTACGTACTTACAACATATGTAAATAATTAAAATATATTTTTAAACACGTTGTAGAAATTAAGTCGAAATAATATCAGATAGAATTTCAACAGTAGTGGCATTTTATTAAATCTATAAAAAAAAAAAAATTCAAAACAAAACAAAACGGAGTAATTTCTTTTTTGACACAGTCTGCCAAAAAATCTTAGCCAAACTAGCAGGAGCCATATTGTCTACAATATGACCTGTCGGAGGGGCTTAGAATATTTTACTGTATCCTCTACAGAGGGGTAAGATACCCCTGCAAATAAGTATGACACTAAACTGCATCTATGTAATAAGTAATTGGGAGTTATCTCCCCAATTTATGATTGGAGAACTCTCTAGTGAATACTAGACTAAATAAACTCTCAATAAGTTTACCAATTATTCTAAGTAGAATAAAGCTTTCCAAAATCTATTGATGTTATTGTTTGTCATTACAATCTGATAGATTCCACTTCTGGAGATATAGGGAATGTAGAGTAGCCCTTCATTTCCATTACTCCCAGGTCCACTCTGACCCAAACAAGGATTTCCTCTAATATTTACCAACCCCTCCACCTGAGCAGGATGTGACACAAGGTCAATTTCTAAAGCGGAGTTTAATAGGTTTGAATTCAGTGTTCCTTCTCCTAGACTGGTTGCCTGATTAAGGTTAAAGAGACCAGTGTGCCCTACTATTTACCCATTGTTGGAGGAAGAGAAGTTGGATGTATACATTTCCCCGATGTATGAGCACTATGTGAAATGCAAACAGCCTCATCCAGGATTTGAACTCGGGTCGACAAGTCCATTTCCTACGACTCTAACCAGTACACCGCTAACCACTCACTCTTATGATATAAATATTAGTTTGTAGTTATCAATGCATACTAATTTATTTTTAGAGGAAAAGTTTTAATTTAAAAAAAAAAATTAGCCTCTCTCTCTCTCCCTCTCCCTCTCCCCCTCTCTCTCTCTCTCTCTCTCTCTCTCTCTCTCTAATATTTTTCTCCGGCTATTCTCTTTTCTTTCTTTGTCCTCCACTATTCCTTTGTAAATGCATCTCTAATTATATTATTATATCCCCCCCCCTCTCTCTCTCTCTCTCACTCACACACACACACACACATACACATTGGGGTCTTTGAAAGATAATGTATACACAGTATTAGGATTACATTCCTTAATTGCCATGGTCCTTCTATTTGACTCTTAGGGGCAGGGAAGGTAATTACCTCCTGTGTTCTGCCAATAGTGCCTCTCCGGCCTACTTCAGGTATTTCTTTTCGAACTCAGGAACCTTCTTGTCATAATCGGTGCCGTCACGGAACTTTGAACCCAACCCTTTATTCAGTCCACGGGAGTATCCTGTTCTCATTCCGCTAAACATAGCTGGGGTATAGGTGTTAAGTTGTGTTAATTATTATTCTATGTTACTGTCGCCCCTGACCAGGACACAACCTGCAGCCTAACTGTCACTTAGAACTGTCTTACACCAACACCTTTATCCACTAGGCTATGTGTCCAATTGGACAATCCTGTGTGAATTTTGGGAACTTATAAATCTAATGTCTTGTTTTGCCTAGAATATCTACCTTTTTATTTGTGTTTGATTTTTTACCTTGACTCATATTGCATTTAAAAAAAAAATCTAATCTAGCCTTTTTGATTATAAGTAAGTAAAGTCGTCGGGGCAGCCTAATTTCTCTTATACAACTATGAATAAGCTCTTCTAAAAGACTCAAGACTTTCTCTACAAAAAGACTATTTTCCTATTAGGACATTTCTCTTATACAACTATGAATAAGCTCTTCTAAAAGACTCAAGACTTTCTCTACTAAAAGACTATTTTCCTATTAGGACATTTCTCTTATACAACTATGAATAAGCTCTTCTAAAAGACTCAAGACTTTCTCTACAAAAAGACTATTTTCCTATTAGGACATTTCTCTTATACAACTATGAATAAGCTCTTCTAAAAGACTCAAGACTTTCTCTACTAAAAGACTATTTTCCTATTAGGACATTTCTCTTATACAACTATGAATAAGCTCTTCTAAAAGACTCAAGACTTTCTCTACAAAAGACTATTTTCCTATTAGGACATTTCTCTTATACAACTATGAATAAGCTCTTCTAAAAGACTCAAGACTTTCTCTACTAAAAGACTATTTTCCTATTAGGACATTTCTCTATACAACTATGAATAAGCTCTTCTAAAAGACTCAAGACTTTCTCTACTAAAAGACTATTTTCCTATAAGGACATTTCTCTTATACAACTATGAATAAGCTCTTTCTAAAAGACTCAAGACTTTCTCTACTAAAAAGACTATTTTCCTATAAGGACATTTCTCTTATACAACTATGAATAAGCTCTTCTAAAAGACTCAAGACTTTCTCTACTAAAAGACTATTTTCCTATTAGGACATTTCTCTTATACAACTATGAATAAGCTCTTCTAAAAGACTCAAGACTTTCTCTACTAAAAGACTATTTTCCTATTAGGACATTTCTCTTATACAATTATGTATAAGCTCTTCTTTGTATCTCTGTCATGTTTTTAATTCTCTTCTATTAAGTTTGCTCAGACGATAAAATATTCTTGTAATTGTATCGACGTGAATTGTTCTCCTATTTATTCGGTACAAGGAAACAATATTTAACCAACCATTGTTCTTCTAAAATAATTTACGATTGGTGAGACTATTAATTTATTTCATATCAAAATTTCTCTCCTTTTTATGGGACATTGGAACGATATAAAAGTGGAATATTGCAATTTTTATAAGCATCAAATAAATGGCACATGACATTTATTGTTTCAATTAAGCTTAGTACAAAACTGAGTTAATCTAAGGCTGGAGATGCTTTTGGTGTAACGGTTATCATGTTGTAAACTCTCTTTCTTACTTTCTTACTTCTATTCTTCTAGTGTCTCTTCTAGCATCTGGACTTCGTCTTGGGGACTTCATGTCTGGTCTTCTATTGGGGATTTCTCTTTATCAGAAGCCCTGTGTCATTGGTAGTTTTTAGATAATAACACAAGACTTCGATTTAACTTAGATCATATTTTATTCTGAAATCCCCACCAGACTACCTTCACAGATTGAGTCGGAGCGTGCATAACACAACTTACCACTGTCGTGGTCTTTGGCCGATCTGACTAAAAATCTATTTCTAATTTAAACTGGAAGAGGGTCTTCTCCACCGATTCTCACGGTATCCACCGGAAGGTTCAGGATGAGGTCAAGCCTTGTCATTCATCCTGCAACTTATAACAGCCATTTTGGTTTCTACACTACTGTACACAAATATTAGGAATCTAATAATTATGTAACAATCATAATAGGAAGTGGATTTGTCTACTTGAGTTCAAGTCCTGGGCAAGGTCGTTTGTGTTTCCTATAACACTAATACCCTTGTTAAAGGTATGAATCCAAATATTCTCCCTCCACTTATAGGTAAATAGTAGGGCAGATTGTGCTATTTAACCTTGGTATTGCAACCAGTCTAGGAGAATGATTTTGTTTTGTTTTTTGTTTAATCCAAATATTCTCCCTCCAGCTATAGGTAAATAGTAGGGCAGATTAGGCTCTTAAACATGAGCAGTTACGAGCCTGTTCAATACTTAGATGGGTGACCATTTAAGCAACAGCAGGTTCTGTAAGTAACATGAGATTGAATTGAATTGATTTGGTACTAAATAGTCTGGAAAGGGTTGATACACTGCAAAACAAAACAACAACCAACCAACCAACCAACCAACCAACCCTGCAGCTATGGGTAAATAGTAGGGCAGATTGGGCTCTTTAACCTTGGTTAGGCAAACCAGTCTAGGAGAATGATTTTGGTTTGGTTTCTTTGTTTAATCCAAATATTCTCCCTCCAGCTATGGGTAAATAGTAGGGCAGACTGGGCTCTTTAACCTTGATCAGAGACGAGCCTGTTCAATACTTAGATGGTGACCATTTAAGCAACAGCAGGTCAAATTGTCTTGATTTGGCATTAAATAGCCTAGAAAGGGTTGATATGCCATAAAACAAAACAGCCAACCCACCCTCCAGCAAAAGGTTAATATTCTGTAAAACAAACCAACCAACCAACCAATCAACGAACCCTGCAGCTATAGGTAAATAGTAGGGCAGATTGGGCTCTTTAACCTTGGTTAGGCAAACCAGTCTTAATCCAAATATTCTCCCTCCAGCTATGGGTAAATAGTAGAGCAGATTGGGCTTGGTTAGGCAAACCAGTCTAGGAGAATGATTTTGGTTTGGTTTCTTTGTTCATTAGATTATCAAAGTTTTGGGGTTATTTCTCAGGATCCTAGGGCGGCAAATTTGGGAATAGAATTTGAAATCTAATTAATTTTTTCTTTGTTATTCTCTCTTTAACGTTCCATGTTGACATGGAAGGAAAGTTGACATGATTCATCAGAAGGTTGAGACGTAAGGGGTAAGGGTGAAGGTGATGTCGGTTGTGGGGTGTGGGGTGTGGGGACAGGACGGTGTCACTTAACAAATAAGAACACGAAGGTAAAAAAAGGCAGCCAATTGTTTGATGTCATAAAATGACACAACCTGTTTACCCACACATTGCATCTCCGACACTCTCCAGCTTCACAGGGTAGGAAATGAACTAAGAGGGTTTGCAAATAAACATGTCTGGCAGTAAATTGTCCTCACCCCCCCCCCCACCCCACCCCAACCCCTACATTTGTGTGCACGCTGATGATGCACAGAGGTCATGCTGGGAAAATAGAGGGCGGTTTTGTGGACTCAGGAATTTGTGAATAATACAGTGTCCAGGAGAATGATTCGTAGGCAACATAGACATTAGCTAGATGGAGCTACCATTACCACTTGCCTAAGTTTACCTGTGCCACACAGGTGACAATTTAAAATATGGAAGGTATTCCTGTCGCACCCTGTATATGTATAGGCAGTACTGAAGAAAGATATATATCTTATTATAATGGAGATTGTGTGTTTGTCTGTCTGTAACCGAAACTAAATCACTACTCAAGTCATAATTCCCTTAGTTATTGACATCACTTTCTCAATGATTTTATTTTTATTTAAACCTCAATTATTGATAAAATTGTTACACCTTATTAATACTGTTAACCATATCTACGTACTAATAGCATGTAATTGTATTTATATATACAACAAAATAGCGCTTTACAGTGTGAACAGGAAGGCTAATTTGCATATTGATAATTAAAATTTGATTTTAATAAATATATGCTTAGTATTATTGATTTCTAATTGTTTGGTTTTCTCTTAATGAATCTGAGCAAAGATCTCGGGGATAAATCTTAAAAGAAATCCATAGACAAGACGAAAGAACTGTAATTTTATTAAATACTTCATAATCTAACTAGATAGATAAATTAGGAAAAATGAAAGACGGGGGTGAAAGAAAATGATGGAAGAGTTAAATCTAAAGCTGTTCTATTTTTAGATTATACCCCCCCTCCAGTTTATCATTTTCTAAATAGTTTATAATTTGATACAATATTCTATTACATCAAAACCTAAATACTTGTACCCGAAGGGTGCATATATTTGCTAGTCTATATAATAAATGTTATGCTTAAGTAATAGGTACCAGGTACTTTCACAATATCACAATTTTTAAGGGAAGGGTCACCTGGTCCAGCCGGGGGCCCAGTGAGCTTCGATATAAGCAGTGATATAACGACTTAAATGGTAAGACATTAGCTAGGTGGAGCTACCATTGCCACTTGCCTAAGTTGACTTGCACCTTTCTCTGTATATATACAAGGTGTGTCAAGATTTTTGTACGTTTTTGACACACCTTGTATTCTGAAAAAAAAATTTACATTACATTTATTGTTCGTTCCTATTTTGGTAAATACAGCTTTAATCTCGATACTTTTATGACTCACCTTATATATATATATATATATTATATATATATATATATATATATATTGGTAACTGTCAGTTTCTGGTTTGAATATCGCATGTGTATCAAAAAGTATCAAGATTATTTGTACTTTTTGACACACCTTGTATTCTGAAAAAAAAAACGTTCCATTCATTAATTTTTTTTTTTGGAATACAAGTGAAAAAAGTACCAAATGTAAAGCTGTATTTACCAAAATTTTTTTTTCAGAAAACAAGGTGTGTCAAAAAGTACAAATAATCTTTTTTGACACACCTTATATATATATATATTATATATATAATATATATATAATATCTGATGAGTCTAATTTTCAGTGTATATATTATCTCTCTCTCTCTCTCTCTCTCTCTTCTCTATATATATATATATATATATATATATATATATATATATATATATATGTGTGTGTGTGTGTAGTATAGTGAAAAATTTTGAAAAAACACAGGCTCAAATAAAATGAGTGATATTTATTCAGCCAACACTGCAGTGTTTCAATCTGTTTAGAAGAACTTCTTCAGGGCCTTTGTTGATATAAGGAAAAGTAAAAATTATCAGCCAGACAGTGAGGGAGTCTATCCCCTTTTCACTAGTGCTAGACCTAGGAGATTGTTTTGGTGTCTGAAGCAGAGCACCATATCTACCATCAGCTCCTCACTTTACCACACAAATCGCTGTGCTACTCATACGCTGAGATGGCGACAGCTGGTATTGAACCAGGAATCTTGTGGTTCCTAGTCAGACGCTCTACCAACTGAGCTAAGCCGGAAGTGCAGTCAACTAATATTTGACTGTCTATTAGCAATTTAAAAAAAAATTTGCTTGTTTATTTGTTTTTGTTTAATGGCACATCAACTACAGTGGGTCATTTGATGCGGCAAACTTTTGAAAGATTTGTAGCAATACTTTGGAAGAAAATTTTTGAACTCAATTTTATTTGTAAACAAATTTTCAATTTAACCCATAGATGGAACCCTAAAAGGTACTTCCACTCTGGGTCAGATGGGACCTGGGAGCAATGGCGATGAAGGGGTGCTCCACATTCCCCAGACCTGGATCCTCACCATCAGTTAGAGTTTAACGTAATTCCCAGGACATGAAGACCCTCAGGCACTGCCTTCTAGCACCCATATGATAAAAAGGGTTGGTTTGGTTTGTTTTGTTTTACGGCATATCAACCTCAGCGGGTCATTTAATGCTGCTAAAGTTTTGAAATAAATCAATTCTTAATGGATAATACAATTTTTTTATAAATACATTTTTCTATTTAACCCATAGATGGGACCCTAACAGGTACTACCACTCCGGGTCAGAGTGGACCAGGGAGCAATGGTGATGAAGGGGTGCTCCACATTCCCCAAACCTCCAAAACTGGAACCTCACCATCAGATAGAGTTTAACATTAATTCCCAGGACATGTAGACCCGCAGCCACCGCCTTTCTAGCACCCATATGATAAAAAGGGGTTGGGGCTTGCCATAAGGGCAATAGGGTTGGGGAAAATCATATAGGTGCTAGGGCTTGACGTGACCAGCCGATTGATCGGAGGGGGCCTCTCTGACAGCCCGTCTAGCCCAAGATATGGCCAAAGTGGAGTATTGCATGTCATGAACTGCTCATCCCACCTGGGCTCTATCCTTTAAAGCATCCAATGGGTTTGCCCCCCCAGAGAGAGGATCCACTACTTTCCTCCAACAATGGCGTAAATAGTAGGCAGACTGGGTCATTTAACCTCGGTCAAGGCAACCAGTCTAGGCAGAAGGAAACTGAATTCCAAACCTATTCAACTTACCGCTTACAAATTGACCTTGTGCACATCCTGCTCAGGTGGAGGGGTTGGTAAATATTAGAGGAAATCCTTGTTTGGGTCAGAGTGGACCTGGGAGTAATGGAATGGAAGGGCTACTCTACATTCCTATATCTCAGATCAGAATCTATCAGATTTAATGACAAACAATACACATCTATAGATTTGGAAAGCTTTATTCTACTTAGAATAATTGGTAAACTTATTGAGAGTTTATTTAGTCTAGTATTCACTAGAGAGTTCTCCAATCATAAATTGGGGAGAACTCCCAATTACTTATTAATAGATGCGTTTAGTGTCATACTCGCTTACCCTCTGTAGAGATATCAGTAAAATATTCTAAGCCCCTCCGACAGGTCATATTGTGACAAATGGCTTCCTGCTAGTTTGGCTAAGATTGTTTTGGCAGACTGTGTCAAAAAAGAATTACTCCGTTTTGTTTTGTTTGAATTTTTTTTTTTTTATAGATTTAATCAAATGCCACTACTGTTGAAATTCTATCTGATATTATTTCGACTTAATTTCTACAACTGTTTAAATATATTTTAATTATTTACATATGTTGTAAGTACGTACAATTAATTGTATACAAGTCCTTTATTTTCTTCTTCTTCTTCAACGGAAATTGTTGCTTTCAAGTCCAAAAATTTTTAATTGATATTTTTTTAATGCTTTTAATAAGATTAAAACTAAAAAAAAAAATACAAAAACAAAACTAAAAAAAAAACAAATTAAAACAAATAAAACATACACAACTTGTACGGAGTTTTCTTTGCCATTTTAAGTTTCGAAGAGGAAATGGCAATGATTTGGATTTAAAGCTTGTTTTATGGAGAGAAAAAAATGAAATTCCGCACTGATTTTTTTAAGTTTAAAATGAAAATCTCAAACGTGCAACATTTTCTAGCTATGAGACTAAGAAATCAACATCCACAGACAAGGGACCTCCAATTTGCCTTGTCAATTTACCCCACCTCCATATTAACACAATGAAACTTGCATCCAAAGGTTATAATTTTTAAAATTCTTGAACCATTCGAAGAAGAAACATTTTTTTAAAAAACCTGATATTTTTTTTATATATATTTATAAATTCAGCTTACGGAAATATGAAAATTATAAACGAAAACAATGTTTACATTTCGCACCATTAAATCATTGAAAATTTAACGTAGCCAAGACAAGTAATGGCTACCAGCATTTTTTTTTTTTTAATTCTATGAAAAATCAACTAAGTCAAATTTTCTAGAAAATTTCGGTAATTATTTACCTGTTGATGAAATTAGTTTAGAATAAGTTTTTTCCTACAAATATATTAGGGGAAATATTCTTTTTACGAGGTCTCCCCCCCGCCCATTCTATTTTAGGAAATCTAAAAAACAATGAACCGATAAAAACGAATTTAATATTTTTCTTTAAAGATAAGAGTCAGAATAATTATACAGAAGTTTTTATAAGTTTCCATACAGAGTTCTGCTAAAAAAATAAATAAAAAAATCGGCAAGTTGTAAAAAAAAACGGACTGTTTTACTTATTTTTCAAGATAAACGGTGAGTAATTTTTTTCTCAATCGGAATAATTTGATTCTTTGAATAACTGTTTTTCTTTGTACAACCTTTTTTTTTTTGCAGACTTTAAAAAAAAAAAATTCAAAAATATTTACGTTTCTTCCTTATATTGAAGGAAGAAACGTAAATATTTTGATGTACCTACAGACAACTGTTCAACACGTTTATCTATGACTCCACATACAAACAGAACCTTTCATAAATACTATGACTTCTTTTTTCTTTCTTTGAGACAAACACTTAACCAATTGTTAGACATTCCTTTTCTTAAGAAAAAAAAAATACCACAGAATTTCTTGGCAACGTTTTTGATTTTTTTTTTCCTTTTTGAGTTTAAAAAAACTATTTTTATGCTACTTTAATGAATTTTGTACTATAACTTCAGTATATAATATTGACCTCTCTCTCTCTCTCTCTCTCTCCTCATCTCTCTCCTCTCCGTTCACTCTCTCTCTCTCTCTCTCCTCTAAAAATGAAACAAAAAAGAAGCACTTATTACTTTTTGATACTAATGCAGAATAGGCGCAAGAGATAATATTAGATCAGTAAAAAAAGTATTACATTTCATTACATTTCAGGAAATCATCCGAAACCTTTGAGGACGTTAGGTTTAGGTTAACTTCGGGAGTTTTCCGTAATCCGAATCTATTTATATGTAAAAATACCGATTCTAATGAGATTGATTCTATTGCGTGCTAATTTCTGCATTTGTATTTATTTATGATTATATTCAATACTGGAGGCGCCGCTACCCATCGTCGACGGGGTTAGAGATGGAGATTATAGACCGCTATGATTTAATTTACTTGAGCATACCAAATGCGGACAGTTTTAGTCGAATTTCAATGCTATTTCTATGTATATTTTGATTTTAAAAATATCTTTGAATATTAAACAATCTTCTAATTTTTGCCACACAAAAGCAAGAACTGGTGATATATTAAATTACTTTGTCGTAATTGTTTATTTTCATAGTTTCATCTGACATACATAACATACAGTGTGTTGTCGGATAAACTATTCACCAAACTGCCCTTTAATATATCGTATATGGTGCATAGATTTACTTTTTTTTCATCAAAAAAAATAATATATATACATACTTTTATTGCTGCTTTTACTTAAAGTAAAACACTTATCCACAAAAATCTATTTCTCTCTCTCTATCTCTTCTCTTCCTCTCTCTCTCTCTCTTTCAATATTTGAACAGAAGAAACCTGTATTTATCTCGAGGCATCTCACGTGGTGTAAATGTTAGTGCAGCC
Organism: Doryteuthis pealeii; assembly: GCA_023376005.1. NCBI lineage: Eukaryota > Metazoa > Mollusca > Cephalopoda > Myopsida > Loliginidae > Doryteuthis > Doryteuthis pealeii. The sequence continues at coordinate 65,772,087 of CM042160.1, read as the reverse complement.
CTAGTGAGCTATATAGAAAAGACCATTGTTAATCGAGTCAATTCTCACTGGGCGCTCCACACTCTGGTCGTGTCGTCCTATAACTAAGCTTGGTAAATAATACTAAACAATATAGTACACTTACCGTCTGTCCATAAGGATGTTACAAATTCTCCATAATAATATATACAAAAAGACGTAACAATTTTTGTGGACAAAGTAATACTTAAACAAACTCGTCGTTGCAAAAAGTAGTTGGAAATTCCCATAGACCTAAAGGTGAATTAGCTTTTTGTAACATGAGTACTGGACTAAGTGCATAATTACCAATAAAACGTACTGAACGACAAAGCTAAACCACATTAACAGTACGTCCCTCCTCGTCCAGTTAAGTCTTCCTTTTTGTGTGTGTTGAGTGGTAGAATCATAAAAAATATCCAAGCAGTGTGGGTTTTTAAAAAAATAAATCTTACAAAATTTGTGTTCAGCTCAATCAAACTTTGGTGTCTTGAACGTTTCAGCCGGTCCATTCTCGCGATCTTTCTTCATTAATTGTAACTATCTAACAAACAACAAACAAACAAAACTTTCTCTCCAGCCGATTTTTTTTTTTTTTAATTAAAATATTTCTTTCTTTGTTCTAAAAGTTAAATTCTATATATTAAAAAACTTTTTTTCTTAATAGTTTAGGTAAAACCCGAACCCACTAGAGCGCAAATTAGCACATTTTGATTAAACTAATTAAATTTACCTAGTTTTTTTCGGTTAAAAGAAACAAAAAAACAAAAAAAAAGACGAACACTACAGGAAAATAAATTGTCTAGGTAAAAAAAAAAAAAAATTCAAACCCAATTGTTATTTGGGGGCAATTGCATTCGTTCTCATACATTTTTTCTTCCCACTGTCTGTACCAAAATAAAAAAAAAAACGTCTAGTAAAATCATTGCGTCTGTTTGTTGCTTGGAGACAATATTTAAGGCAAAAACCTAACCACGAAGAAACAGAACGAACAAAAAAAAAATAGACAGCAAAGTAGTACCTGCTACTTTTACGAGTAAATTGAGTTTGATATAAGACTGTTGGGGGTGTGACCAATTGTAAGGTGGTCACTTACCACTTTTTTTTAAAGGTATTTTGAACAGCCAATAAGAGATGACAGTAAGACACTACTCAAATTTGTTTATGTAATTTCTTTTCTTTTTCTTATTTATTTATCCTTTTCTTGATCACCTTCCACAAGAATTTTCTTACAAAAAGAAATTGTTTTATATCTGGTTTTTAAAAAAGTTTTTACAAAAACTAGCACCTGTTTTTTGTTTGTTTTTTCTTTCAGTAATTTCGACAGACACTTCAAAATCCCTTAAAAATAATTCCNTCGTCTCCTCACTATCCGTAAAAAGAAAAAAGAAATAAAATAAAATAAATCCAATGTCATATAGTACTGTTGATTTATTTTTTTGTTGGAAAATTTAGTTGTCTCGTATGAGAAAAAAATACAAAAAAGAAAAAGAAAAAAAATCTTTTAAAGAGTTAAGTTTAAAAACAAACTTTTTATTCATTTCATTTCATTTTATTAAGTTAAATCAAATTTCCTCTCAGAACTTTCCACTTTTAAACGGACTTCTTTCTTTACGAACTTAAAGCTTACGCTAATTTTATGAATGGATTAGATCCCAGATTTTCTCATTATTTTTTTTTTTTTTTTTTTTTCCTTATAGTATTTTCTTAGTACAGGATTATTATTATACTCCTTTTCTTTTTCTCATTAATACTTATTTTGTACATCGTCACAATCGCCCTCCACTTCTAAGAAATGTGTATGTTATTTTACTAATGATATTATTAGCACTAGTAGTATCACCAAATAATAATACTAATAAAAACCCAACTTGCTTGCTACTAACAAGCGAGAAACTTTTTGGCAAGTTGTTGTTCTGTCTCGTTACTTCTCCAAAACATTTAGAAGAACCCAACAACTTTGACTTGGAATATGTCGTTGCTCAATAAGTAAAGACGTCGAATTCTTTAATCGATTTTCTTAGTTGGATTAGCAGAGTTAATGAGTTCGATTTTCACTGGCGCTTCATACTTCTGGCCTTGTGCCACCTCTAAATTTAGTAAATAACTATTCTTAAGTTCGTTTATTGCGCTTTCTCGAAGGTATTTTTTTATTTAAAGTCCCATTATTCGCCGATTTTAATATTTGGTATCAATTATTTGAAACATAATTCAAATAATTGACATGCCATAATTTTATCATAAAATAGTAATTTTTTTTTTTTGGTGGGGGGTAAATCTATTTTAAGTGTGTGTTTGTAAAAATAACTTACCTAGAGGAACCAAGTGAAGTAGCCATAAAATGGGGGACCCGTCTAAAATGGCCACACAATTAGGACCGAGTTTTACATCAATATTACAATAGAAATTAAACCACAGTGTCTTAAAAATCGGACATCAAGTCCGTATTTCAATTATGTATTGTACGTATATTGTAAACAGAGCCCTTACTTACTCAAATTCTTCTTTTTAAGTTAATTTTTCACCGAAAGAAATTCTTATAAAATTCCTCATTTTCTGATGAAATTTACAGTACAATTAAATACATAAATTAACTGAATCTAAATTTTAGATTTTGTTTTTGTCTTGTCAGAAAAGACTTGAAAAATTAACTTGAAAAATACTTTTCTTCGTTTTAATACCGTGCTACATTATCCGGTGGCTATAAAAGTTGGAGCTAAAATATAACAAGACTTAAAAAAAAGTAAAGGGTAAAACTTGCAAATCATACTCAAAATCCCATGATATTACAGGGTGACCCATAAAAACGAACCCAAATTATTTATTTTATTTTCCCATTAGACTAACCCAAAAACCCAACACCAACCCTAAAACCACCCCTAACCCCAACCCCACCCCAAAACCCACCCCACCCCTAACCCCAACCCCTAGTTAAAATTAAGTTTTATTACAAAATTTGTGGGTTCTGTTTTTCTGGGTCATGGGATTTTGAGTATAAAATGCAAGTTTTACCTTTTAATCTATTAAAAGAAAAGGATATATTAAGTTAGGCTCCGAAGAAAATTTTTGATTTGATTTTTCTCAATTGAGCGCGGTGGTGTACTGGTTAGAGTCGTAGGAAATGGACTCGTCGACCCAAGTTTAAATCCTGGACGAAGCCACAGTTCACATAGCGCTAATACCCATGGGAAAGGTATGAATTCAACTATTCTCCCTCCAACTATGGGTAAATAGTAGGGCAGACTTGGATCTTTAACCTTGCATAGGTAACCAGTCTAGTAGAAGGAAAACTCTGAATTCAAACCTGTTAAACTCCGCAACCAATGATTCTTCTACAACGTGAAAAAGAGTGAATGTGTGTGTGTAAGTGTGAGAGGGGGGGGGGATTCAAACCTCTTAAATCTCTGCTTGGGGTGGTCACAACTAGAATAGGCTCAGGTCTACTTAGTGATCTATTTCAATTTTTTTTTTAAAATTATTGACTAATAATAGAATAAACTTAAGTATATTTTTCAGTTTGTATTGTATGACAGTGATATAATTCTTTTCCAGCTTGCTGGAAATTACCATTATTTTTCATTAATAAAACTAATTTGATAATTATTATGTATATTAGGTATTTTAGATATATTAGATATTTTATAAAGGAAGCCTGGGTGCCCTTCTTTTAATTGGGCCCCAGAAAATGCCGCCCCCCTTTTCCCCCTTATAAATCCAGTCTGGATTACACAACCAATGGTTTGCAAAATAAGACCAGTTTCCCACTGATATAGTTCTATGACAGGGGTTTCTTAATTTACAAAGTTTAGTCTGGTACAAGACAATGGGGCACCCTGTAAAAAAAAATCATTGGTATTTATTATAACCTCTAAGTAATTAATTATTACTAGCAGGAACTGTAGATATACCACATTAAGTTGGCAGAGTAGCCTATTTTTGGTAACAGCCAGACTGCGAAGGAGTCTATCCCCTTTACGCTAGTGCTAAACCAGGGAGATTGTTTTTTCTGAAGTGGCGTGCCACACCTACCGTCAGCACAGATCAAATTACCTAAATTATAAGCTACTCATGCGCTGAGTTGGCGGGAACCAGTACCAAACTTGGAACCTTTCAATTCTTTGGTGGGTGCTCTACTGACTAAGCCTCCTTATACCTCAGTATGATAATTTAATTATCACAAAGTTTGATATGTTTGTTTAAGAGCTATTGCTAAATAGTTCAATATGTAATAAAAATTATAATAATCTTGATTTAACTCTCTCTTTCACATTTTTTTTCTTTCTTTCTTTTGCTCTTTTCATTATGTTCAATTGAAACAGATTAGCATTATCACTTCAGCGCACTCACCCCCTCTCTCGACCTCTCCTCTACTCTACTCTACTCTCTTTTTTCTTATATTTTTTCTATATAGCATGTCTTTTCTCTTCCCTTTCTTTGTCTATAATAAAAACAGAATGGTCGATTATTTAGTTGAGGTGATGACACCTATAAGAAATAAGAATTCGGCAGATAAGCAACACCGGAAAATCAGGATTTTTGGACGGTCTCATTTTTAATCAGAGGGTGTTGCAAGATGATAATAGTCATACAATTAAGGAACATGAGTATTAATATATAGATGAGACTTCAGCAGATATAGGGATAAAACGAGGTAAATAGTGAAAGAAAGTCGGTCGTCTTGCAGGTTTACTTACCTCCACTCCCATGGATTGTTGTTGTTTTTGTTATATTGTTGTCAGTAAAATAAATAAATTCGTCATGTCGGTATGAGCCATACAGCAAGGGAGTCTATCCCCTTTTCACTAGCGCTAGATCAAGGAGATTATTTTAGTGTCTGAGTTGGAGCACCACACCTACCATCAGCTCCTTATTTTACTGCACAGATCCCTGTGCTACTCATATGCTGAGTTGGCGAGGGCCTGTATCGAACTAGGAACGTTGTGGTTTCTAGCTGAATGCTCTACCGAGTGAGCTAACCTGTCCAATTGAGGCACAAAGATAAAGTTTCAGTTTCAAGGCAATAGAGTTGGTGTTATGTATACTCATTCAGCATCGGTTATATAAACGGGGAGACAGACAGACAGACAGAAAGATTAATAGATGATGGCTCTTACTTGTGTTGTATACTCTCTTTCTTTACTTTCTTACTTCTATTCTTCTAGCGTCTCTTCAAGCGTCTGGACTTCGTCTTGGGGACTTCGTGTCTGGTCTTCCATTGGGGATTTCTCTTTATCAGAAGCCCTGTGTCATTGGTAGTTTTTAGATAATAACACAAGACTTCGATTTAACTTAGATCATATTTTATTCTAAAATCCCCACCAGACTACCTGCGCAGATTGAGTTGGCACCATGCATAACACGACTTACCACCGTCGTGGCTTTTGGGCGATCTGACTAAAAAATCTCTTTCTAATCTAAACCGGAAGAGGGTCTTCTCCACCGATTCTCATGGTATCCACCGGAAGAAAGGATCAGGACTGAGGTCAAACCTTGTCATTCAATCCCTCAAGGCTGCCGGCTGAACTTATAACAGCCATTTTTGTTTCTACACTACTGTACAAAAGTATTAGGAATCTAATAATTATGTAACACTTAGTACATTTCTGCTTGTTGACTCGCTGCTTACTTCCTCTACTGGTTCTAACTCAACATCTTCTTCTGTTGATCTGGTGGGCTTCTGTTAAGGGTTGATTCTTCTTCGTGCTGGGCTGGTCATTGTTTTTAATATTCAATTAACAAACAAGACATGTTTGCTTTATGATAATAAAGCCCATATTGATTCTGCTCTGGTGAGACCAACCCATCAGAGCTGACAATAATATCTCCACTCCTTGAAAATCTGGTTGCATCTAATCTCACGTGTTCCAAGTTCAGTACTGGTCCCGCCAAACTATCTCACGCGGTCAAATTAAAAGGTTATTACCTGTCTATAACTGTTGGGTAATTAGGTAATTTATGAAGAAGTGCATCCCGGTCTCCTGCCTCAAAAATTGCTACCCAGTGACTATCAAAATAACAACCCCAGCTCGTCGTAATTCTTGTTTATTTATCGTAATTTGTCGTAATTCTTGTTTAGATATGAAGATGGATATATAGTTTTGAATAGACTGAGATAGATAGATAAACAAACAAAATAATATAGATAGATATGAACAAATGGAGATAGATATTTTCGACAAGTAAATGTATTTTGGGGGGGTCGCATCTTTTTTTGTCGTAATTCTTGTTTATTTAAACTAAAAACAAGACATTAAACAAACATGAATATAAAAAAAAAATTAGTATTTAAAGTAATATAGATAATTATGAACAAATTGAGATAGATAGATAGATGGATAGTTTTGAATAGACTGAGCTGGGTCATTATTTTAATAGTCACCGGGTAGCAATTTTTGAGTCAGGAGACCGGGACGCACTTCCTCATAAATTACCGGTAATTTTCCATAGACCCGTCATTCTAAATCTATGGACCCTTATTCAAAATTCTAATTATAGGTATGCTTATGATTTATAAGCTGCTTATAAATTATGTAACATAGGGACAATCATATAGGTGCTAGGGCTTGACATGACCAGCCAATTGATCAGAGGCGGCCTTTGCGACAACCCGTCTAACCTAAGTAATGGCCTAAGTGGAGTTGCATATCATGGACTGCTCTGCCACCAGGTTTCCATCATTCTTTAGGCACCTCTTTTGCGATCTCGATTCATAAGTACATTTTTTTAATTTACACCGTCAACATCCGGTTATTTGTTAGGGGTTAGGGTTAGGGGTTAGGGTCAGTAATGGCCAAAGTGGAGTTGCATATCATGGACTGCTCTGCCACCAGGTTTCCATCATTCTTCGCCACCCAGGTGGTGCCATTGGGGGGGAGGGGATTTTACCCCTCTGCAGAGGTGCAGTCAGTGAATTCTACAGATCCAACCGACAGGGCTGGATTTGAACTTGGGTTGCCATATCCATTTCTTATGACACTGACCATTACACCACGCTACAAAAGAAGGAGAATATGTTGAAAATTCACTCAGGACTCTTCAAACTTATGTAAGAGGTGAATCAATAAGAATGTAGCCTGATGATTTAACTGATTTCTTCTTACTGTATGATATTTCATTGACTGGACCATATGACCTTTAGGCACCCCTTTTGCGATCTCATTTCATAAGTACATTTTTTTCCTTTACACCGTCAAAATCCGGTTGTTTGTTAGGGGTTAGGGTTAGAGGTTAGTTTTATAATTAAAAAAAAAACTCTAAAAATCGTCTCTTAACAAACAACCAAATTTTGACAGTGTAAATAAAAAAAAATGTCTTTATGAAACAAGATCGCAAAAGGGGGTGCCTAAAGTTCATATGGTCCCATTGACTTGTAAAAAAAGTAAGTCGTCGTGGGGCCTAATGTCGGTATCAGCCAGACAGCGATGTAGTCTGTCCCCTTGTCACTAGTGCTAGGCCAAAGAGATTATTTTAGCGTCTGAGGTGGAGCGCCATACCTACCATCAGCTCCTCACTTTACAGCACAGATCCCTGTGCTACTCATACGCTTAGTTGTATAGATAAAAGGGTATGAAAACATACAATATTGTTAAAATGAATATGTTTTTATATCATTTTCATTGCTAATATTGAACAATATTTCGATTTATAAAAAAAAATCGTCCGATGATGATTTTTTATATTAGCTATGAAAATGATATAAAAATATATTCATTTTAACAATATTGTGTGTTTTCATACTCTTTTATCTATACTTATACTGTTGGATTCATTTCCTTACTCTTAACTCATATATAATTTTATATAGAAATCAATTAAAATAACATTTAAAATAAGTAATATTTTTATATTCGTTCTTATTTACTTGGGTTAGTCTTTCTAATTTAATATAATATTTGATTACATTAAGACTTAAATACTTGTGCCCAGGGGGAGGGCATACTTTTGCTAGTGTCATTAAAATGTGCCTGTACTTTGAAAAGTAAAGGTTTTTACACATCATGAGACTTTTAGTGGACATAGTGATGAAACTATGTAAATAGTGAAAGAAAGACAGTCGTCTTTCAGGTTAACAACCCCTCCCCCATGGATTGGTGTTGTTGTTGTTGTTATACTGTTGACAGTACAATAGATAAGTGTATTGAATTATAAGACACAAAGGTAAAGTTTCAGTTTCAAGCCAAGATAAGGTTGACTAGGTATGCGTAATAATAGTAGAAAAATAAAGAAAAAAAAATAGTGAGCCTCACCTACCCAGAAAAAGGAATATTTTGTATAAAATAAGATTACTCTGTACATTCCTTTGGGAGTGGGCAAGATGAATCTCTTGTTGACCTGAAAATTGAATATTTATAATAGGGACTGGCAAAAAAAAATCGGATACTACGAGTTTTAAAAGCGAATTAAGAATAACTAAATCTATTATTAAAGTTTAAACTTTGTCTAAATCGATAAGTAGTAACATAATAACTATCATTAAAAAAAGAAAAATATAATTACATATGCAGTTTATTTTTAAAAGATTTAGAACTATTTGTTTTGGTCAATTTCAACGCGATCCGCCATTTTGTCTGTTTTTTAATCGCAACCGTAAAAATTTTTTTTTTTTGTTTCTATTCATAAGTTCGGTCTTTTATCTCATTATTTATACTGTAATTAGTACAATATATGACCAAATTGAAAAACATTTTACGCCCCCAACATAAGGGGGGTCAAAATTAAGCGACCTGAAAAAAATAAGAAAGTTTTGAAATAAAATAAATAATGCATTATAAAGAACATTCATTGATAAATAAACACTGAAAATTTCATTAAAATCCGATAATTTCCTGATTTTTGGTAAATTATTTTCTCTAGGGGGGCTAAAGTCATTTTGTCAAAAACGCATTTTAGGCTCAGTTTGCCAGTCCCTAGTTTATAATCATGTCTACAGTGTTGAGTTGTGGACAGTTTCTTCTTCTTCGCCTGTTTCATTATTATTATCATTACCTACAACTTTAGGTAATAAAGGACTATTTGCTCGTAAATTCCTACCATAAAATAAACTGAACCCCCATTTTATGTCGGTGTTTTTGCAATAAATGTTTTATTTTTCTTGCACCCGTTATGTTACAATACTAAATATATTTTATTTATTTATTTTAATATTCATTTCAATGTGTATATATTCTAAAAGTTTTTATTTTGTGAGAATGTTTAGTTTTAAAGTGGGGGCTCGTTTTACAATTTAGGCATAAATTGGATTCTCCTTTTATGACCGTAATTTTGTTTTTTTGTCGATGATGATTAAAATCTGACATTTTTATTTTAGAGTATCAAAGCCAAAAAGAAAAGAAATAACAACAACAAAAAGTAATATTCAACTTTTTACTCGTAAATTCCTGCCATAAAATTAGGTTTGGGCATTTTATGGTAGGAATTTACGAGTAAAATTTGAAGTGTAAAAACGAACCCCCACTTTAAAACTAAGCATTCTCACAAAATAAAAGCTTTTAGAATATACACATTGAAGTGAATATTAAAATAAATAAAGGAAATATATTTTGTATTGTAACATAACGGGTGCAAGAAAAATAAAACATTTATTGCAAAAACACGGACATAAAATGGGAGTTCAGTTTATTTTATGGTAGGAATTTATGAGCAAATAGTCCTTTATTACCCAACTTTATTATTCCTTCTTCTTCTTCTTCTTATTATTATTATTATTATTTCACACTTGCAAGTGACAGCAAGTCTTCTCAGGTCTCCAGGACTCTTCTGAGTATTCTAGCTGATCCTAACAGTGCTGTAGTTTGGATGGTCTCAATTATTATATCATAGATCTTTTACTTGTCTATATTCTTCTTTTACTATCACCTTTCTTTTTCCTATATCTTCTTCTTCTTCTTCTTCTTCTTCTTCTTATTATTATTATTATTATTATTATACTATTATTATTATTAGTAGTAGTAGTAGTAGTATTTCATCAACTACTTCGCCCATTCCCTTATTATCATCAACAACTATCATTTCCTCCTCCTCCTCTTCTTTTTCTTTCTTTTTCTTCATCTTCTTCTTTTGTCTTCTATTATCTTCTGCTTCTTCCTCTATCATCTTCTTCATCATCATCATATGAATCTTAACTACTCTCCCTCCAGCTATGGATAAATAGTAGAGAAGACTAGGCTCTTTAACCTTGTTTAGGCAACCAGTCTAGGAGAAGGAAAAATCTGAATTCAAACCTGTTAAACCCCACTTGGGATGGTCACTACTAGAATAGGCTCAGTCCTAATTAGGGATCTATTTCACTAATTTCTTTTTTCTATCAGCAGCAAGTAAAAAAGAATTGTAATTTCAGCGACAAAGCATCATTACCATTAATCCAGAGAGTCCCGGCAGTATCTTACAATACCGCCAGACTTTATTGGTTTTCTGTCAGATCACAGTTCATATATTCCTTTGTTTTATTCAAAACTTTCCAGCAATTAAGCATTGATTAAAACTAGCAAACCAAAAACATCCTCTGGACAGTGTAAAATTTAGGCCACACTGACATCACCCATCATCATTTATTAGAGGGCACAGAATCCCCAATATGCACTACATACCAAGAGTGATTTGCAGTGAAACATATACTGCTAGAGTGTGTAGACTTTTCACATATGCCACACCTAAATCACCCATCATCATTTACTAGAGGGCACAGAATCTCCAATATGCACTACATACCAAGAGTGATTTACAGTGAAACATATATTGCTAGCGTGTGTAGACTTTTCAGATAGGCAACACCTACATCACCCATCATCATTTACTAGAAAGCACAGAATCCCCAATATGCACTACAAGCCAAGAGAGATTTACAGTGAAACATACTCTGCTAGAGTGTGTAGACTTTTCAGATAGGCAACACCTACATCACCCATCATCATTTACTAGAAAGCACAGAATCCCCAATATGCACTACAAGCCAAGAGAGATTTACAGTGAAACATACTCTGCTAGAGTGTGTAGACTTTTCAGATAGGCAACACCTACATCACCCATCATCATTTACTAGAAAGCACAGAATCCCCAATATGCACTACAAGCCAAGAGAGATTTACAGTGAAACATACTCTGCTAGAGTGTGTAGACTTTTCAGATAGGCAACACCTACATCACCCATCATCATTTACTAGAAAGCACAGAATCCCCAATATGCACTACAAGCCAAGAGAGATTTACAGTGAAACATACTCTGCTAGAGTGTGTAGACTTTTCAGATAGGCAACACCTACATCACCCATCATCATTTACTAGAAAGCACAGAATCCCCAATATGCACTACAAGCCAAGAGAGATTTACAGTGAAACATATACAGCTAGAGTGTGTAGACTTTTCATAGGCAACACCTACATCACCCATCATCATTTACTAGAAAGCACAGAATCCCCAATATGCACTACAAGCCAAGAGAGATTTACAGTGAAACATACTGCTAGAGTGTGTAGACTTTTCAGATAGGCAACACCTACATCACCCATCATCATTTACTAGAAAGCACAGAATCCCCAATATGCACTACAAGCCAAGAGAGATTTACAGTGAAAACATACTGCTAGAGTGTGTAGACTTTTCAGATAGGCAACACCTACATCACCCATCATCATTTACTAGAGGGCACAGAATCCCCAATATGCACTACAAGCCAAGAGAGATTTACAGTGAAACATACTCTGCTAGAGTGTGTAGACTTTTCAGATAGGCAACACCTACATCACCCATCATCATTTACTAGAGGGCACAGAATCCCCAATATGCACTACAAGCCAAGAGAGATTTACAGTGAAACATATACTGCTAGAGTGTGTAGACTTTTCAGATAGGCAACACCTACATCACCCATCATCATTTACTAGAGGCACAGAATCCCCAATATGCACTACATGCCAAGAGAGATTTACAGTGAAACATATACTGCTAGAGTGTGTAGACTTTTCAGATAGGCAACACCTACATCACCCATCATCATTTACTAGAGCACAGAATCCCCAATATGCACTACATGCCAAGAGAGATTTACAGTGAAACATATCTGCTAGAGTGTGTAGACTTTTCAGATAGGCAACACCTACATCACCCATCATCATTTACTAGAGGCACAGAATCCCCAATATGCACTACATGCCAAGAGAGATTTACAGTGAAACATATACTGCTAGAGTGTGTAGACTTTTCAGATAGGCAACACCTACATCACCCATCATCATTTACTAGAGGGCACAGAATCCCCAATATGCACTACATGCCAAGAGAGATTTACAGTGAAACATATACTGCTAGAGTGTGTAGACTTTGGCAACACTACATCACCCATCATCATTTACTAGAGGGCACAGAATCCCCAATATGCACTACATGCCAAGAGAGATTTACAGTGAAACATATACTGCTAGAGTGTGTAGACTTTTCAGATAGGCAACACCTACATCACCCATCATCATTTACTAGAGGCACAGAATCCCCAATATGCACTACAAGCCAAGAGAGATTTACAGTGAAACATATACTGCTAGAGTGTGTAGACTTTTCAGATAGGCAACACCTACATCACCCATCATCATTTACTAGAAAGCACAGAATCCCCAATATGCACTACAAGCCAAGAGAGATTTACAGTGAAACATACTGCTAGAGTGTGTAGACTTTTCAGATAGGCAACACCTACATCACCCATCATCATTTACTAGAAAGCACAGAATCCCCAATATGCACTACAAGCCAAGAGAGATTTACAGTGAAACATATACTGCTAGAGTGTGTAGACTTTTCAGATAGGCAACACCTACATCACCCATCATCATTTACTAGAGGCACAGAATCCCCAATATGCACTACAAGCCAAGAGAGATTTACAGTGAAACATATACTGCTAGAGTGTGTAGACTTTTCAGATAGGCAACCACTACATCACCCATCATCATTTACTAGAGGCACAGAATCCCCAATATGCACTACAAGCCAAGAGAGATTTACAGTGAAACATACTCTGCTAGAGTGTGTAGACTTTTCAGATAGGCAACACCTACATCACCCATCATCATTTACTAGAGGGCACAGAATCCCCAATATGCACTACAAGCCAAGAGAGATTTACAGTGAAACATATACTGCTAGAGTGTGTAGACTTTTCAGATAGGCAACACCTACATCACCCATCATCATTTACTAGAGGCACAGAATCCCCAATATGCACTACAAGCCAAGAGAGATTTACAGTGAAACATATACTGCTAGAGTGTGTAGACTTTTCAGATAGGCAACACCTACATCACCCATCATCATTTACTAGAAACACAGAATCCCCAATATGCACTACAAGCCAAGAGAGATTTACAGTGAAACATATACTGCTAGAGTGTGTAGACTTTTCAGATAGGCAACACCTACATCACCCATCATCATTTACTAGAGCACAGAATCCCCAATATGCACTACATGCCAAGAGAGATTTACAGTGAAACATATACTGCTAGAGTGTGTAGACTTTTCAGATAGGCAACACCTACATCACCCATCATCATTTACTAGAGGCACAGAATCCCCAATATGCACTACAAGCCAAGAGAGATTTACAGTGAAACATATACTGCTAGAGTGTGTAGACTTTTCAGATAGGCAACACCTACATCACCCATCATCATTTACTAGAGGCACAGAATCCCCAATATGCACTACAAGCCAAGAGAGATTTACAGTGAAACATATACTGCTAGAGTGTGTAGACTTTTCAGATAGGCAACACCTACATCACCCATCATCATTTACTAGAGGGCACAGAATCCCCAATATGCACTACATGCCAAGAGAGATTTACAGTGAAACATATACTGCTAGAGTGTGTAGACTTTTCAGATAGGCAACACTACATCACCCATCATCATTTACTTAGAGGCACAGAATCCCCAATATGCACTACAAGCCAAGAGAGATTTACAGTGAAACATATACTGCTAGAGTGTGTAGACTTTTCAGATAGGCAACACCTACATCACCCATCATCATTTACTAGAGGCACAGAATCCCCAATATGCACTACATGCCAAGAGAGATTTACAGTGAAACATATACTGCTAGAGTGTGTAGACTTTTCAGATAGGCAACACCTACATCACCCATCATCATTTACTAGAAAGCACAGAATCCCCAATATGCACTACAAGCCAAGAGAGATTTACAGTGAAAACATATACTGCTAGAGTGTGTAGACTTTTCAGATAGGCAACACCTACATCACCCATCATCATTTACTAGAAAGCACAGAATCCCCAATATGCACTACAAGCCAAGAGAGATTTACAGTGAAACATATACTGCTAGAGTGTGTAGACTTTTCAGATAGGCAACACCTACATCACCCATCATCATTACTAGAGGCACAGAATCCCCAATATGCACTACATGCCAAGAGAGATTTACAGTGAAACATATACTGCTAGAGTGTGTAGACTTTTCAGATAGGCAACACCTACATCACCCATCATCATTTACTAGAGGGCACAGAATCCCCAATATGCACTACATGCCAAGAGAGATTTACAGTGAAACATATACTGCTAGAGTGTGTAGACTTTTCAGATAGGCAACACCTACATCACCCATCATCATTTACTAGAAAGCACAGAATCCCCAATATGCACTACAAGCCAAGAGAGATTTACAGTGAAACATATACTGCTAGAGTGTGTAGACTTTTCAGATAGGCAACACCTACATCACCCATCATCATTTACTAGAGGCACAGAATCCCCAATATGCACTACAAGCCAAGAGAGATTTACAGTGAAACATATACTGCTAGAGTGTGTAGACTTTTCAGATAGGCAACACCTACATCACCCATCATCATTTACTAGAAAGCACAGAATCCCCAATATGCACTACAAGCCAAGAGAGATTTACAGTGAAACATATACTGCTAGAGTGTGTAGACTTTTCAATAGGCAACACCTACATCACCCATCATCATTTACTAGAAAGCACAGAATCCCCAATATGCACTACAAGCCAAGAGAGATTTACAGTGAAACATATACTGCTAGAGTGTGTAGACTTTTCAGATAGGCAACACCTACATCACCCATCATCATTTACTAGAAAGCACAGAATCCCCAATATGCACTACAAGCCAAGAGAGATTTACAGTGAAACATACTCTGCTAGAGTGTGTAGACTTTTCAGATAGGCAACACCTACATCACCCATCATCATTTACTAGAGGGCACAGAATCCCCAATATGCACTACATACCAAGAGTGATTTACAGTGAAACATATACTGCTAGAGTGTGTAGACTTTTCAGATAGGCAACACCTACATCACCCATCATCATTTACTAGAAAGCACAGAATCCCCAATATGCACTACAAGCCAAGAGAGATTTACAGTGAAACATATACTGCTAGAGTGTGTAGACTTTTCAGATAGGCAACACCTACATCACCCATCATCATTTACTAGAAAGCACAGAATCCCCAATATGCACTACAAGCCAAGAGAGATTTACAGTGAAACATATACTGCTAGAGTGTGTAGACTTTTCAGATAGGCAACACCTACATCACCCATCATCATTTACTAGAGGGCACAGAATCCCCAATATGCACTACATACCAAGAGTGATTTACAGTGAAACATATACTGCTAGAGTGTGTAGACTTTTCAGATAGGCAACATCTACATCACCCATCATCATTTACTAGAGGGCACAGAATCCCCAATATGCACTACAAGCCAAGAGATTTACAGTGAAACATATACAGCTAGCGTGTGTAGACTTTAATCAAGTACGAACAAAATACTACCAAGTAAATAATTTGAAAAACTTTTCACAAAAATAACACCATCCAGGATTGTAGAAGTGGGATTGTACTCAAATCTAAGGAATCTTGTGTGTAGTGTATTCCTGACCCATGATCGTTTCAATCGATTTACAATCTTGTAATGATGTCATTTACATTGTTATCGACACAGCCAACCAATTTTATTAAGATCACATTACATTGTTTACTAACTTGGTAATGTTATTCTACTCCTACATTGTATGTGCATATCTCATTTCTTTGGGATATATACCAAGATAGAAATGAAGAATGAATGGAACAGTTTTTTTTTTTTTTTGGGGGGGGGGTTCAGAATACAAGATGTGTCAAAAAAAACCTCAATACCTTTTTGACACACCTTTATATATATACAGGGTGTCCCAGAAGTTACACACCATCCTGGTTTTCAAAAATACACCTTTGTTGATTTCAAATCATTGTTATTGAGAATAATTATAATAAATGCTCAAATTGAGAGATAGAAAATTAATTGCGACAATTAATGTCTATGAATATGTTTTTGAAATAACTAAAGGTGTTGTTTTTCAAAACCTGGATAATACATGACTTCTGGGACACTCTGTATATATATATATAAAAATAATAAGTCATCCACAGACACGTGTTTCAGCATTTCACGCCTCTTCAGTGTGACTAGACACAACTATCTTTGGCTAGGGTCGAACTCAGACTGACCGTATGGTAGCCCGATATCTTATCCCCTCGTCCACTGACAGCTGTAGCAGGGACTGGTGTTTTTAAACTATTAAGTACATAGGTATGTTTATGTATTTTACAGTTACTGAGAGATCAAATTTCCAGGGAAACAATTATTGCTTATATGCTTAGTAGTGAGAGTTAATTTAGATTACCAATTAGAGAGCTCATACCAAATTTATGGGAGTGTGTGTGTGTGAGTGTAAATCTAAATCTTATACGTAGTGGGAATTTGAATTACTCCTATTTAATATTCAGTCAACTGTGACCAAAGTTTCACTGTAAAAGTTTTCTTGTTAACTAAGAATACCTATTCCCTATTCCACTATAGAAATTCATTGAAAATCAGGAAGAAAGGGATTGTCAGAATTTAGGAAGTAATTTGTTGTTGATAGAAAAGAACTGTTTTATTGTTAATACTTCTATAAATTATAGAGGAGGAATTCCCTGAGGCGTCATGGCTACCGTGCTGGACTGCAGCATCATAGTCAAACAGTTAAATGTTCGTCCTTCCTGTGCTCTTATGAAGACCAGTGTTTATAAAGTGTCTTTTCACAATTGGTTTCATTTTCCGGAATGGACAAGGCTGACGCTGGAAAGGAAAGGCGCGTGTTGTGTGACGGCAATCTCTGCATCAGCAAGTAGGCAGCAGCAGCTGAGGTAAAATTTAACAGTAGCGCAGCAGTAGAGAGAGGAGAGGAGCATTAAGAGAGCAGATTTAATAGCTGCTGCTATGGCACAGTCTTGTGTTTCCTCGCATGATATGTCACAATTCGGCCGGAGCTGAGGGATCGGGAAACAACAATAAAAAACACAAAAAAGGAGAAAAAAGGAAAAGAAAAGAAGAAAAAAAGAAAAGAGTTATTAAAACCAAAAAAGTAAGAAAAACAAAAAGAAAAACAGTAAAAAAAAATAACAAGAAAAAAAGAAAAATTGAAAAAGAATTGGGAAATATATGTTTACACTGACGACATTAACAGTTGAAAGCTCAGAACGGGACCAAAAAGACGGAATAAAAAAATAGATTACCAATAAAAAAAGTGAGGCAAGAGAAATACAAATAAAAGGAAAAGTTGAAAACAAAAATGTTTAAAAGGCATACCAGACAAGACAGACATACAGACAGACTTAGTCAGATGCAACCATTAAATAGCGTTATAAGTTTTATGCTGTGAAAGCTAAATTTTTTAGAGGTTGACAGAAAGAGAACATTAAGTGCAAATAAGAGTACATAAAATACCCAGGACTGCACCCCAAAAGTTGATAAACATAAGCGGTGACCGGGAAAATTTTGAGTAACATACTTATTTTTTCTTACACTAAAGGCTACAAAATAAATATGAAATGAATATTACTATTCCTGAAGGATATTGATATTCAACATTTTGATAGAAAACAAACAACAAACAAACAAAAGTTTACTGTCCGCTAAATGATTTTTCTACAACCTTATTAAAATAATGATTTTTNGAAATAATACTGCTTAACTTACTTTGCATGAAGGGCCTCCAATTGGTCTATGTGATCATGCATTGAAGTCCTCATCGAAGCCTGGGTTTCGTAAACCTTGAACCTCGGACACTAATTGTCCTTCCATCTCAGCAGCCTGGAGAACAACAAGAAATACATTTTTAGATACATATATATAACAGAATATTCTATTTTTTTATCTATGGCAGCCAAGAAACAAAAATGAGATATTTTAAAAGAAAGTGATATATATATATATGAGCGAGAGAGTGATTAAAAGCCTAGGAACTAACTAAAAAGATTTAAAAAGATTTTGAGGATAACAAAAATAACTAAGTATTCTCGTTTTTTTTCTATGCCACTGAGAAACAAAAATATGAGAGATAGTTAAAGAAAGTGATATATATATATATATAGAGAGAGAGAGAGGAGGAGAGAGTATGATTAAAAGCAACACAACTTAAGTGTTATTGGCCAAATTAGGACCCATTATCATTAATTACAAGCCCCAAGAATCAGTCCGAGTTTAGTAAGAACAAAAGATAGATAGATAGATAGATAGAGGAAATTATAATTATCACAATATACCGTGACCTGTCCCACATCAAATCAGAAACCACAGAAATTATTTACTATAAAAACTTTAGTGGAGAGTTTTCACTCTGCATTTTGTGGTCGCTGGTTTGATCTCCAGTGGGGGAGATCACGGTACACACTGCTGATGAGACTTAAGAGTCGAAGCAGCTGTCCAGTTGTTTCCATATGTCACATGTGGTGTGGTGCTGGATTTTCTGGCCATGGTAATTTAATTATGAATACATCTTTAGAAAGAATTCAAGTTACCATAATTACTTATGTCTATGACTCTTGGTTATTTCCTTAAGTCTAATAATAATGTGTAATAATAATAATAATGTTATTACACAGCCATTATGATAGAAAAGTTGCAAAAACACAACAACTATCAAATATCGACATATTCTGCCAAAATAATAATATTCAATGCCTGAAGAAGACAACAGATCAGAAACACGTGTTGCATATGTAAGATAAAAAGAATAACAATTTTTTTTCTGAAAACATAATACATCTTGCGGACCTTCTTTTTTATAAAATATTGAATTTTCTCCTGTTGGAACCAGAACAACATTTTATATATATATATATATATATATATATATATATATAAATATAGATAGATAAGCATAGGTATTTCAATGATTCTTACCTTTTGTACTTGGTCTGTCAGCCGTTCATTTTGTTGTGTCAGTTCACGGATCATATTCACCTTATCCTTGTCACCCGCTGTCAACTGCTGTTGTTTGTTCGTGTAACTCCTGCCGAAGTTGACTGACATCATCCTGAAGTTCTTTGACTGTGTTCTCATACTCGGCCTCCAGGGATTCAAGGCGTAATCGTAAGGCATGCCGCTCTTGTTCCAGCTCCTGTCCAAGAAAGAAAGAAAGAAAGAAACTATGTAGAAAAGGAGACAATTTATTCACTTATGCACCACACCCAAACACACACACAACCCCCCCCCACATACACACCCACACATGTGTGAATGTGCAAATTCAGATAATCTTTGATTATCATGGATGAACAGCACAATGAAAAACAGATTGTTAGATCATTTATATGAACTTGCAAATAAAAACGCCCTCAGGGTGGTGTAAAATTAATTTTTGCCATAAAAAAATGTCAACTGATATTTGAAATCTTATATATGTTTTTGATAATAGACAATAGTTTTGCTGTCAAAATTCAAATAAATATGTTTTCTTTCTAAAAACCAAGTTTCTAACAGTTAAATTCAAATTATTCAAATATTTAAGGTTTTTACTTGGCTTTTTACAAAACTGTTCTGTTTTGATAATCATCCATTGTGGAAACAAACATTTATGATAGACTATAAACATGTCATTCAAGTAAATGAACAAGACACTGCTGAAATTTTGAAAAGGCTTCAGCCAAAAAATGAGGCAAAATATCAATCTATTTTCAACCATATATATATATATATATATATATATATATATATATAAGTGGTGAACAAAAAATATTATTAAGACAATCAGGAATATTTCTGTTTTTTGTTTAATTTCAACTAGTTTCGACCTTCGGTCATCTTCAGGAGAACATTTATTATTTGAAGAAATTGTTGATACATTATTAGAAAGGAGCATTATAGAAGAGTTATAAATGTTCAAGTGTTATAGTGGGTTAACATCTGTTAAAATCCGGGTAGGCGAGTGTGTTTGATAGTAGCATGTTTATTCGTTGTGAAGAACCTCTCTCTCTATATATATATATATGTGTACACACACACAGGGTGTCTATAAAGTCATTTTACCTTGTTTCTCCAGATATACTCCCCTGGACTTCTTTCTGTGGGGTTATGCTAAAGATATCGTGTAACGAACAAATATTTGGGACATCACTGACCAAAAGCAAAAGATCACTGATGCCATTACAAACATTGATGAGGCTACACAACATTGAACATGACAAGAATCAAGTCCTATCTTAATGTTCTTTGTGCAACTAATGATGCCCATGTTATAGTGTATTAGATACAGGCAAATAAACGTCAATATCTACTTTTCCTTTTATAATAATTTCCACATATTTGTTTATCATTTGCTTTTGTGATATTTTTTTAAGTTGTAAAGAGACTTTATTGACACCCTATATTTTTCAGTTTTCTAACAAATTGGTTCCAAACATAATGGCCGGTTTAGCTCATGTCAGTTTTTTTTCACTGTATTATGAAATATGAAATTTAATGTAATGTAGAAGAAAATTATGTGACTATTTTCTTGTTTGTAAATAATTTTCTCATAAAACTCATTACATTTGATAACTTTAATATATATTAGAATAAAACAACCTATATGTAAATCAATAATACAAGCATGTATTTATTAAAAACTTGTTTTAACAAACAATATGGACTGTTCAATGTTGCATACTTAATTTCTGGGAGTATATATAATACAGGGTTGTTCTTTATTCTATGTATTAATGATTTTGACTATAAAATTAATACTCAGTGATAAACTTATGCAATTTCTGGGGGTATTGTGATCTAAGCAGAGTAAAAATGTTAACCTAATGGCATAGGCATAGCTTATCATCTTTGTAAGGAAGTTTAAAATTAACTGTAAGTAAAGTTGATGGAGTGGCTATTATCAGTATCAGCTGGACAGTGAGGGAGACTGTCCCCTTTTCACTAGATCAGGGAGATTGTTTTTGCATCTAGGAAAACTACCTAGAAGAAGTACTGCTTTCAAGATTTATTCAAGACAGCATGCAGTATCCTTGTGTACTCCCATCTATCTTCTTCATGTGAACAAAGTAAGAGACAAAATACTGATTTGTATATTTATTTACCCAACCCCTTCACATTAGCAGAATTTGACACAAGGTCAATTTTAAGCGGAGTTTAACAGGTTTGAATTCAGAGTTTCCTTCTCCTAGACCAGTGCTGTACTAAGGTTGAAGAGCCTAGTTCACCTTTTATTTACCCTTAGATGGAGGGAGAATAGTTGGATTCTACCTTTCCAAAGGGTATTAGTGCCATATGAAATACAACTAGCCTCGTCCAGATTTGAACTCGTGTGTACTGTGTTCTTTTGATTGACAACCATTATACCACTTGACTTAAAAAGAAAAACTCGTAGGGTGGCCTAAAGTTAATATCAACCAGAAAGTGAGGGAGTCTATCCCCTATTCACTAGCACTAGACTAAGGAGATTATTTTAGCATCTGAGATGGAGTGCCACACCTTCCATCAGCTCTTTACTTACCACACACATCCTTGTGCTACTCATATGCTGAGTTGGCAAGGGCTGGTATCAAACTAGGAACCTTGTGGTTCCTAGTCGAATGCTCTACCGACTTATAAATATATATATATATATATATATATAATATATATATATATTACCAACCCCTCTGCATGAACAGGATGTGACACAAGGTTAATTTCTTAAGTGGAGTTCAACAGGTTTGAATTCAGAGTTTTCCTTCTCCTTGACCGCTTGCCTAAACTGAGGTTAAAGAGCCCAGTCTGCCCTACTATTTATCCATAGCTGGAGGGAGAGTAGTTGGATTAATACCTTTCCCAAGTGTATTAACGCTAAGTGAAATTCAATTACAACATCCAGGATTTGAACTCAAGGCGACGAGTCCATTTTCCATGACTTTAACCATTACACCATGCACTTATATATGAAGACTAACATTTAGTAAAAAACATCTTATTGTACTTATAAAGGCTTTACTAATTCTACTTGAAAGATTTAC
Organism: Doryteuthis pealeii; assembly: GCA_023376005.1. Lineage (NCBI taxonomy): Eukaryota > Metazoa > Mollusca > Cephalopoda > Myopsida > Loliginidae > Doryteuthis > Doryteuthis pealeii. Next base: position 65,749,752 of record CM042160.1, on the reverse strand, counting down.
AAGAAATTAATTTATTTTAATCTAAAGGAATTTACTTATCTAAATAACACACTATCAACTGTATATTAACTAATGTTTATATTAGTTGCATTATTACGAGTGGTAGTAACCAACAGAAATGAATACAAATATAATAACCCTTCAATCTCTTATAATTTTTTTAAGCAATAATCAATGTTTTTCAAGGTTCAAAGGATTTTAATTTTATTCTAACTCAATGAGAAAAAAAAAAAAAATGATAACAGATTCCAATTTGCACTTTAAAAAAAAGTTTTTCAGTATTTCACTATTTATAATTTTTTTCATATGCAGTTACATTTTCTCAATTCTTTAATGTATATTCCTTAATATACAGTGTGATTGAAAAGTAATTCCCTATTTTAAACTATTTATAATCTTTTATATGCAGTTACATATTTCTCAATTCTTTAATGTATGTTCCTTAATATACAGGCTGATTGAAAAGTAACTCCCTATTTTAAACTATGTATCATTTTTTATATGCAGTTACATCTTCCTCCATTCTTAAATGTATGTTCCTTGATACAGGTGATTGAAAAGAACTCCTTATTTTAAACTATGTATAATTTTATAAGCAGTTACATATTTCTCAATTCTTTAATGTATATTCCTAATATTATGGTAATTAAATCTGTATTTTTGTTTTTCTTTTCAGATTGATTATTTTGTTTTAAAATTCAAAGTCCTATAAAGATGTCTAGACGTTTAATTCAATTCTAATTCCTAAGTAGCTTGAGAGGCTAGAAATAAATGCTGATGCCCATATAGAATTTTAAATAAAATTCCATGTTATGTTTGATCTCATATTAATTTTTTGTAAAAATAATGATGCAGAAATAAATTATAAGATTTTTAAATAGGGAAGGGAGTTACATTACACACCCTTTATATATATATTATATATATATATATATATATATATATATATATATATTATATAATGTTGTTCTGGTTCCAAAGGAGAAAATTCAATATTTTATAAAAAGAAGGTCCGCAAAATGTATTATGTTCTCAGAAAATTTTTTTTTTAATTTTTTTTTATCTTACATATGCGACACGTGTTCTGATCTGTTGTCTTCTTCAGGCATCAATTATTATTTTGGCAGAATATGTCCGATATTGATAGGTTTTGTGTGTTTCTGCAACTTTTCTATTATCTATAATATATTATAATATATTGCAGAAAACACACAATCTATCAAATATCGACATATTCTGCCAAAATAATAATTCAATGCCTGAAGAAGACAACAGATCAGAAACACGTATCGCATATATAAGATAAAAAGAATAAAAATTTTTTTTCTGAGAACATAATACATTTTCGGACCTTCTCTTTTATAATATATATATATATATATATATATATATATATATATATAATATATAGGTAAATAATCCAAGACTGGTAAGTAGGGGATGATTATATTTGGGATCATCAAAATCCCGCTGTACATCCATACTGTATTAAAAACATTTTCAGTTTTCTTCTCGGTGTCAGTGTATTTTTGGTACTGAATAAATATATTAAGCATTCAATTTCCTCTTGTGTTCTGTGGATCATTTCATCTCGACGATACAACATTCTCTAAACAGGTTCCATTTTATGCATATAATTGTCACCGTCATAAGAAATGGATACAACGAGATGAGTTTAAATCCTAGTCAAGGCTGTTTGCATTTCACATAATGCTAATACCAGGTTGGGTTTCTTGCCTGGTGCCCGAGGCACTCGAAATGGGGAATACCAATGGAAATTTTAACAATTTTTAGACCCTGCCATGGCATCCCACATTAAACAACCTTCTGTCGCATTTGGCTTGGTGGGTTGCTAATAAATAGCCTATTCCCAGGTGAAAAGGATCAAAGTGGGGTTCCTGTTCAAGCCAACTCAAGATCATGTGAATAAACTGTCCTTTTCAGGACAAAAAATCCAACTATATGCCAACAACTAGAACAGAGTTCCCTTGACCTCAAGGAATCACGCTGATCAGCCAGCATGAACCCAATCAGCTTAATACCTGGGTCCTGGTGACCTGCTCAGCAATTCAACTGTCCTTTTCAGGACAAAATCCTTCAATTTGTGCCAAATAAGAATTGGCAATTTTTAACTAAATCACCGTCTCTTTGTTCTTGTCAATAATTTCAAATGTTTGTGAGCTCAACATTATCATCATTGACCCCACAACAGATGTATTGATGAAGAACAGAACGGTTGGTTGGTTGGTTGGTTGATTTTACAGCATGTCAACTTTTGTTGGGTTATTTTATGCCAAAGACGTTTTGTTCTATTCATTCTTGATGGGTATTGAAAATTCTTTTTTTAAACTCGATTTTTTAAACACATTTTTTAAGTCATATTTTTTTTTTCTATTTAACTCAAAGATGAGACCCTAACAGGTACTACCACTCCGGTTCAGAGTGGACCTGGGAGTAATGGTGATGAAGGTGTACACTCCACAGAGCTCCACTATAAGATGCAGTTTAATGTTATACCCAGGATGCTCTGGCATTCATGTCATGTTAGCAGTGGCGTAGTGTGCCAATGGTTAGTATAGCTATTGCTATGGGCACCACTAATTAGGGCCGCCAATTTTGGCAAAAAACATATCTATATGCACTAATTCAGCAATTAAACTTGTAATGTTATATTGTGATGTATGTTTTCTCTTATGAAGTTGGGGGTGGGTGAGTGGTACAGATTGGTCATGAACCAAGGGTGGCAAAAGTACACACTACATCACTGTGCGTCTGCCATGGACAGGATATGACACAAGGTCATGTCACCTGAGGTATTAAAATGAATCAAGTCATGTATATGATAAGAAAAAAAAATCAAAAACAAGAACAAAACAAAAAAAAAAACAAGCAAAATAGAAATCCAAGTCGGGATATTCCAGTTTACATGAAGAGTTTTAATGAAATATGAAATAAATTTGAACTTATTATCATTATCTATTATCATTATTTTTTATTTATTTATTTATTATCATTATTTATTGTCATTATTCATTATCATTATTTGAATTTATTACTATCATTATTTGAATTTACATTATTTATTATCATTATTTGATTATCATTATTTATCATTATTTGAATTTATTATCACTTTATACAATGTACCTTTGGTAGGCACAGGCATTAAACAAATAAACCAGCCGGTCAGATACATCTAAATTGATATATATATATATTTACCAACCCCTCCGCACAAGCAGGATGTGACACAAGGTCAATTTCTTAAGCGGAGTTCAACAGGTTTCTATTCAGAGTTTTCCTTCTCCTAGACCGGTTGCCTAACCAAGGTTAAAGAGCCCAGTCTGCCCTACTATTTATCTATAGCTGGAGGGAGAGTAGGATTCATACCTTTCCCAAGGGTATTAGCGCTAAGTGAAATGCAATTACCACGTCCAGGATTTGAACTCAGGGCGACGAGTCCATTTCCCATTATTTTAACCATTACACCACGCGCTTCCATAAATTGATATATATATATATATATATATATATATATATATATATGCAAGTAAGATGATATATATAAAGTAAAGTAAGTAAAGTCGTCGGGGTGGCCTAAAGTTGATATCAACCATACAGCGAGGGAGTCTATCCCCTTTTCACTAGTACTAGACCAAGGAGATTGTTTTTGCATCTGAGGTGGAGCGCCACACCTACCACTAGCTCCTTACTTTACCGCACAGATCCCTGTGCTACTCATACGCTGAGTTGGCGAGGGCCGGTATTGAACCAAGAATCTTGCGATTCCTAGTCCAGTGCTCTACCGACTGAGCCAAACCGGATGATATCAAGTGTAACTTTGATAGGATTCAACCAGAATTGAGTACTCAAACGTACATATTAATATTTGTGTATATATTTTTACATATATGGTGTATGATAAATAAGTAAATAAAGGATAGATAGTTTCAGAAGATAAATTTATTTCGAATTTATATATAATATATATATATATATATATATATATATATATAAAGATGAATCTAATGAGTCAGACGAACCTACTAAAAGTTTCGCTTAAGGCTCTTCAGGGCTAAGATCTGACTCTTACTAAGGTATTGAGCACTTTTTACTTATTAACTTTAGTCTCCTGGCGGTTTTGTATGAATATATATATCTTATATATATATATGCATATAAATTGTTTTTTCTTTTGGTCAAAATATTGTAGTAACAGATTATTTTGTGTTGGTACGATTATATTGGTCTTTTCTTTTTTCCAAAAAAATTTTTCTTTCCGGTTGATGTTTGGTAGTATATTTTTACAATCAAACTATTTACTGTTTTTTTTTCTCACCTCTAGGATTTACCAACAAGTTTGGTATATTATATATATATATATATGAGTAAGAAAAGGTGGAATGAAAACATCACACAATGCTGTTAAAGAAGAAAACAATTTATAATATAATCATAGCTGATATTGATCAATATTTCGATTTTACAAAAATCATCATCAGAGCTCATTCACTCCCGTAGTTGTTTGGGTCGGAGAGGAAAGTTAAAATGAATTTACAAAACAAAAACCTTAATACTGCAAAAAACGAAAGACGTTACAATATTCACCAACGTGGGCATTTCGCGCCATATATATGTCGGTCATGTTCCATGTATATCTTTTGACAATAAATGTAGCGAATTTTTGAGATGTTGGCAACAAAGCGAAAACAAATTAAACGGAAGGGGATGGGTGTTAAGAAATGTGACGGTTGGAATTCAAAAGACTTTTATTAAAGGAATTTTTTACGATTAAATGTTTTATTATTTAAATTTTTATTCCAACCATAACACTAAGATAAAAAGTGGTATCATAATTGGTTTCTTTCTACGAGCTCTTAGGATATGTAACAAGCAACATTTAGATGAAGAATTCAATTTTATTGAGAGGTCTTTCCTCAAATTACAATACCCCTTAAATTTCGTACACCGTGCCAGAAAAAAGGCATTTAAAATACATAATAAAAACAAGAATAATAATATCACATCTCCAAACAATGACACACAACATAATAGTAATAACGTCTCTGATAGATACATCATACTTCCAAATAATCCTATTACTGATAAAATAAATAGAAACTTAAGTAAGATTGGTATAAAAACTGTCGCTCACCCCACGAAGACAGTGAAGAACATCCTTCAAAATAAAAATAACCCCAGACACATACATTCTGATGCTGGAGTCTACACTATTGACTGCTTAAAATGTAAAAAGAAATATGTAGGGGAGACTTCCCGATCCTTAACTAAACGTCTATCGGAACACAAATATCACATTAAACGTGGTTTCCAAAACAATGCATTAGCTAAACACATCTTTGATCACAATCATACCTTTGATTTCAAAGGTGCTAAAATATTAACCCACATACATGATAAAACACTGCGTAGAATTATGGAATCTTGTGTTATTCTTACCCATAAAACCATACCCCAAAGACAAGGTTTCTTTAATATATCCCCTTATCTAGCGACTCTTATTATCAGAAACCATAAAATCCCCTTCACATAACTTTTTCCGTTATTTACGTCCCATTAAATTAAATTTTGGTTTATTGTTTTGTTTTATGAATAAGATCTTTTCCGTTTTATTTTGTTTTTCGGTTTAAAATAATACCTTACATTAGATCCAAATCGCTTAACATTATCTAAAATAATAACCAATTCCGCCCATAACCTTTTTTACTTTATATATAAAAACAAAACACAATAAATATTTAATCATTTATTAAATACAGAACTTAATAATAATAATAATTAGAAATTTAAAAATAATTAATCGTTAAATAAAAATATATAAAAACTCCTTTTCTAAAATATTAACATATTCCGCTCATAACTTTTTCACTTTATATATAAAAACTAATTACAGTAAATATCTAATCATTTATGAATCACAGAACTTAAAAATAAAATTTAAATAATAAAACATTTAATCGTAAAAATTCCTTTAATAAAAGTCTTTTGAATTCCAACCGTCACATTTCTTAACACCCATCCCCTTCCGTTTAAATTGTTTTCGCTTTGTTGCCAACATCTCAAAAATTCGCTACATTTATTGTCAAAAGATATACATGGAAC
>CM042160.1:65713629-65741129 GCA_023376005.1 Doryteuthis pealeii | reverse complement strand
TATAAACCGGTAGAAACTTCACGTGTATCAATAAACTGGTAGAAATAATCTATTTATGCATATATAAAGAGAAGTTAGTGTATATGTATGTATGTATGAAACTACGAAAATAAAACAATTGATGACAAAGCAAATATATATACACATTAAATATTTCCAGTTTTTGCTTTTTGAGCAAAAATTATGAAAATTTGATTTATATTCAAAGGTATTTAAAAAAAAAAAGAAAGATATACATTGAAATAGCATTGAAATTCTACTTAGAAATATCCATCATTTGTAAATCTCAAAATGAACAAATCAATACACCAGGGGTTTGTTGCACCGCCTCTACTTAGGCGACGCTGGGTAGTCGCTTCTAATTTTCATTAAATTGCAAACTGATCCTGAACCATAGATCCGACCTTAAATAAATGTGTAGAACAGACCAAATGATTTGAGCGCGAAAAATGGTGTCTAAGAATCGGGTTTAATTTCCAACTGGGATAGTTTTTCTCTCTCTCTCTCCACTAATTAATTATTCCCTGATCCTTGTACCTTGTAACCCAATACAATCTGCTGCATATTACTTGAAAAGAAGATGGATATCATCAAGTAACACTCCTTCTCTGTACGAAAATAGGGTTCTACTAGATCATAAGAAAATTTGATATTTTGAGTATTTTAAATGAAATTAGTGTGTACTAGTGAAATTAAATAAGAACACAAAAAAGATGACACTTATTTTTTCTTTATTCTAATTGATTTCCATATAAAGTTATTCATAGGGTTGCTTTTAATATGTTTGAGAAAATTCTAAACCAATAATATTAGAAATCAATAACACTAAATAATAATTTATTAAACATGGTTTTGTTAAAACCAATATGCAAATTAATCACACTATATGATATGTAAACATTGATTTCTTAATGATATATAACACACATTGCAAAATTTTAGACACATTAATGACATGGACCCTTAGGGGCCTGTGTGTCCAGTGACTTCGGTCACTGGACTATTAATGAAATTAACGGTATGATCCCAGGGGGCCATCCCCCAGGTAACACCTGCCCCCTTGATTTAAATGGACAGGACTGGGTTTATTGCCCAGTGCCTGAGGCGCCCCCACCCATGATGGATAATGCTGAGGAGATCCACGCATTTTTGTGCCTGTCATCCCATGAGCTTCGGTTCGTGTGTGGTCCTATATTAAATGAACCTTGGCGTCTGACAGGCTTAAGTAGGATGCGGAAAATACCATATTAATGATATGGGCTCTTTTCAGACGAATCTATCTCAATTAGACCTTTTTAGAGACATTGTTAATAAATAAGATGCTAATTAAGATTTAAATAATGGTTATTTATATGATATGATTATTTAATAACCATTGAGAATATAACGGAAATAACTAAGGGAATTGTTACGTTGGTGATGACGTAGTTTCGGTTACAGGACCATATGACCTTTAGGCACCTCTTTTTGATCTCGATTAAGAAAGGGCATGTTTTTGATTTACATCGTCAATATTCGGTTGTTTTAACAGACGATTTTTAGATTTAATTTTTTTATGAAACTAACCCCTAACCCTAACCCCTCACCTAACCCTAACCCTAACCCTAACCCCTAACCCTAACAAACAACCGGATATTGACGGGGTAAATGAAAAACATGTCCTTTCTTAATCGAGATCAATAAGGGGTGCCTAAAGGTAATATGGTCCCGGTTACAGACTGACAGACACCGAACATCCATTATAATAAGATTGGTAATGAAAAACGAAATAGATTTTAATTTTTTTTTGTTACCTTAATTCTTATTTGTAATTGCTTCACCTCGACGGATGTTTGTGGCTGCGAGCTGAGATTGATCCTACGTTTCTTCAGGCGATGATTCACACTTGTTCCCGTAAAAGAACTAGTAAACATCTCCCGTATCTGATTGACCTGCTTCTCGAGTAACTCTCCCTTTTGCAGATTTCGCTGACACTGGGCGCACATGTAATAGCTGCCCACGTCGTTCGGTTTTAACTCGTCGCTGGCACCGATGAAGGCCGAGATCCTCTCCGGCAGGCCCTGCAAGGAAGCCCCCCTCTTCTGGCCCTTGAAAATGTGCGTGTACGACGAGCCACAGATCTTCAGATTGTTCTCGCAAATCAGACATATGATCTCCTCAAATTTCGATACCACGTGCACCGGTTTGTCGTACTTGCGCGGCATGTCCGGCGAATCCAAGTGTCCGCTACTGCTGTTGGCCGACTGGCTGTTGGCCGAGTGACCCAACGACGAGCCGCACAGGTCCGAAATGTCGGACGCTGCCGGAGAGTCGCTGATGTCCAGCGAGTCTTGCTGTTCGGATAGATCCGGCGGTTTCGGACTCGGAGAACTTATCTCCGTGTCTTCCAATATCTTCTTTTTGGATTTCCTTCGCGAAACTTTGTTCTTCGACGCTGGTTTTGTCGAAGACGTCGAAGAAGATGACGAAGGTGTTGTTGGTGTCGTTGGGGTTGTTTCTGGGGGTGGTTGGTTTGCCTCGAAAGATTTCAGAGACGATGATGATACGTTCGCCTCCGTTTCGGATGGTTCAGAAATTTCCGGTAATTTTTCCGAATCCAATAAGACGTCGGATGTTTGGGATTCCATCATGGGGATATTAATCCGGGGTTTTGGTTATTCAGCGATAGTCGGTCGGCGTTCCAAAAAGCCGTCTCTGTCCGGGTGTACCTTCCGACTGCGTTGAAGTAATGATGCGTATACATGGGTATTTTCGCAAATAAGTAAATAAATAAATAAATAGATAAATAGATGATCGTACACAAATAAACACCCCCTCTTCGCTTGACACGCTTATCGCTCTACCTTCCTCTTCTATTACGTATACACACATACATAGATAGATAGACACACACCCACGCCCGTCGTATAAAATGTGATTTAAAATCCTCAGTGATGATCTATATTTTTTTAGTGACGTTTATAAACTGCACGTCAGGATTTGAAAAAAAAAAGATTTATCGGCTGCAAGTTTGATAGACAAATCTGCTACAAAATAAGCGCGAGTTGCATTGGGAAGATCGATGTGTTGCAGACGACAGGGAGAGAGAGAGAGAGAGAGAGAGAGAGAGAAGAGAGAAGAAGAAGAAGAAGAGAAAGAAAGAAAGAAAGAAAGAAAGAAAGTGAAGATAGAATAAGTTGGAAGGAAAGAGAAATCGGAAAAAAGAAAGGATACGAAATGATACAACACACACACACACACACACAGAGAGAGAGAGAGAGAGAGAGAGAGAGAGAGAGAGAGAGAGAGAGAGAGAGAGACGATTCGAACGAACAGCAGGTTAATGGGAGTCGGACATGTCTGCCTAACGAGGCTCTTTAGCCTATATTAAGATGAGATTATCGCTGATTAGAATACTATCTACTGACGAAGGGGATTAACATCTTTGCACTTCGTTAGTAATGACTATTTTTCACGGCATTCGAGTTATGGATTATCCAAACGTTGGCCGATTTAACTGGAACGCCTAAGTTGAGCGATTCGTCGAGATCTCGGCTCAAAACAGATAGTGATCAATGAAAACTCCATTCAACAATCGATATACTATTTTTACCAAACGGGATTTTTACGCTATTTATTAACACCAGAGAATTTGGATATAAGGTACGAAGGTCCTGACTTAATGAATTAAACACACATATATATATTTACCAACCCATCCATACGAGCAGGATGCGACACAAGGTCAATTTCTTAAGCGGAGTTTAACAGGTTTGAATTCAGAGTTTTCCTTCTCTTAGACTGGTTACCAAGACATGGTTGAAGAGCCCAGTCTGCTCTGCTATTTTCCCATAACTGGAGGGAGAATTGGATTCATACCTTTCCCAAGGGTATTAGCGCTATGTGAAATGCAAACAGTCTCATCCAGGATTTGAACTCGGGCCGACAAGTCCATTTCCTACTCCTCTAACATTACACCGATAACTACTCACTCTTATGATATAAATATTAGTTTGTAGTTATCAAGCCATACCAATTATTTGTATACGCTGCTATTTTCCTATAACTGGAGTGAGAATTGGATTCATACCTTTCCCAAGAGTATTAGCGATATGTGAAATGCAAACAGCTTCGTCCAAGTATTGAACTCGAGTCAACAAGTCCATTTTCTACGGCTCTAACCATTAGACCACGCGCCTCCATTAAACATATAAGAATTGATCAATCAATATACAACCTTGTGCAAATTAATACAAAATAAAATCGAATAATTCCGTTATTATTATAATATTCACGATCTCTCTGCAAGGCTTGCCAGTGTGTTCGTGCAGCGTTACAACTTTCGTACGCTTCATTGGAGCAACGTACATCGCAGACAATGGTCGTATGACAACTAATCGAATTGATCAATCGATATACTATTTTTACCATACCGATATGTATGTATTTACCAACCTCTCCACACGAACAAAATAAGACACATGGTTAATTTCTTAAGTGGAGATTCAAAGTTTTCCTTCTCCTAGATGGGTTGTCATACTAAGGTTAAAGAGCCCAGTACTCCTTACTATTTATCCATGGCTGGAGGGAGAATAGTGGGATCTTTTCCCAAGGATATTAGCGCTAAGTGAAATGCAACCAGCCTCGTCAAAAATTTGAACTCGTGTCATGAGTCCATTTCCGACAACACTAACCATTACGCCTTTCTTATGGTTAAATAGTACCACTACTGTTCTTCTACAAGGATGGATTTGGTATTAAATAAACCACGAAGATTGATATGCCATGCAACAAAGAAACCGAGGAATCAGGAAAGACGTTATTCCAGCAACCAAAAATAGACTGAGTTTGTTTTTTAGTTTTTGTTTTAACGCTAATGTCATCCTTGTTAGTAGTACTATTTAACCCGTAGGTAGGGAATGGGTGAGTTCATGCCTTTTGGCCAGTTTAGCTCAGTCGGTAGTGCGTTTGGCTAGAAACCACAAGGTTCCTAGTTCGATACTGGCCCTCGCCAACTCAGCGAATGAGTAGCACAGGGATCTGTGCGGTAAAGTGAGGAACTGATGGTAGGTGTTGCGCTCCACCTCAGATACTAGAATAATCTCTTTGGTCTAGCCCTATTGAAAAGGGGATAGACTCACTCGCTGATTGGCTGATACCGACATTAGGCCGCCCCAACGACTTACTTTACTTATGACTCCAAAAGTGAACGTAGTAGTGCGACTAGAGTTCGAACTCGCTTACTACGATGTCACAGTCCAGTACGTTAGCCACTACGCTGCCCCCCGCCTCAAAATGTTGAGAACCACTGGTCATTGGGGTTCATTCCTTTTTTTATTTTTATCTCAAGCCATTATCTTGATAACTTAGAGGCAAACAGTGATGGTTGTTACATTTAGGTTATTATTAAGTTCAGAATGCCTACAATTTGCCTGTTGACCCCCCCCCAAACCCCCCCCCCCAGCAATGGCCTTCCTGAAGTAAAAGATGTATCATATTTTTGTTGATCAATCCTGGTGGATCGAAAAGACATAACCTGAAACTTTAGCTGAATTTAAAAAAAATAGATGCGGAATCAATATCTATGATCAATATTCACTAGTGAATGTAGTGCGCGTGCGCGCACACACACACACACACACACACACACACACACACACACACACAACACACACATATGTATATCTATATCTATATATAATTATTATTATTGCTGACACTTATTGGAAACGGGAACTGTTATTTGGTTATTTTATGTTGAAAACGTTTTTGTTTTATTCTTTCTTGATGGGTACTTAATTTTTTGTTAAAACTCAAATTTTTAAACACATTTTTAATACTCATTTGATCTATTTATAGATGGGACCCTAACAAGTACTACAACTCCGGATAAGAGTGGACCTGAGAGTAATGGTGATCAAAGGATACTCCACATTCCCCAGAGCTCCAGAATTGGAACTTCACCATCAGATATTAACGTTATACCCAGGACATGAAGACCCTCAGCCACACTCATCTAGCACATATATGATAAAAAAGGTTGGGGATTGCCATAAGGGTAATAGGTTTGGGACAACCATATAAGTTCTAGGGGTTGATGTGACAATCCGATTGATCGGAGGGGGCCTCTCGCCTAAGTAAGGGTCAAAGTGGAGTGTTGCAGGTCATGGACAACTCAGCCGCCATCACGGGTTGCCACCCACAGCCAACAGGAGGCTCCATTGGAGGTGTTTTTTTTACCCCTCTGTAGAGGTACAGTCATTGTATTCGAAAGCCCCAGCTGACAGGCTTTGGTTGGTTAGATTTTACGGCATGCCAGCCATTGTTATTTATTTTTTAACAATCAGGTTATTTCATGCCGAAGACATTTTGTTTTTTATTCCTTCTTGATGCCATTAGGCAACACAATTTTTGTTGAGTTAGATCTGACACTTGTTTTTGACTAATTTTTGGACTCTGGCCGACTGCACCTCTGCAGAGGGGTAAGACTCCCCTAATTGGGCCACCTGTTGACCGTGGGTGGCGACCCGTGATGCTGAAGGACGGAATCCTGGTGGTCCATGACATGCAACACCCCACTTAAGTTAGAGGCCTCATCCGATCAATGCCTAGCACCTATATTATTGTCCCAACCCTTTTGCCCTTATGGCAAGCTCCAACCCTTTTTATCATATAGGTGCTAGAAGGCGGTGACTAAGGGTTTTCATGTCCTGGGAATGACGTTTAAAGTCTATCGGATGGTGAGGTTCCAGTTCTGGAGATTTGGGGATTGTGGAGCACCCCTTCATCACTATTGCTCCCTAGTCCACTCTGACCCGGAGTGGTAGTACCTTTTAAGGTCCTATCTATGGGTTAAATAGAAAAAATGAGTTTATAAAAAATTGAGTATCCATTAAAATGAATTATCTAAAAACTTTGTCGGCATAAAATGACCCACCGACGTTGATATGCCGTAAAACAAACCAAACAAATCAATTGTTTGAGTAACAGAATACCCTCACTTGGTCTCAAAAACTATTAAAATACTCTATGTAACAAATTTGTTTTTATTTTATAGAATGTTTTAAAATTTACAATAGAAAATAATTTTAAAAATTGCTTGCCTGTAATCTTTGTACAAATTCATTTTGTTCATACAAAGGACTAGCAAAATACAAAATACCCTCCGGGCGATGTAAAATAGATTTTAAAAACATATTGCTTGAGGGGTGGGAGTTAAAAATTCAATGTCAGTGAGTTTGTACCCTAAGTAAGTAAAATCATCAAATTCATTAAAGGATTAAAAAAATAAAACAATTTGAAATGTAAACTTTAAATATGTATTAAAATAAAACAAACTATATATAGATATATAATACCAGTCATGTATTTATTAAAACTTGTTTTAAAAAACAATGAGGACAGTCTAATGTTGCATGTTCAAATTTTGAGTGTATTTATTCTATGTTATGATGATTTTGGGTAATGTGACGTAAGCAGTGACGTAGTTTTTGTTACAGACAAAAACCGGAAGCGAATCTCCATTATTAATAGATATTGTTACTGTATAGCAAATTGTGTGCAAGTTAAGGTAAAAATTTACAGATATAGTTTTATTTTTCTAGAGTGTTCACTCTGTGGAAAATTTCACTTTATGCCCCAACAATAGTCAGCCATGATATTTACATCCCATAGACCTTGATACCATTTCTTCATAAATTTCAAATCTTGGTGGAATCATTCATCTTGCTCATTGATGATCACACCAAGGTTTTCCAAGATGGCTATGCAGAAAATGGAACTTGATACTCATGTTGTAATCGAGTGTTCTGTGGTTATTCAATTTCACTGTAATTCTTTGCTAATGAATTTCCAAGAAAGAAAGCTTTCCTGGAAAGAATGCTTAGTTCTTGACAAGGTAAATACCTTGTCAAGAACCAAGCATTTTTTTTTGAGTTCTGACATTATTCCATTGAAATGTTCATCTTTGAAAACTTGCCGATTCTGTAAACCATCAGACACATTCGACCTTGATTTTTTCAATTGACAGGCCGGGAAATGTCAAAATAATGTACTTGAAACAGTTGCTTTCAAGATACTTAATTTCATGTACGAGGTGGGAATATAATCTTTATGTCAACAAATGGCTCATGTAGAATGTTGGGATCAACAGGTTTAACGTCAGATCTTGGAGGCCAATCCTCTTCATTCAATGCTTCTCTCAATGCTCTACTTCCCCACATTGTGATTTCAACTGAATGAGGCACTGGACGTATAACTGATGGTAGACTAGGATACTCAATTTTACATTTGTTTCATGGTGAGCTTTTCATTAAACAAAAGTAACAGTCTGTACAATAATATTTTTGCTCTCGTCAAATCATAGGTATACCAATGTATACAATACCTATCTTAATCACCAAGTTTTAATTGAAAATATGCAATATAGACGAGCTTCGCAAATGCACTCCGCCCTGTCGGCTGGGGCGTTAGAATGCACCGAATGCACCTCTGCAGAGGGGTAAGACTCCCCCAATGGGGCCACCTGTTGGCCGTGAGTGGCGACCCATGATGCTTAAGGATAGAGACAGGTGGATGAGCAGTTCATAACTTGCAATACTCCACTTTGGCCCTATCTTGGGCTAGACGGGCGGTCGGAGAGGCCCCCTCCGATCAATCGGCTGGTCACGTCAAGCCCTAGCACCTATATGATTTTCCCAACCCTATTGCCCTTATGGCAATCCCCAAGCCCTTTTTATCATATGGGTGCTAGAAGGCGGTGGCTGCGGGTCTACATGTCCTGGGAATGACGTTAAACTCTATCTGATGGTGAGGTTCCAGTTTTGGAGTTTTGGGGAATGTGGAGCACCCCTTCATCACAATTGCTCCCTGGTCCCCTCTGACCCGGAGTGGTAGTACCTGTTAGGGTCCCATCTATGGGTTAAATAGAAAAACATGAGTTGATAAACAAAATTGTATTATCCATTAAGAATTGATTTATTTCAAAACTTTATCGGCATTAAATGACCCACTGAGGTTGATATGCCGTAAAACAAAACAAACCAAACCAAACTAAACAAATGCACTGATGTCTGCTCTTTGACTGGGAATCAACCTAGTCACCAGATCTGAATAATTCTCCTTCATTTTCAATCAACGCAATCAATTGACCAGTTCTATTATTTACAGACAAACAATAGAATTGTGCTTATTTTGGGGAGTCAGCTGTAGAGAAAAAAAAACTTGACGTGATAGAAATTTTGAAATCAGCATGCCAACATGAGTCTAAATCAAATGAAAAATCAAACTCAACAGAAATGATGTCCAAAATTGTTCTCCAATGTAGGTATTGAACTTTTTAAAACTCAATTCTTTTTTTATTTAACCCATAGATGGCACCTTAAACGGGTCAGAAAAGACCTGGGAGTAATGGTGATGAAGGAGTGCTCCACACTTCCTAGAACCCCTGAATTGGAACTTCACCATTCGATGCAGTTTAACGAAGAAGAAGAAGAAGAGGAAGAAGAAGAGGAAGAAGTATGGGGAATAGAAGAAGAAGAAGAAGAAGAAGAAGAAGAAGAAGAAAGAAGAAGAAGAAGAGAAAATTAGGTGAATGACTCCATTCAGTAGTTGTTCGCATTTAGTTCTTCGATTTCGTCTTGCAATTTCAATGTTAAATAAGCGACGCAAAGTGTTTTTTAATTTCACCATTGATAATTATGTGAAGTCCATTCAATTCAGTTGAATGCGACATTAGACGATAATAATAGGTGGACTGAATATACCACCAGGGATTTCTTTCTATTCACGGCATTTTCTTCTTTCTTTTCTTCTTTCTTTTCTTCTTTCTTTCTTTTCACATCTTTCTTTCTTTCTTTCTTTTCTTTCTTTCTTTCTTTCTTTCTTTCTTTCTTTTTATTCACTCTTTCTTTCTTTCTTTCTTTCTTTCTTTCTTTCTACTTTTCTTTCTTCTTTCTTTCTTCTTTCTTTTTTTCTTTTTCTTCTTTTTTTCTTTTTATTCACTCTTTCTTTCTTTCTTTATTTATTTCTTTCTATTCATCTTTCTTTCTATTCACGACTTTTCCTTTTCTTTCTTTTCCTTCTTTCTTTCTTTTTTTCTTTCTTTCTTTTTATTCACTCTTTCTTTCTTTTCTTTTCTTCTTTCATCTTTACTATTCACCCTTCTTTCTATTCACGCCTTTTCCTTTTCTTTCTTTCTTTCTTTCTTTCTTTCTTTCTTTCTTTCTTCTTTTCATGCCTTTTTCCCTATTTCTCATTTCTTTTTCTCCAATTCATTGTTTCTTTCTTTTCTTCTCTTCTTTTCCATTCTTTTTTCTGTCTTTCTTATCAGTATTTTTCCTTTTCTTTCTTTCTTTCATTTTTCTATTCACGCTTTTTCCTCTTCTTTTTTTCTTTTTATTCAATCTTTCTTTCTTTCTTTCTTTCTTTCTTTCTTTCTTTCTTTTCTCTTTCATTCTATTCACTCTTTCCTTTCTTTCTTTCCTTCTTTCTTTCTTTCTTTCTTTCTTTCCGTTCACTCTTTTTTACCCTTATTCTTTATTTTCTTTTAATGTGTAAATCTATCTTTTATTTATTTCTTTTCAAATAAATACATTTATCTTTCTTTCCTCCTTCCTTCCTTCCTCCCTTCATTCCTTTCTTTCTTTCTTCCTTCCATCCTTCCTTTCTTCTTTCTTTCTTCCTTCCTTAGGAGACTCCCCCCCCCTAATATGCCTTTTTTCCCTTTGAGTATTCAACTCGCCTAAACGTAATACTTTAACTTTCAAGAGTTCTCTCAATCAAACCGAATTAAATTGTCTAATTAATCCTATTTTTTGCTACTTTCCGACCTCAGATACGCATTTATTAACAACGCAATTAAAGGTTAATTTCTAACTCTTTTTCTTTGGTGTGTGGGTGTGGGTAGGGATAATGTTTTTCCAGCTAACATGGCTAAGAGGCATTAAAATCTTGCACAATGCCTGCAGAACTCCGTCTTAAAACTGTCGACGAAATTTCGAAAGGGACAAAAATCCATAACAGCAAGAACCATAACAGCAAGAACCAATAGATTATTCACAGAGTTTATTAGAAACTTTCTGTAAATGTTTTATAATCGCATTGGTTATTTCCTATAAATCTAACATAAACAAAGGGGAACCACTCTTGACTGATAAATTATTTATTTACTTTCCCATTAAACTAACCCTAAGCCTAACTCTAACCCTAACCCTACCCTAACCCGTCTTCTTTTTTCCTAGTAGATCAATAAATAAATAAATAATTTATCAGTCAAGAGTGATTCCCCTTTGTTTATGTTAGACTTATAGGAAATAACCATCGCATTTTATTAGTTGATAAAGGCAGTCATAAAATCAATAAGGCCAACAATTAATAGTTTTATATTATTTTCTTGGATAAACTCATTCCATTTTTGTCACTAGATGGCAGCAGTTGGAAAGCTTTATTCTACTTAAAACAATTGGTACACTTACTGAGAGTTTATATAGTCAAGAGTTCCCTAGAGAGTTCTCCAAAGTGGAGGTAATCGTAAAGTAGAGTAGGTAAGTCTCAATTACTTATCATACACATTATAATGACAAACGATAACACCAATAGACTTTGGAAAGCTTTATTCTACTTAGAATAATTGGTACACTTATTGAGAGTTTATATAGTCTAGTATTCCCTAGAGAGTTCTCCAAAGGGGAGGTAATCATAAAATAGGAAAGGTAACTCTCAATTATTTATTACCCTAAGTTTATACAAAATATCCATTTGTACTATGTAGGAATTACATTTCTTACTTGCCACTGTCCTTCCATCAACCCTATATTTTTATCTCGGCTCAGGTGTCGCCAGAGGCATATCCATTTCTGGTTCTAGTATTTCCTCAAAAGGCACAGATTGTTTTAGAACGTTAGGTAATAATAATACACTTCTGACAAGACGAACTCACGTCTTCCTTTATCTGCACCGAAGCTTGGTTAACCGTACCAACTGTATTTACCATTTAAGCTCCGTGAGACAGTGATATTGCAGAAGTCCAAATAACACATATAAAGCTATCCAATTCAGATTTTCTAATCAGGAACGTAAGTAATCTCTGGGGGTCACAGTCAAGTCCGACGCAATGTTCTTCCAATTGACAGTCTTCAGTCTAAACACTCTCCCAACAGTATCACGCTCGTCTCAACAACAAAATACCACTGCCGTTGTTATCTTCCACTCGTTTTCGACAACCAAAAATGCTACTGCAGTCTTTCTTCCCCGATCTGGGAGGGCAGGTCATTAAATACCCAACTGTTGTGATTCATCCGGGCTCCCTACTTTCAATTGCCCGTGCTGCACATACGACATTCATCAGCACGCGTCAATCCCCATGACGAGACCCCACATACGGGTCACTCTGTACTGCTCGTAAAACCCGCCCAACGGGGTGGGGGTCCAGTGGCTTCGGCCCTGAATGTTTACAAGTTAATAGTGTCGATCCCAGGGGGCTTTCCCCCCAGGCAATACCTGCCCTCTTGACTTAAAGGGGCAGGGCTGGGTTTATTGCCCAGTGTCTGAGGCGCCTCCCTTGTGGGGGAATGCCGAAGGGGTTGACGCAATTTTTGTTCGTTCCCACCCATCAGCTTCGGCTTGCGGGTGGGCCCACGTTAAAACGAGGCCTTGTGCTCAGCCCATACAAGTGGGGTATGAGGCAAATACCTGTACTGCTCGTGCGGAATTTCACCAGCATTTCAGCAACGAAGAGGTGACGAGTTCAATTTCCGTGGTCACTCGCCACGCCCCCCCCTCGCACAGGCCACACATATCCGGACTCGTTTCGTTCGTGGGGGCTGGGAATCTGCTTGACCACATATTATTGGCACTGTGTCTATCATTATTGTCCTTACACACAAGTAGTGAGAATAAAGTAAGTTTAAAATGGATATTTCAGTGATTTTTATTAAATGGAAATTGACAGGGTTAAACGGTTAAAGTAGCCGTGAAATAGAGCCTAATGGTTTCTAATCCAATATGTGATATACCGAGTTGTTTACATTCCAATATGTGTTCTACCCATTAACTACCTATTATTTCCCCATTAAACTAACCCTTACCCTAACCCTAACCCTGTCTTCTTTTTTCTTAGTAGATCACATACCATGAATAGTAGATCAATAGTAGATCCCAAACCTTCGGTAGATCACATATTGGAAGAGCACCGAATAAACACAAAGAAGGGAAGAATTTGCACAAAAACAATATCAGACACTTGTTTAAGATAGCGACAAACGCTAACTGATGCTGCTTGGGTAGATTCCACCAGACGTTCGACCGTCTTAGGTTTGCCTTAGCAGTCATTAGCGCAACTTTGTTCGACATCTGAGCCCTTTTTTTACTCAAATCTTTAGTTCGAACTCTGAATTGTCCGATTTCAGAATCGTTTAAGAACCGAGGCTCCACTGTATTTGAAACCATATGATTATTTTTTTTATTAGATAGGACTATTTGAAATTATACAACTGTGTGCAAATCATTAGATACGAATAGGACCGGTTTAGCTCAGTCGGTAGAGCGTTCGGCTAGAAACCACAAGGTTCCTGGTTCGATACCGGCTCTCGCCAACTCAGCGTATGAGTAGCACAGGGATCTGTGCGGTAAAGTAAGGAGCTGATGGTAGGTGTGGCCCGCCACACCAGACGACAAAACAATCTCCTTGGTCTAGCGCAAGTGAAAAGGGGATATACTCACTCGCTGATTGGCTGATACCGACTTTAGGCCACCCCGACGACTTTTATGTAACAGACTCTTAAGAAACAAACTACGCAAAAAATGTAAATGTAAATGTCTAATGAATGCAATTCCCTAACCACTAGGCATAAAATAACCCTTGTCAGGTTGACATGCAAGTTTTTTCCGCATAATCACACGCTTCCACGACAGATATGATTTTGCCATATTGCCGATCTGCTGCTGTCTGTTTTAATAAGGAAAAGATATTATAGATTATTCACTAGAAGGTCCAACCTCTACTGCTATGACACCAACACCAACCTCTGGGATAATATGATAAAACTAGCAGGGCCTGTTGATATACTGCAGTATGATGATTTAATTACAACGTTTCATATGTTTACTTAAGAGCTATTGCAAATTAGTTCAGTATGTAAAAAGTATAATTATCTTGATTTAATTCTTTTTCTTCTTTCTTTGCTTCTTTTCATCTTTTCATTCTGTACACACAGATTAGTGCTTTCGCTTCTGTGCGCTCACCCCTCTCTCTATCTTTCCCTTACTTTCTTTCTTTCTTGTATTTTTTCTGTGTAGCATACCCTTTTTGTTCCCTTTCTTTCTTTATAATAAGAACGGAATAGTCCATCATTTAGCTGAGGTGACGACACTCATAAGGAATAAGAATTCGGTGGATAAGCAACTCTAGATAATCAGGATTTACATTTTTACATTTCATCTTGGACAACTTGGACGGTTTTATTTTTTAACCAGATGGTGTTGCAAGATTATAACGGTCGGAAGATTTAGGAACAAGAGTATCAATATATAGATGGGAGGTATGACTTTTGGAGCAACTGTCGAGTAGCCGAGTTCACTTTTTACGAGCATAACCGTTACACATGAGCGCTTTCAACGTTGAGAATTAAATCCTAAAAAAGTCGTGTGAACAAGGGAGATAACTGATGATTTAAAAATGGCGGATGGTGTTTTTCTAAAAAAAAAAAAAAAAAAAAAAAAAAAAAAAATTCCGTTGCCGATTTTTCTGTCCTGCATTCGTAAATCTGATTTCAACATTTTAATCCGATCCTGAAAATTAACTCAGAACCTAGTAATTATCGCTTACATTTACGCGAGCCGCTTCGGCAGAGATAATTAGACGTTTGGCGAGGTTGACAATGGGGGCAAGAGCTTTGCTGCTATTGCACGGGCAGGTTATAGATTCTTAAGAAGTGCTAATCCATCCAGCCGCTCTTTTCTTTGTTAGCCATCGTGACATGCTAGTGACATGCCAACTTTGCCAAGATACCTGGTGATGGTGCCCATAAAAATGGCACGAGTATGCGATCTTCCCCAAAGTTCGTATGTATTTTACTATTTAAAATTCTTTATAGTGCTCACGGACTTTATGAAATGCTGTATGTATAATTAGCGTATTGAGCACTTTTTACATATATAACTTAGAAAACGCCTTCGGTTGTTTTTTTTTTTTTGGGGGGCACTACATACGATACTGATGATTATGAAATAGCCGTCTAACTCCTACCTGGTAACCTATCCTGTGTAATTCGTTCCTAATTGAAATATATTTACAGTTAGCTTGAATGGAAGAAAAAGTAAACAACATTGGGGCACTAAGATAATATTTTACTGCGTCCTTTTATATTTTTGTGCATCAGGGACGCACACACACACACACACACACATATATATATATATATGTGTGTGTTTGATTATATCTTATTATAATGGAGATTGTGGGTTTGTCTGTCTGTAACCGAAACTATATTACTATACAAGTCACAATTCCCTTTATTATTTACATCACATTCTCCATGATTTTATTTCTATTTAAACCTCAATTATTAATAAAATTGTTTTACATTACTTACACTGTTGACCATATCAAACATACTAATAACATGCAATTGTATTATATATATACAACAAAATAGCGGTTTACAGTGTGAATGGAAGGCTAATTTGCATATTGATCTTAAAAAATTGATTTTAATAAATATATGCTTAGTATTATTTGATTTCTAATTGTTTGGTTTTATCTTATTGAATATGAGCAAAAAATATCTTCAATAAATCTTAAAAGAAATCCCTTTAACAAGAAGAAATAACTGTAATATTATTCTTTACTTCCTATTTTAACTAAACAGTTTAATTAGGAAAATTTACCAATGAAAGACGGGAGTAGTAACGGAAAATGATGGAAGAGTTAGTTTCAAAGTTGTTCTATTTTTCAATCATACCCCCTCTGTTCAAAATCTTTTTATCTACATTCTTATTCAGTTTCATTAGTCTTTCTAATTTAATGATATTTTATTATAAAATTTAACTAAAATACTTGCACCCGGAGGGTGCATATATTTGCTAGTATATGAAAATGGTGACTTACCGGTGAAATTGGTCTCAATGGTTAGTTGATACAAGTTTCACAATGATAAGACAGTGATATAACAAATACAAAGTGCTCAATACGTAAGTAGAGCGAATTTATTACAATGGTATACAGGAATAACCTACTCGAGTTTCACCATAAGGCTCTTCAGGGTTACACGCACGCTGCAATTAATCAATAACTTGATTAATTCAGTGGATTTAACCCTGAAGATCCTCATGGTGAAACTCGAGTAGGTTATTCCTGTATACCACTGTAATATATATATATTTATATATATATACATATAAATATATATGGTGTGTGTGATCTAATCCCAAGATTTTTCAAGGTGAAAAGTGAAAAGTGCATGTCAGATTAAATACGACGTCTGTGTTTCTGACCAAATCAATAAATCGATTTTAATACGAAAATATTCACAGATTTATTTCCCTCTTCTACTTAATTAGTGCAAAAGTTCTTTTAAGCCCATTTCACAAATAACTGAAGCGTCGGCTTTTTTCTTTCTTTCTTCTTCTTCTTCTTCTTGCATTTCTTCTTCTTCTTCTTCTTCTTCTTCTTCTTCTTCTTCTTCTTCTTCTTCTTCTTGTAAGTGTGTAATAACGCCATGTTGACCGAACATTAGTCAGCTAGTTGCAATTATTTGCTCTATTAGCGTTACACTCCCAGCAGGTGCACACGCACACACACATACACATACACACGCACATACATACACACACACACATACACACACGCACACACAGACACACACACACACACACACCACACACACACACACACACACACACACACACACGAACTAGCACACACACACACACGAAAAGCACACGCACACACACACGCACACACAAACACACACGAACAAGCACACACACACACACACACACACACACACACAGACACACATACACACTCAAACACACACACACACACACACACACACACACACACACACACACACACACACACTCGCCTTCTCAAATACACCGCCATACTTTCACTAATACTCATAGGCATATAGCCGCACACGCACCCACATCCACATACAGTCATTCATTCGTACGCACATAAAAACGTACACATAGACAAACAGAAATACTAACATACTCAGTCACATACCAACCCCTTTATTGCCATTACTCTCATGTCCACTCTGGTAGTACCTGTTGGGGTCCCATTTATAGATCAATTTGGTCTGTATGCAAATTGTTTTCATTGAATTTAATTTCATGTGTATTAATTAATAAATTGGTGGAAATAATTTTAATCAATTTCATTTGTATTAATAAATTGGCAGAAAAATACAATAAGAAAGAAAGAAAAAAGAATGAATGAACGAAAGAGACTAGGGGAAAGATATAGAGAGAGGAGGTGATCGTGCGGAAGCTATAACGCTAATCGGTTTCAATCGAACATAATGAAAAGATGGAAGAAGGGGGGGGAAGCGAGAGAGAGAGAGAGAGAGAGTAAAATCAAGATTACTATACTTTTTACATATTGAATTATTTAGCAATAACTCTAAAATAAACATACAAAACGTTGTAATAATTAAATTATCATACTATGGTATATCCACAGGTCCTGCTTGTTATTAATTATTTACTAGTGTACATAAAGGCTTTATAGAATTCAAGTGTTAAAAATGTTTATTTACAATAGATTTGTTTTCCTTCAAAATAAAAATATTTCTTTAATTTTTTATACAATTCTTTATTTGTCTATTCATTATTTTTTTAGTGAAGAATACGAGGCCAAAAAAAAAAAAAAAAATTAAGAGGAAAAAAGATCCATGGATGAAAAAAGGTTGAGAACCACTGCTATAACACGACTAGTTGATTATATGACATAAAAGTAAACCGTAGTTATCTCCCTTAGATTACTTAAGCGATAAACTCACATATACCAGAGTTTTCCAGTAATTTCTGTATTATTTTTTTCCGGGGAAAATTATATATATATATATATATATATATATATATATATATAATATATATAATATATATGTGTGTGTGTGTGTGTGTGTGTGTGTGTGTGTTGAAAAAATGAATAAAGGAAAGAAAGTATATTCATTTTTTCAACATACTGTTTCATTTTACATATATATATATATTTGGGAGAATATGTGCTTAATTGAAGTCGTACCTAATTTTGAAAGTTAATTAATCAATAATTAATTAATTAGGCGGGCATACCTATTAATTATTAATTAACTAACTTTCAAAATTAGGTACTACTTTAATTAAGCACATATTCTCCTAAAAATTGTCGGCTAAAAAAAAAAGCCATATCAAAACACATCGTTTGTGTATTTACTTCTCATATATATATATATATATATATATATATATATATATATATTATATATATATATATATATGACGTGTTGCCCCGAAAATATCACTGGGCTTGTATTAATTTTCAGTCCGAAATATAACTCTAGGCCTTATTTTCGGTGGACGTCTAATTCATATATTGAATAAACGACATTACGAAGTAAAAAATTAAGAAATTTCTAAATAAACAGAAATTACAAAAAAACGATCTACATTTAATCATTGACGAAGACGAGTGTTTGCGTTGCATGATATGATTATGAATAATAATAATTTTTTTTTGACAGCCGCTCTCAACTAGGGCTTATTTTAAGGAGGAGGGTTTATATGAAAATCATCCTGAAAAATCACGCTTGGTCTTATTTTGCTGGTAGGTCTTATTTTCGAGGAAACACTATATATATATATATAATTATAATATATATATTATATATATATATAAAGATAAAGATAAAGATAAAGAATTTATTATTTGCTCTACTTAGGTATTGAGCACTTTTTACTTATTAGCTATTCTCCTAGCGGTTATATGAATATATATATATATATCTTATATACATATAAATTGTTTTTTCTTTTGGCCAAATACTGTACCAATAGATTATTTTTTGTTGGTACGATTATCTTGGTCTTTTCTTTTTTTTTCAAAAATTTTTTTCTCCCCGGTTGATGTTTGGTAGTATATTTTTACAATCACACTATTTGCTGGGTTTTTTCTCACTGCGAGAATTTACCAACACGCTTGGTATATTATATATATATATATATATATATATATATATATATATATATATATTGGGAATAAAAGGCCTTAAATACCATGGGTATCGTGGTTATGGACCATTTCCACTCGCGAGTGTGCCCACGAGCTTCTTCAGACCACTGATATATTTTATTTAGGCAGGCACATGGCCAAACTCATTTTTTTTATTCATACATTTCACCCCTCATTCAGGGGTGGTCATATTGCATTCTTTCTTTTCAAGTGTCTTTTTTATTGGTGGAAATTCTTTTTTATTTTTATTTATTTATTTATTTATTTTTATTTTTATTTATCTTTATTTTTATTTTTTTTATTTATTTATTTTTTTCCATCGTTTGTCTGGTTGGCGGTGTTTTTTTTTTAAATTTGTCTGCTAGTCTCTTTGGTAAATTCCTAAGTTTATTTAATAAATAAATCAGTGGTCTGAAGAAGCTCGTGAGCATACTCGCGAGTGGAAATGGTCCATAACCATGATACCCATGGTATTTAAGGCCCTTTATTCCCAAATAACTTTGCTCTGTTTACAATAATTAAACATGGAGCTCTCATACAGAACCTGAACTCTACAACAAACTACGGGTAGAGAATTAAGACCCACCTAGAATCACCTCGCACCAAAGTATATATATATATATATATATATATATATATATATATATATATATTATGTGTTGTGTGTGTGTGTGTGTGTGTGTCTGCATGCGTGTGTGTATGTGTGTGTGGTACTTTTCACACAGCGTACAGATATTATATTATTCTGATGCTAGGCAGAAGTGCCCGGTTAACGACACTTTGATCCAAGGCAGAGCGCGCAGGTACTACACCCTGATCCTAGGTCAAGGTACTGAAAGGCTGAACAGAAATAATCACCCCATTTTTGATGGGACTTGCTAGTTGAGAATTTTGATTTATGAGTTATGATTAATGAAACTAATTCAATGGTGAAAAAGATTTTCCGAGCCGATCATTATGGAGCTTGGGTGGGTGGGGGTCGTGCACGATGGTCAGTTGCCAACCGGATATCAAGGATGACGTCAGTGATAAATATAAAAGCACGCCACCTACATAAAAAAAATAATAGAGTGTAACTAAATCTGTCGCGAAGTAGTTTTAGTTAAAGACAATAGTAGATTGGTGGGTTATACTAAATCAGGGGATGAGATAGATAGTCACGGATGTTGGCTTCGTCTTTCACAAAGCCACACTGTAAGTTGGAGGTGCGTGGTGTAATGGTCAGAATCGTAGGAAATGGACTCGTCGACCCGAGTTCAAATCCTGGACGAAGCTACAGTTCACATAGCGCTAATACCCTTGGGAAAGGTATCAATTCAACTTTGGAGGCACGTGGTGTAATAGTTAGAGTCGTAGGAGAAGGAACTCGTCAACCCGAGTTCAAATCCCGGTCGAGGCTATTTGCATTTCACATAATGCTAATATCCTTGGGAAAGGTATGAATCCAACTACTCTCCCTTCTTTGGAGGCACGTGGTGTAATAGAGTCGTAGGAGAAGGAACTCGTCAACCCGAGTTCAAATCCCGGTCGAGGCTATTTGCATTTCACATAATGCTAATACCCTTCGGAAAGGTATGAATCTAACTACTCTCCCTCCAGCTATGGGTAAATAGTAGGACAGGCTGGACTCTTTAACCTTGGTTAGGCAACCAGTCTAGGAGAAGGAAAACTCTGAATTCAAACCTGTTAAATTTCGCTTGGGGTGGTCACTACTAGAATAGGCTCAGTCCTAATTAGTGATCTATTTCACTAATCAGAAAAATTAAAACAATAATAATGTGTCACCCGGTGCGGTCTGGACTGACTACCGAAGTATAGAAATGATTTATATTTATATTATAACTAAATGTGTTGCGAAGGTGTTTTAGTTAAAGATACTGGTAGATTGGTAGGTTATACTAAATCAGGTGATTAGAAGGATAGTCACGGATCTTGGATTCGTCTTTCACCAAAGCCACAATAATAATGTGTCACCCGGTGCGGTCTGGACTCACTACCGAAGTATAGAAATGATTTATATTATACTAGAAGTAGCTACCCAGCCTCGCATAGGTAGAGGGTGGGGATAAAAACCTTGGTGTGTTGATTTGTTAATTTTTGAGATTTACAAATTTTGATATTTACATAAAATAAAATAGTGTGTGTGTGGGGGGGAGGGGAGTAGACCTCGTAAAAATATTTTCCCTAATATATTTTAGGAAAAAACTATTTCAGATATATTTTCATCAAAAGGTAAGCAATTCTGGAAATTTTCGTAAAAATCAGACCATTCATTTATTTTTTCATAGAATTTTTAAAAAAGCCTCTAGTCATAACTTGTTTGGCTACGTTACCACAGCTAAATAATGGACCATTCCTTTTTATTATTATAAAGAAAGAATGGGAACAAAAAGGACATGCTACACAGAAAAATATAATAAGAAAGTGTTAAGTTTTTAAGGGTCATCGTTGGCCAGTAGATTGTAGGTAAAAGTCCTCCGATACCGAATCCTTTGTTAATCCTCTCAGGTAGAGAATCCTTGGTTCCTTCGTAAATGATTGCAAGTATACTGTGAAAGAATGAGCGCTTAAGTAATGTATTAGCCACGCAGTATGGCTAGTGATTGGCTAAGGAATAAACCACACGATCTCGCCTAGTCTATAAGTCTAGGCGGGGAACTAGAGCACACCTTAAATCCAAAAATCCAACAGAAAAGAAAGAAAGTAGGGGAAATCTAGTTGAGGAGATGAGTGCACGGGAGCGATAACGCTAATCTGTTTCAATCGATCATAATGAAAAGGTGAAAAGAAGGAAAAGAAAGAAAGAAAAAAGAGTGAGAAGAGTTAAATCAAGGTTATTATAATTTTTACATATTGAAGTATTTCGCAATAGCTGTTAAGTAAACATATTAAACATTGTAATAATTAAATTATTATACTGTGGTACATGCATAGGTCCTGTTAGTACCATAGAACTTACTAGTCTAATTAGAAGAATGAGAAAGAAAAACGAAGAAAAGAGGAAAAAATATCGAGAAGGAAAAGAGAAAAGAAAGAGAAGAGAAAAAGCAAAAGAGCAAGAAGAAGAAAAAGAAAGAAAAAACCCACAGAAGATGAAGAGAAGAAAAGAAGAGATAAAGAAAAAGAGGAAGAGAAATAAAGAAAAGGGAACAAAAGAAGAAGAGGGAGAAGAAATAGAAGAAAAAAAGAAGAAAGAAAGAAAATGCAAGAAGAAAGAAAGGAAAGAAGAAAAATGATTTAAAGACAAAAAGAAATGAAAGAAAAAAAAAGAGGAAAAAGAACAAAAGAAGAAATGCAAGAAGAAAAAGAAGAAGATGATGAAGAAGAAGAAATGCAAGAAGATGATGAAGAAGAGAAATGCAAGAAGAAGAAGAAGAGAAATGCTAGAAGAAAAAGAAGAAGAAGAAGAAAAAAAGAAATGCCATGTAGAAGAAAGAAAGAAGAAGAAGAAGAAATGCAAGAAGAAGAAGAAGAAAAAGAAATGCAAGAAGAAGAAGAAGAAGATGATGAAGAAGAAGAAATGCAAGAAGAAGAAGAAGAAGAAGAAATGCAAGAAGAAGAAGAAATGCAAGAAGAAGAAGCAGAAAAAGAAATGCAAGAGAAGAAGAAGAAGAAGGATGGAAGAAGTGAAGAGAAGAAAAAAGAAGAAGAAAAAAGAATGCAGAAGAAGAGAAAGAAAGAAGAAGAAGAAGAAGAAGAAGAAGAAGAAGAAGAAATGCAAGAAGAAGAAGAAGAAGAAGAAGAAGAAGAAGAAGAAGAAGAAGAAGAAATGCAAGAAGAAAAGAAATGCAAGAAGAAGAAGAAATGCAAGAAGAAAAAGAAATCTGGCAAAAAAACAAAATAAAAATAAAGAAACTACAAATTCACCAAGTGTAATAGAAAGCGACATATGAAATGCAATAACTGCCGGCCTTGTCGTTTGCTTTTTAATAAAACCCTATCATTTCCTGACTAGGTTATAATTACGATCAACATGGACAACAGATTCAATATCAGTTTCAGGTAGCATCTTTAATATTACCCTCACCCATCCCTCTTCCCCACATCACACGGACAGGTAAAAAAAGGATGTCGGTGAAAGGGTGACAGGAGGGGGGGTGAAGGGCTTGACACATTTGTTTTAAAATCAGTTAATACAAATTGAAGGTAGCATTTTTTGGAGCCGACAAAAATAGGGGATATTAAAATATTAGACCCATTGAGGGGTGGTCACATCCTTTTTGAGGGGTGGGGAGTGGGGGTCACATCCTTTGAGGTGTGGAGGGGTCACATCCTCTGAGGGAGGCGGGGTGGGGGTCACATCCTTTACTGTTGACGATGAGAAGTTAAAAATGAAATGTGGGTAAAAAGAGATACAGGTTTCAGAGGACCATCTAGCTATTTCGTACAAAATATTTATATACCTTATGTCTAAAGGTCACAGGTCAAATTCATTTCGTAAGAAGTATTTTCAACTAAATACCTTTATAGTTGAAAGAAGACAGTCGCCTTCGACGTCGGTCATATTTTTATGAGAAATCTTTTTTGGCTGCTTATTGTAGGTAAGGGGTCATATTATTTCGTGATGAGTATTTTTAGTTTAAATTTTGTGTATATGATTTGGGACTAGTTTTAAATAGTATTATCTGCGTTATTCGGACTATTGTCCCCATCTTCATTGTTATTTGTACAATGTTTCGGCCGATATGCCCTCCGGCCTTCTTCAGGTATTTCTTGTCGGACTCGGGAACCTTCTCAGACTCGGAACCTTCTAGCACATATATGATAAAAAGGGCTGGGGGTTTGCCATGAGGATCGAGACAATATAGATGCTAGGGCTTGACATGACCTGCCAATTGATCAGAGGGGCCTGGTTTGTTGGTTGTGTTGATATTCTAGTAGCAATTGTTCATAATCGTTAATTTCAAGTTCTGTAGTTAGCCCCCAGTAGAAATCAGCATATATATATATAAATATATATTTTTGGAGGTTATGTGCTTAATTGAAGTCATACCTAATTATTGAAAATTAATTAGTTAATAATTAATTTCTTCTCGGACTCGGGAACCTTCTCTGAGAAGGTTCCCGAGTCCGACAAGAAATACCTGAAGAAGGCCGGAGGGCATATCGGCCGAAACGTTGTACAAATAACAATGAAGATTGGGACAATAGTCCGAATTACGGAGATAATACTAATCTTCAAGCCTCATCTCAAACATTCAGAAAAAATAGTTTTAAATAGCCTTATCTTATTCTGTCTTCTTGGCCGGCACATTCCCCAAACCTCCAAAACTGGAACCTCACCATCAGATAGAGTTTAACCTCATTCCCATATGATAAAGAGAGTTGGGGCTTGCCATACTGGCAATAGATTGTCCTTAACACAGGTGTGTTTTTTTTTAGGGGGGGGGGTTGTTATTTTTTTTTCAAAATGGAGATTGTCAGTGATTCTTATTAAATGGAAATTGACCATTCTTATAATCAATTTGCCATGTCTCTTCTTTTTGTCACTTCTTGTTACTAAATGTATTTTCGTGTCCCTTGATCCGACCGGCCATGACCTCCTTTCTTTGGCCCAGACCCATGTTACTGAATATATTTACAATGTTTACACAGCGATTCAACTCGTAGAATTCATGTCCGTCCAGTTGTTCAGAAATAAACAACCGAAAAAAACAAAAAAGATGTTCAGTTTTGTCCGAGGAATTTAATCATGTTTAAATAATAATGTCACCTCAGACATTTTGGATCAGCATTGACATGTCAAAACATTGTTGTTGTTGATGTTGGTTTTTTTTGTTTGTTTTTTTTGTTTTTTTGGGTGGGGGTGGGTGCTTAGAAAGGATCACGTGATGCGTAGCGCGTCCGATATTCCTGTATGTATATGATTTGGGACTAGTTTTAAATAGCCCTTTCTTCTTCTTTCTTCTTATGATATTTATCTTATTCTGTCTTCTTGGTCGGCTCGTCCACTCTACTATGTTGCCTCTACTATATTGGCTGAACCGTTTATTCCGCCCTGTCGACTGGGGCATTAGAATACACCGACTGCACCTCTACAGAGGGGTAAGACTCCCCAAATGGGGCTCCTGTTGGCCGTGGGTGGTGACCTGTTATGCTTAAGAATGGAAAACAGGTGGCTGAGCAGACCATGACCTACATTCCACTTTGGTCCTTTCCTGGGCTAGACGGGCGGTCAGAGAGGCCCCCCTCTGATCAATTGGCTGGTCACTATTGCCAGTATGGCAAGCCCCAACCCTCTATCCCCGTTTCACTTGTGTTAGACTAAGGAGATTGTTTTGGCGTCTGAGGTTGAGCGCCACACCTACCATCAGCTCCTCACTTTACTGCACAAATCCCTGTGCTACTCATACGTTAAGTTGGTGAGGGCCGGTATCGAACCCGGAACCTTGTGGTTCCTAGTCGGACGCTCTACTGACTGAGCTAAACTGGCCCGAACGTTCGTGATTAAAACGTAAATCAATTATGTAAGACCAAAACAATCAATAGATCTGCAGGACTAACTTTTTATTATCCCATATACCTAGGCAACGCCGGGTAGCCACTTCTAGTAAGTAAAGTTGGCGGGAGTATCAGCCGGACAGTAGTGTGGTTCCGATGTGGATGCTTGACCAACTAAATTAAACCGCCCACTTTATTCTTTTATAATCATTAAAATGTTTAATTCTCACTTGAAGAATGCAGAATAGCGCGCAAGAGATATTATCATTAGATTACGTATAAAAAGCATTACATTTCAGGGAAATACTCGAAACTTTGAGATACTAGGGTTAGGGTAAGGTTAAGGGTTAGTGTTAGGGTTAGTGTTAGGGTTAAGGTTAGGCTACTTAAGGAATTTATGGCCCAGAGTGGGGGCCCAGTGGCTTCATCCCTGGACTGGTTAAGTAATTAATGGCGTAGTTCCAAAGGAGGACTATCCCCCAGGCAATACCTACCCCCTTGATTTAATGAGGCAGGGCTGAGTTTATTGCCCAGTGCCTGAGCCTCCACCTTGAGTAGGAATGCCGATGGGATCTACGCATTTTTTGCACTTACTATCCCATGAGCTTTGGCTCGTGGGTAGTCCCACATTAAAAAGACCTTGTGTCACACCCACATACGTGGGATGCTATGTAAATAACTACTAGGTAAAAATACGATTCTAATGATATTACCCCGTGCGCGCTATTCTGCAAACTGTTTTCCTCCGAGAGTCTTTGCATCTCCAGACAAAATTCGTATAAGCCGATTTGCTTAAAGCTTTTCAGCTGATGAAATTCAAACTAAATACGACAGAGAAAATGACAGAGAAACGCGGTAAAGTGACCAATTTTGTGGCTGAACGCATGCGTCAAGTCGGATGAAATAAAGACGCTTATTACAAAAGAAAACCCTTTTGTTTTTTGTTTTTTGTTTTTTTCTGCTTTGTCACTTCCTGTTGCTCATGTACTTTGTTGAATTCACAACATTATCAATGGGGGTGAGAGTATTCTCATTGAGAACAAAGAAAGACGAAAGAAAAACGAGGGAGCAAATGAAGACAAGAAGTTAAGAAGTTAATGGGGGGGGGGAGAAAGAGAGAAAATGGCGGAAAGAATGGCGGGAAAAACATTACGGAAAGAAAAGAAAGAAAAATTTTGGTTTGGTTTGTTTTGTTTACGGCATATCAACCTCAGTGGGTCATTTAATGCCGATAAAGTTTTTGAAATAAATTCAATTCTTAAATGGATAATACATTTTTTATAGATACATTTCTATTTTAACCCATAGATGGGACCCCTAGCAGGTACTACCACTCCTGGTGCAAGAGGTGGACCAGGGAGCAATGGTGATGAAAGGGGTGCTCCATAATTCCCCAAACCTCCAAAACCTGGAAACCTCACCAATCAGATAGAGTTTAACATCATTCCCAGGACATGTAGACCCGGTAGCCAACCGCCCTCCTAGTACCCATATGATAAAAAGGGTTGGGGCTTGCCATAAGGGAAAAGAAGAAAAAAAGTAGAGAGAGGAGAGAGAGAAGAGAGAGAGAAAAGAGAGAGAGAGAAGAGAGAGAGAGAGAGAGAGAGAGAGAGAGGGTTAATTAACGTTAGCAGAAAGCAAAGAGGAATAAAAAGGTAGAAACAGAGAGAGAGAGAGAGAGAGAGAGAGGAGAGAGAGAGGAGAGAGAGAGAGAGAGAGAGAGAGAGAGAGAGAGGAATTATGAATTACTGAATACAAGATTCTATTAAAGAAGAGAAAAATGGAAAAAAAAAAAGAAAATTAATGAAAAGAAAAAGAAAAAGGGAGTTTGAGTTTGAAGTTTGAGTTTTGAACTGAGATA
>CM042160.1:65711441-65713529 GCA_023376005.1 Doryteuthis pealeii | reverse complement strand
CCTAATGTTAGACCAAACCGTCTATAACATCGACATCACTACCTATAATAAACATCCTTCCAGCACGACATCCCGTGTTTATCTACTTTTCTCCACATACACATATATAGTCGTCGGGGCGGCCTAAAGTTGGTATCAGCCAGTCAGCAAGGGAGTCTATCCCCTTTTCACTAGCGCTAGACCAAGGAGATTGTTTTTTGGCGTCTGAGGTGGAGCGCCACACCTACCATCCGCGCCTTACTTTACCACACAGATCCTTGTACTACTCATACGCTGAGTTGGCGAGGGCCGGTATCGAACTAGAACCTTGTGGTTTCTAGCCGAACGCTCTACCGACTGAGCTAACCCGGTCCTTTTCTCCACATACACATATATAAATATTGATAATATAGGATGCTAAATTTATTAGTAAACAGTGCTCAATATCGTTGATAGAGCATGTATATCTAAGTAAGGGTGGCGTGGATATGAAGTCAATGGTGCTTGATTACTGACAGTCTCTCACTTATTCGATTCTCAAACAAATTGTTAGGTTTGAGAATCGCATAGGCGAGAAACTGTCAATATACCCGATAATTTGGTCGATTATTAAACGCACGTAAATCTATCTATCTATCTATCTATCTATCTATCTATACGGTTCGGAACCACATGATTCCGAGTTCAATACCGACCCCTCGCCCAACTCAGCGCATGAGTACCACAGGGATCTGTGCGGTTAAGTGGGGGAGCTGACAGGGTGTGACGCTCCACCTGAGAAGTAAAAACAATCTTCTTGGTCAAGTGCTAGTGAAAAGTGGATAGACTCCCTTGTCTGGCTGATACCGACAATAGCCCACTACGTCAATTTCACAACACACACACACACACACACACACACACACACACACACACACACAATACACCCCCCCACATATATATATATATATATATATATATATATATATATCTTAGTTTGTTCCTATCTATTTATCTTTTTATCTTTCTTAGTTCATATCTATCTATCTATCTATCTATCTATCTATCTATCTAATTATCTCACTTCATATCTATATATTTATCTATCTCAGTTCATATCTATCTATCTCAGCCAGTTCATATCTACCTATTTGTCTCAGTCAATCATATCTATCTATCCTATCCCAATATCTACCAATATATATCAATATCTATCCCAATACTATCTATCAATCTATCTATCTATCTATCTATCCAATATCTATCTATCTATCCATCTATCTCAGCCTGTTCATATCTATCTATCTATCTATCTATCTATCTATCTATCTATCTCAGTTCATATCTATACATAGGTCTAAATGTACTGTCGTCGAAAAATCAACTAAATGAATTGTTAGATTGCTGGAAAATAAACAAGAAAAGCAACCGAGAAATATCGAACAATATTAAGCCCCCCCCCCCCAAAAACAAAAAAACAATGGTAGAAAGGATTGTTCTAGCGAAACTTGTATGTATCATAGCCACTCCTTTGAATTGAAGGCATTGTTTGTATTTGTAAACCATTGACAAGGTGAATATACAAGTTGGTCTACTCAAAAGATTAAGATGACGCCAAAGTCTATATTGATACACAGATGTCTACGACGTATTCTACACATTCGCTGGCAGGATAAAGTGCCCAACACAAAAGCGCCGGATTGCGATAACATGAACAGCATGTTCTCCATTCTCTGCGAGAGGCGCCTTCGCTGACTTGGACATATCAGGAGAATGGAAAATTGCCGCATCCCAAAAGATCTTTTGTACGGCGATTTGAAGATGTCTGCAGGAGAGTCATCTCTGTGAGAGGTTCCTGCACTGGC
The DNA here is from genome assembly GCA_023376005.1 of Doryteuthis pealeii. Taxonomy (NCBI): domain Eukaryota; kingdom Metazoa; phylum Mollusca; class Cephalopoda; order Myopsida; family Loliginidae; genus Doryteuthis; species Doryteuthis pealeii. The sequence goes on along the minus strand of CM042160.1, from coordinate 65,711,706 downwards.
TTGGACATGTCAGGAAAATGGAAAATGGCCGCGTCTCAAAAATCTTTTGTACGGCGAATTAGTAAAAGGCTCCTGATTTGTTGGTAGACCATGCCTACGATTTAAAGATGTCTGCAGGAGAGTCATGAGGATATGCCATATTGACACAAACACGTGGGAGGTAGATGCAAAAAATAGAGCGGTATAGCGCCTTAACATTAGGCAAGGCACGAGAGGGGTGAACGGAGAGGAGAGTAACCTCGACAGCAAAGAGAGCCAGAAAGAG
>CM042160.1:65666441-65706441 GCA_023376005.1 Doryteuthis pealeii | reverse complement strand
CTAATCTTATTATAATGGAGATTGTGTGTAGATCGTAAATGAGAAGTACTTTTGAGTTGAGCGGGAAAATTGCGCCTTCATCTTGGTCGTACTTAATGGCCGTGAGTCAATCAAGAAACTATCCCCGTCGCTGGCACCAGCAAGAGAAATCATTCGGACCGTTTGACTGTAATTGCAACATTACGTAATCTCTTTAATGCGGAGGAAGGGGGGGGGGCGATATACGAGTGGGCGGGGCTCGAACTCAAACGCCAACGTATGATTTCAGTGAATGAATGTGTGATTAGATTTGGAAACGTCCCGTCAAAATGACTTTAAAAACCCAAAAAACAAACAAACCAAAAAACAAAAACAAAACAGGTCAAGAGTTTTTTGGTCGAATGGATTGTTGCCAACAAAACAACTAACTTTTTTTTTTTTGATTACGACTTTTTTTTTTTTTACGAATTTTTCACATTCTCTTTTTTTTTTTCTTTTTTTCTTCTTTTTTCTTTCTTTCTTTTTCTTGCTAACTTTAACTTAGTTTTGGTCAAAAGTTGCTTCAATTCCTTTCTTTCTTTCTTAGTCATATTCTTTCTTTCTTTCTTTCTTTTTTCTTTAATTCTTTCTTTCTTTCTTTCTTTCTTTCTTTTTCTTTTTTCTTTTTTCTTAAAATTCAAATTAATTTAGCACATGGGCATAGGTTGCTTCCATTATTCGTTGTTCCTTTCTTTCTTTCTTTCTTTCTTTCTTTTCTTTCTTTCTATATTCTTTCTTTCTTTCTTTATTTCATCTTTACATTCTTTTTTTTTCTAAGTTTAACTTAGTTTGGCACACGGGCCAAAGGTTGCTTCCATTCCTTTCTTTCTTCTTGGTCATATTCTTCTTTCTCTTCTTTCTTTCTTTCTTTCTTTTATTCTTACTCATATTCTTTCTTTTTTCCTTTTTTTCTTAAAATTCAAATTAATTTAGCACATGGGGCATAGGTTGCTTTCATTATTCGTTGTTCCTTTCTTTCTTTCTTTCTTTCTTTCTTTCTTTCTTTCTCATATTCTTTCTTTTTTTCTTTCTTTATTTCATCTTTATATTCTTTCTTTTTTCTTAAAATTTACCAAGTTTAACATAGTTTAGCACAAGGGTCATAGGTTACATCCAGTGCCTGTTGTTACTTTGTTTGTTTGTTTGTTCTTTTCTTTCTTTCGCATATTTTTCTTTCTTTCTTTTTCTTTCTTTCTCATATTCTTTCTTTCTTTCTTAAGTTTCTTTATTGTACGGTAGAGTGTTCTGAAATTTCCAACTCATGTTGACAAAATAAACACTTTCAATCAAATTCTTAATCGTTTAATTAGGAAATTACTACTACTCATCTCCAAGACTGACGTCTATTGATGAGTTAACAAAACAGCTAGCAAAAGATTACCATGACCGATATCTGACATGATGATAATGATGATGATGATTGTCGGCAACAGTGCCGTAGTTTCTGATGGTTTTGATTTTGATTAATATTCACAATAAAGCATTTTTCAAACCCATCTATCGCTTAAAAGGTCTTATTTTTCAAGGTATAACAATTTTCTGAGCACCGCCAATAAAAAAACAAAAAGCAAAAAACAAACAAAAACTAACTGGGTTTTTTTTGCCCCCCCCCAAAAAAAAACAAAAACTAAAAAATCTATAAAAAAAAAAATGCAAAAAAAAAACCCATCGAAAACAACCAACAAACAAAACGAAAGTGAAACGGTCGAAAAAGTTAGTTATTGGTTGGATATTATCAGGTCTCGTCTCAAACATTCAGAGAAATAGCAAAACAAAACATCTTCGGCATAAGTGTGTGTGTGTGTGTGTGTGTGTGTGTTTGTGCGCGCGTGTGTGTGTGTGTGTCGTCGGGGTGGCCTAAAGTCAGTATCAGCCAGACAGCGAGGGAGTCTATCCCCTTATCAATAGTGCTAGACCAAGGAGATTGTTTTTTAGCGTCCGAGGAGGTGCGTCACATCTACCATTCAGCTCGTCACTTTACCGCACTGATCCTTGTGCTACTCATATGCTGAGTTGTCGAAGGCCGGTATCGAACCAGGAAACTTGTGGTTCCCAAACGAACGCTCTACCGACTGAGTTAAACCGGCCCTAAAATAACCCAACAAAGTTTGAATTGCCGTAAAATCCAGCTTAACCAACCAATCTGCGAATCTAATGTTGACATTTGCTCTTTTAACGGAAATGATAAGCTTTTTTTTTTTAATGGATCAGACCGAAATCTGCTGATTTCTTTTGTTAACTCGATCATTTCATTAGAATAGGATGGTTGACTTCGTGAGAGAGAGAGAGAGAGAGAGAGAGAGAGAGAGAGAGAGAGAGAGAGAGAGTTTGATTGGTTTTTACGGCATGTTGGGTTATTTATGCCGAAATCAGTTTTTTTCCAAGCAGTTATATGGCTGGTTGGTTTTATGGCATACCAACCCCTGTTGGGTTATTTCATGCCGAACAATCATTTCATTGGAGTGGGATGGTTGACTCCGAGTGTGTGTGTGTGTGTGTGTGTGAGAGAGAGAGAGAGAGAGAGAGAGAGAGAGAGAGAGAGAGAGAGAGAGAGAGAGAGAGAGAGAGAGGGGGGTGGTAGAATATAGCAAATCAAAGTATGTAACAACATCATTCTTATAGTATCCGTCTGGTCCTCTTTTTTTTTGCGATTCTGTTGCATTGGAAATAAAGATTAATTCATAATTGTAATCATAAAAGGCCTATTTGAGCGGCTTTTGATTTAGCCGACGAGATGTTTATCTTTTTTCTTTTAATTATTCTAATTATTCTCCGTCAGATTCAGTGGTTTATCCACGGGTTTGACTCTGAGTGAGCTGGGTGGTTTTCTTCTTCTTCTTCTTTTTCTCATTGTCCAATTAGAGGAGAGCAAGGACAGTTATTAAACCCGTCTTTGCTTACCACACTAAAAAGAAGAAGAAGAAGAAAAAAGGCTGATTTAACTATAGTAGTTCGTTTGGCGAAGAAAGTTTTTTTTTTAAAACTGCGTATGACACAAAAACTACATCTGATGGAAAGTCTCCATGTCTGAAATTCGGGAGAGTGTGGAATAAGTATTTACTGACATCTCATCATGTCAGTTGAACACAAGGATCATTAAGGCGGGGGGGGGGGGGGGAGAACCACGTGCAAACCGAAGTGTAGCATAATGGTCGGGCCTTACCCGGGAACACCATATTTGTGGCCTTGTGCCAGACACAGAGAAACCTTAATAGATGTAGTATGATTCTCAGAACTTTTTGAAGAATCGGCCCGAAAAGAAATATAAACATTCGGTCGAGCAAGAAGATAATGGAATTCTCATTATCACCTGTGACTCGGTTCGATAGCCAGGAAGTCTAGGATTTTAATCGGTTTGTCAGAAGAAAGGATGGTTGACCCGTTGACCTCTTAAGTGACACGTGCAATTTGGTAGAACGGTTAGAACATTCTAAAGGTTCCACGATGTTCTAGAAACTGCCACACCCATTTCTATATAATGAGGGAACCTTAGATTTTGAGGACAGTTGGGCTACAGAGTTTTGCCGGGGACAGTCGGGTTGTCAGAATTTGCCAAAGGGGGCTTTTGCTGAGGTTAGTCATAGGCGAGTGACTGAAAAACATATTTGTTAAAGAAACCAACTCTCTCTCTCTCTCTCTCTCTCTCTCTCTCTCTCTCTCTCTCTCTCTCTCTCTCTCTTAAGAACAATAACTTGCAGTGAATAAATTTATGAAAAGCAATTCCATCGTCATCTTCGTTACGGAAAAATACTACGGGAGATGTTATCAATGAAATGAAATGAGATTCTCCTGCCCAAAGATACCCGGGGAGATAGAAAGTTAATTGACCGCAACAAAGAACCACTTGTCTTGTAAGTTGATACCATAAACTAAAGAAAAGAGGAAGGGTTCTTTCGTGGACTTTGAAGGACTACTAGATCTGTGTAACCAACAAGCCAACGTACCGACTCCGTATATACGACTTGTACAAGTCCTAATAATACCGTGTGTTTGGAAGACGCGGTGGGCCCCATAACGTTACAGAAGCTCACGTGTGGCTAGTGTTTATGAATTGCGTGAATCCCCTCGGTATTCCTATTTTGAGGCGCCTCAGGCACTGGGAAATAAACCCAGCCCTGCCCCTTTAAATCAATGGGACAGATGATGCCTGGGGAGATAATCCCCCTGGGATCACGCTGATATTTAATATCTTACCGGTCCAATGACCGAAACTATTGGACACAGGACTCGAGGGGAAAGTAAGTATCCTTTCATTGCTCCACTCTGACCCGGAGTGGTCCCATCTCTGAATCGAATAGAACTATTTGAAAATTATTTGTATTAGATAGTGTGGCGAGAGAAATCACCACTCCGGATCAGAGTGGACCTGGGAGTAATGGTGATAAAGAAGTACTCCATACTCCCCAGTCCACCCTACTATTTACTCATAGTTGGAGGGAGAATAGTTGAATGCATACCTTTACCTACGGTATTAGCGCTATGTGAAATGCAAACAGCGTCGTTTAGGATTTGAACTCGGATCGACGTGTCCATTTCCTACAATGATATCCATTGCACCACGCGCCTCCACATAATGTCTATCAGTATATATTTGGGTTTTCAGCTAAGATAGTTTGTTTAAGTATCGTGTTTCCCCGAAAATAAGACCTACCTGCAAAATAAGACTTTGCGTAATTTTTCAGGATTTTAATATAACCCCTCCACTTAAAACAGTGGTTCCCAACCTTTTTCTACCCCCCCCCTTAAACGAGTTTTGCTCTGACCTCACACCCCTTAAAAGAGTTTTGCTCTGACCTCGCACCCCTTAAAAGAGTTTTGCTCTGGCCCGCACCCCCTTAAAAGAGTTTTGATCTGACCTCGTACGCCCTTAAATGCGTTTAAGATTCTATTTAGAACGAAACAAAGAATGGTTGTGCTGATTTTCGCTATTGGTAACCTTTTTGAAGTCCACTTATCTTGTTCAAGAATATTCTTAAGAAGGAAGAAACGTGTTTAAGGAGGAAGTAATTAAAGTTAAAATGATTGGGAAATTCTTGATCGAAACTCAAAAAATTTCTTTATTTCAATTCAAAACTAAAAAAAAAATCCATAGCCACATTGCAAAATCTTGAATTCATTTTATTCATTTGTATTTATGAGATGAGGCTTGATATGAATAATTCTGATACTTCGGACTGTTGTCCTCATCTTTATTTTGGTATGTATAAACACAATCTTCAGACTACTGTAACCTCGAAATCTGAATTAGTGGTAACGATTTCAGCTCCGAAATTACGCTTGAATTCAAGGTTATCATCTGATGACTAAGGTATAAAAAAACACCCCACCTAAACAAAGTCTAAGGTTACAGTGGCCTGGACATTGTATTTATACATACCACAATAAAGATGAAGACACCAGTCCGAAATATGAAAATTATTAATTTTATGCATTTTAACTTATTCGGAAAGTGTAACGTGGCGGTAGCGATATATTCACGGTACTAAAATGGATATACGTAACGTTCTAATAGCGATATACGTTGCATAGCGGGTCTTGTCAACGTGCCTCCAAATTCACGACACTAAAAAGGTGTTCGGCACGTGGCGGTCATCTTGTCGATAAAAAAGTACAACGCGAGAAATATATCGTCACAAGCTGCTTAGCTTTTATTTCCAGGGCTGGTCTCGTGGGCTCTGTTCGGAAGAGGAGGAATGGCAGAGAGAAAGAGAGAGAGGAGACTGTTAAATTACTGTGATCCCACAACAGGGACCAGAGGTCCGGTCCGTACCCTACGCGTCCGAAAGCAAAAAGAGGCCGGTATTTTTCTTCGTCGTTCCACGTCACCCCGTGACTTCCGGTTCAGGTCAACACCCGAAACTTCCGGTTGGCATTCAATTCTCCATTCGGGGGGTCACGCCCCGGTCAAACTCACGACAACCGTTTTGTGCTCATCACTTATTTTTTAAAACCATTACTATCTCTTATTTCTTCTTCCTCTCTTTTCTAATAGTAGTTCTCGCAAAACTCAGGACATTCCCCATCTCGCTACAAAAGTCACCCTATCGACTGGGCTGTAGAATCCGCTGACTGCACTACAACTGGCCCTCAAAGAGGCCTCCTGTTGGTCATGGGTGGCGAGCCGTCATGCCTGCGGACACGATTGTGGCTAAACAGCCCGTGATCCGAGTATTAAGTGGCTCCATGACATGCAACACTCTACTTCGATCCTTACTTGGACTAAAACTGGCGGTCGGAGAGGCTCAACCCGATCAATCTGCTGGTCATGTCAAGCCCTAGTAATTATATGATTGTCCCAGCCATATTCTTCAAATTGTTCTTATGGCAAACACCCAACCTTTCTATCATATGGGTGCTAGAAGGTAGTGACGGGGGTCAGCCACCAATTTATCATTTCTACCAATTCATCAATATACATGAAGTTAATGAAAACTATTTTTATCTGTTTATAAAACCATATATATATATATATATATATATATATATATCTTATTATAATGGAGATTGTGTGTTTTTCTGTCTGTAACCGAAACTATATTCCTACTCAAGTCACAATTCTCTTATTTATTGACATCACATTCTCCATGATTTTATTTCTATCTAAACCTCAATTATTAATAAAATTGTCTTACATTATTAATACTGTTAACTATGACTACATACTGACAACATGCAATCATATTTATATATACAACAAAATAGCGGTTTACAGTGTGAACGGGAAGGCTAATTTGCATATTAATATTAAAAAATCGAATTTAATAAATATGCGCTTAGTATTATTGATTTCTAACTGTTTGGTTTATTTTAATGAATATAAGCAAAAATCTCTTCAATAAATCTTAAATGAAATCCATTACAAGAAAAAATAACTGTCATTTTATTCGTTACTTCCTCTTTTAACTAAATACTTAAATTAGAAAAAATAACAATGAAATACGAGAGTGAGAAGAGTAAATTTCAGTTGTTCCATTTTTATTATACTCCCTCTTTCAAATCTTTTATTTATACTCCCTCTGTTTCAAATCTTTTTATCTGTATTCTTATTTAGTTTCATTAGCCTTTCTAATTTAATACAATATTTCATTACATTAAAACTTAAATACTTGCACCCGGAGGGTGCATATATTTGCTAGTATTAATAATGGAGATTCGCTTCCGGTTTTTGTCTGTAACAAAAACTACGTCACACTATCTAAAATCGTCATAACATAGAATAAATACACTCAAAATTTGAGCAAGCAATGTTAGACAGTCCTCATTGGGTTTTTCAACAGGTTTTAATAAATACATACCTGGTATTATCTATCTATATATAGTTTGTTTTATTTTAATATATATTTAAAGTTATCAGAACTAAGTTTCCATTTTAAATATTTTATTTTTTACTCCTTTAATAAATAAATCAATCGGCTAGTCACGTCAAGCCCTAGCACCTATATGATTGCCCCAAACCTATTGCCCTTATGGCAATCCCCAACCCTTTTTATCATATGGGTGCTAGAAGGCAGTGGCTGAGGGTTTACATGTCCTGGGAATGACGTTAAACTCTATCTGATGGTGAGGTTCCAGTTTTGGAGGTTTGTGGAATGTGGAGCACCCCTTCATCACCATTGCTCCCTGGTTCACTCTGACTCGGAGCGGTATTACCTGTTGGGGTCCCATCTATGGGTTAAATAGAAAAACGAGTTCATAAACAAAATTGAGTGTCCATTAAGAATTACTTTATTTAAAAACTTTATCGGCATTAAATGACCCACGAGGTTTGATATGCCAAATTTCCACCACGGCTGTACTAAATATTTTTTACTTGTATGATGGGATATTTCAAAGTTCACCATCTATTCACCTCAGAATCCATTATATTCAAATAAAGTAAGTAAAGTGGGCGGAGTGACCTATTGTCGGTATCAACCGGACATCGAGGGAGTTTATCCCCTTTTTGCAAGCGCTCGACCAGGGAGATTGTTTATGCGTCTGACACAGAGTGATAGTACATATTAGGGTCCCATATATGGGTTAATATTAAAAAAAACATGACTTTAAAAATGTGTTTAAAATATGTTTTAAAAATTGAGTTTAAAAAAAGATTGAATACCCATCAAGAATGAATAAACAAAACGTCATCGGTATAAAATGACCCAACAAGGGTTGACATGCCGTAAAATCCAACCAATCTACCAATCAATGACAGTAAATACTTATCATAGTTTTATTTTTACTTTTCAGACTGATGTCCTCAAACCACACAATAAATCTGTAAAATGACTTCACTGTCAAAGAATTCGAGTTTGAATTGGTCAGATTCTTTTGGGCTATATTTGTGGAGGCCAAAAGGATGACCATTAGTGAGAGAGAGAGAGAGAGAGAGAGAGAGAGAGAGAGAGAGAGAGAGAGAGAGAGAGAGAAGAGCAACAGAGACAGTGAGAAAGAGAGAAATGTTGAGAGAGAGAAAGAGAGAGAGAGAGAGAGAGAGAGAGAGAGAGAGAGAGAGAGAGAGAGTATGGGTTGAGAGAGAGAGAGAGAGAGAGAGAGAGAGAGAGAGAGAGAGAGAGAGAGAGAGAGAGAGAGAGAGAGAGAGAGAGAGAGAGAGAGAGAGAGAGAGAGTGTGTGTGTATGGTATGTGTGAAGAGAAGAGAGAGAGAGAGAGAGAGAGAGAGAGAGAGAGAGAGAGAGAGAGAGAGAGAGAGAGAGAGAGAGACCACAGTTGGTTTACTTTCAAATTAGGGGTTTGCCACAGAATGAAAACTTGACACGATAGGAAAAAAAAAAAAAAAAAAAAGAAAGAAAGAAAAAATGGATGTCAATTTTTGAAATCAGTGAACCCCAAATTAGTTAAGAACAACTCTGGAAACTTTAGTCACAAAAAAGAAAAGCAAAACGTGTTGGTCAGTGGAATGGAGTAATAGTTGCTCGTGTAACCGGGTGCAGCCACTGCATAAATGGCTGAACTAATTCCAATCTTTTTTCATAAACCTCGGCCAACAACAAGACGGTCCACTTTAGATAATAATAATCTCTTAAAGTCGTCAGTTGAAGCAGATCGTAGGTCCAAATAATAGCAGAGGGCGTCTGTTGGGTACCAGCTGTTGTAACAGCAATTCATGATGATATTGACTAACAGGACCTGTGGATATGCCACAGTATGATAATTTAATCATTACAACGTTTGATATGTTTACTTAGGAGCTATTGCTAAATACTTCAATATGAATTAAGTATACTAATCTTGATTTAACTGTCTCTAGCAGGACCTGTGTATATGCCACAGTATGATAATTTGATTAATACAACGTTTATTATGTTTACTTAGGAGCTATTGCTAAATACTTCAATATGTAAAAAGTATACTAATCTTGATTTAATTGTCTCTAGCAGACCTGTGTATATACCACAGTATGATAATTTAATCATTACAACGTTTGATATGTTTACTTAAGAGCTATTGCTAAATACTTCAATATGAATTAAGTATATCTCTGAATGTTTGAGACGAGGCTTGAAGATTAGTATTATCTGCATTATTCGGACTATTGTCCCCATCTTCATTGTTATTTGTACAACGTTTCGGCCGATATGCCATCCGGCCTTCTTCTGGTACGTTAATAGGGCCTTTGTGCCTGACCTGGTACGAGTGGGGTACTAGGAAAATAAAAACATGTTTGCCACGGGTAGGATGTGACACAAGGTCGCAAGTATGGGGCATACATCGAGGATTGACCTCGCTAAATCCGTGGTATAGAATAGCGTGACTAGCTTGCTAACCATTAAACCATGAGAGGACCCCCTTTAACCCAACCATTCACCACTAGTAGGATGGGATACAAGGTTGCAAGTATGTGGTATCCAGCGAGGATTGACCTCGCTAATTCAGTAGTAATGGATCTGCGAGACTAGCTTGTTAACCATTACACCACGATAAGACCCCTTCTACTCAACCATTTACCACTGAAATGATGTGGCACAAGGTCGAGAGTATGGGGCATACATCGAGGATTGACCTCGCTAATTCAGTGGTAATGGATCTGAGAGACTAGCTTGTTAACCATTACACCACGATAGGACCTCCCTTTTACCCAACCTGTTTACCATGGGCAGGATGTGACACAAGGTAGAGAGTATGGGGCATCCAGCGAAGATCGAACTTGATAATCCAGTAGTAATGGATCTGAGAGACTAGCTTGCTAACCATTACACCACGATAGGACCTCCCTTTTACCCAACCTGTTTACCATGGGCAGGATGTGACACAAGGTCGCAAGTATGGGGCATCCAGCGAGATTGAACTTGATAATCCAGTAGTAATGGACCTGAGAGACTAGCTTGCTAACCATTACACCACGATAGAACCTCCCTTTACCCAACCTGTTTACCATAGGCAGGATGTGACACAAGGTCGCAAGTATGAGGCATCCAGCGAGGATCGAACTTGTAATAGTAGTAATGGATCTGCGAGACTATCTTGCTAACCATTACGGTGGGATGCCCATTTAGGATAAGTGTGTATATCATGTCGATATTTATTGAAAATATTTATTTTTACTTTACAAAAAAAAAAAAAAGGTTATAATCTACGATAGACGGACGCGGATTATCAGGTCATCCAACTTGCTATTTCACTCGGATTAGCTTAATCTCTTTAAAAAAAAAGAATCTTTCATAAATCCTGACGTCAAACCGCTTTACCTCATTATTAATCTCTATTATGATCACTTCCTAGTTTCATTCGTTCCATCAACTAATCTTTATTACTAACACGTCACGAGTTATTCTTAGTTAATTTATTATTATTTATTATTATTTGAATAATTCCAACTTTTGACTAGCAGCGTTCTGTTTAGCTAACGGTCATTTCATCCCGTCTTATTTTTGTTGAAGACCGATCCACGTGCGGTCGATGCAGATATTCCGAGGGTCCTCTCATCATTGAGGAGGGCCGATGTTGCTTTTTAAAACCGTCGAGAGGAAGGCCCCGAAACGGTTTGCACATTCTCTCCTGATGAGTCCATGCATTTGTGAACATCCTTTGTTTTTTTTTCAATATATCAAATTCACACTGTCGGATTAAGTTCCATTTAATTCACTTATTATTATATATACAGGGTCAGGCAAAATGATCTGACACATTTGTAGGTTAAATAAAAGGCAAATAAAGAAAAGAAACAAAAAAATGTTTTTATTTTCGAAAAGTACATATAATGCCATTTTTTTCATATAATGTCATTTTGTTTTGTTTCTTTATAATGCCATTGTTTTTCGTTTCTTTTTCAGTTGCTGCCATGAATTGGACTGGTGAGCATCGCGCTTTCATTGTGGAAACGTTTATCAAAACAAACGAATCTGTAACTGCGATTTTTTTCTCTGGGGATACCTCAAGTCAAAGGTATACATTAATCACCCTCGATCTATTGAACAACTTAAAGATGCAATTCGTCAAGAAAATTACTGCCATTCCACATGAAATGACCCGCCGAGTTATAGACAACTTTCGTGAACGCCTTTGACATGTGTGGACAATAATAGATCCCATTTGACTGATTTAATTTTTAAAACATAATGAAACAAAATGGCATTATATGTACTTTTCAAAAATAAAACACTTTTTTGTTTCTTTACTTCATTTGCATTTTATTAAACCTACAAATGTGTCAGATCATTTTGTATGACCCTGTATATATATTTATATAATCTATTATTCTTAGTTAAGTTATTCTAAAAATTAGGCTACATTGCCGTATCAGGTCGAAGTTCACAAATCAACAAATCGATTTAAAACTCAATAAATCTTTACATCCAGATGGTTTTGAAAAAAAAATAGATAAAAACCAAACCATCTTGAATTAAAAAAAAATAATTTAAAGAATATGTAATAAGTAATTGAGAGTTACCTCCCCTTTGTGTACTCTTTAGCTTTGTGAAACTATACAAACTCCCAAGAAAAGCTGCAACTGAATTCTAAGTAGAATAAAGCTTACTCAAGTTCGATCGTGTGTGTTCATTTATTACTACAATGCAATCTTATTTTACTCGCGATTATTGCGGTGTTGAAGATGGAAACATTACAAAATTATTCACGTATATAAAAACTTCCAAGTTCGCACTAAAATAAGTTTTCATAATAAATTAAAGTTTGGGTCTTTTAAAATATAAAGAAAAATTGCTAATTATTACGTAAATCTTTTTTATAAGTTTAATTTTTTTTTTTTAGTCTTTGAAAGCGGGAAAAAATTGTTAACCCATGGCTAACAGCTATTAGCGGTCCACATTAACATCCTAATGGTTAACGAGTAAGATTCACAGATTAATGACTTCGATTATCACTGGGTATCTATATTTATAACATTATATTATAAACCTAACCCTAACCCTACACTAGCAGAATTTTAACAGGTTTGAATTCAAAGCTTTTTAAAATTCTTCCTAGGGCACATCGGTTGAAATGTTTTGTGCATAGCAATAAAGATGAGGACAATTGTCCGAATAATCCTAATAATCCAAATTATCAAGCTTCATCTAAAAAGATTCAGACAAATAAACTAAAACTGATGTTGAGGCTCCATTTCTGTAGATCTGGGGAGAGTGGTGTACTCCTTGCCATTACTCCCATGTCGACTATGATCTGAGGTGATAGTACCTCTCATCTCACAGACCATTTAAGTAACAGAAGCTAGGCATGATGGGAGCTGCTAGTAAAGTAAGGACGAACTCATAGTGACGTTCTTCTAGGGACTCCTTCACATGGACACGTCAGTTTTGGTCGAACAGCTAAAACTTACATTCATAGGTATTTACCCAACACATCTGCACGAGCAGGATGTAAGACAAATTTGAATTCATAGTTTTCCTTCTTCTAGATCGGTTGCCATACCAAGGTTAATGAGCCCAATCTTCCCTACTGTTGCAAAGGTAATGGAGGAGTACTCCATATTCCTAAGAGTTCAAGAACAGGAACTTCACCATCAGATAGAGTTTAACTTCATACCCAGGACATTAAGACCCTCAAGCACCGCCTTCTAGCACATATATGATAAACGGGGTTTGGGGCTTGCCATAAGGGCAATAGGGTTGGGACATAGAGAGGGGGGACGAACAACATGTACCCAAGAGACAATGTTTAAATTCATTCGGACACATGCTTAAGTGTAGGGTTACACACACACATACACACACACACACACACACACACACACACACACACACACACATATATATATATATATATATATATATATTGTACTTTTTGACACAACTTGTATTCTGAAAAAAAAAAGTTCCATTCATTCTTCATTTTTTTTACACACATTATATTCTGAAAAAAAAAATGGAAAATTATTTTTTCAGAATACAAGGTGTGTCAAAAATGTATCGAGATTTTAAAAAACTTTTTGACACACCTTGTGTTCTGAAATAAAAGTAACGTTCCATTTATTAATTTTTTGTTTTTCAGAATACAATGTGTGTCAAAAAAGTACCAAGTTTAAAGCTGTATTTACCAATATAGAAATGAAGAATGAATGGAACGTTATTTTTTTTCAGAATACAATATATATATATATATATATATATATATATATATATATACAAGTTTTGTGGAACTGTACAGACAATTCTTGTCGGACAAGTTTTTGGTTGATCCTTTCTAATTTTCGGGCCATCTTTTTGGTGTCGGGTGTAACTGGTGTAACAGTCCACCAAACTGTTACTCCAATTCCACCCCGACACCAAAAAGATGGCCCGAAAATTAGAAAGGATCAACCAAAAACTTGTCCGACAAGAATTGTCTGTACAGTTCAACAAAACTTGTATAAAAGAAAAAATGCTGCCAAAATATACTTATATATATATATATATATATATATATATATAGTGCATTTGTAGTATAATCTTAGAATTGGCCTTAAAAAACGCTGCTAATTTTTGTATCAAGCTAGAAAACATTTTGAGTGCATCATTAAAGCGAGGTGCGAACGAGAACAAAGACACGTGAGTGGAAAACATACGTAAGGTCAGTCTAGACCAAAATGGCGGTGGGACTGGGGTTGGGTGTGTTGGGTGTAGAGTAAGGTCATTACTTGCCTCTAGCTGATTTTACCGTACGTGCAGAGATGGCTTAAATATCGGTTTATCTGACCGCCATGTTGGGGATTAAGTTCAGCCGGTTGTAAATGGCGAAACTTAAAGGTCTATAAACGTCACGTGCGCAACTGAAATTCGATTTACAGGCGATGATAATATCCCTCAAATTATCTAATTCCTCAAATTGCCACACACCGAAGATCAGCATATATCTCACTCTCCCTTCTTTGGAGTCACGTGGTGTAATAGTTAGAGTCGCAGGAAAAGGAACTCGTCGACCCGAGTTCTAATCCCGGTCGAGGCTATTTGCATTTCACGTAATGCTAATACCCTTGGGATAGGCATGAATCCAACTACTCTGCCTCGAGGTATGGATAGATAGTAGGACAGACTGGGATCTTTAACCTTGGCTAGGTAACCAGTCTAGGAGAAAGAAAACTCTGAATTCAAACCTGTTGAACTCCACAAACAATGATTCTTCTACAACGTGAAAGAAAAATCTAATCTATAATAATTAACAAAATAAGAAATGTTCAGATATTACGACCTGTCATCACCTCAGATAAACAATGGACCATTCCAACTTGATTGTGAGGGAAAAATACAAATAATAAGGGAAGAGAGAGAGAGAGAGAGAGAGAGAGAGAGAGACATACACACATACGCACAGAGTGACACACACATACAGAGAGAGAGAGAGAGAGAGAGAGAGAGAGAGAGAGAGACGCAGAGAGAGAGAGAGAGAGAGAGAGAGAGAGAGAGAGAGAGAGAGAGAGAGAGAGAGAGAGTAGGGAAGCAATCAAATTATACCCGTGGCGAACGGTTTGGGTAAATAAGCGATCTCGTATCACATGTCACACGGATACTGGATGTTGTTCAGAGAAACTTCCAGAAGAGATAATCGATAGGGACGGGAGGCGAGGAAGAGTCATGGAGATCCGTGCTGTCGGCGTGACCTGATGATGATGATGGATGATTTCCACCTTCTCTCTGTCTCTCTTCCCCTACCCGTCTCTTTCCCTCTTGGTCTCTGTTGTATACATAATTTGATTTATCATTTTCTTTAATCTTAAAAACCCTTTTAAACTAGAATTGTCTCCACCCATACACTTTCTCTTTCCATCAATCTCTCTCTCTCTGTCTCTCTTTCTCTTTCCCTCTCTTACACACAGACAGACAGACAGACAGACACAAACACACGCACATACACACTCTTAAACTAGACAAGTCTCCACATACCCTTTCGCTTAACCTAAATCTCTCTCTCTCTCTCTCTCTCTCTCTCTCTCTCTCTCTCTCTCTGTGTACTTTTCTTCTTTTCTTTCAGTAACGTTAATTCTCCCCCCTCTCTCCGTCTGTCTCTCTGTCTGTCTCTTACACACATTCAAACACGCACACATACACAATGTGTCTGTCTCTTGATATCTCAACTCATACACACACAGGTTCTCTCTCTCTCTCTCTCTCTCTCTCTGTACTTTTTCTTCTTTTCTTTCGGTAACGTTAATTCTCCCTCTCTCTCTCTCTCTCTCTCTCTCTCTCTCTCTCTCTTCTCTCTGTCTGTCTCTTACACACATACAAACACGCACACATACACAATTTGTCTGTCTCTTGATATCTCAACCCATACCCTTTCTCTTTCCCTCAAACCCTCTCTCTCTCTCTCTCTCTCTCTCTCTCTCTCTCTCTCTCTCACACACACACACACTGTCTGTCTTTTAATATAAATATCCTTTGATCCACCCTTTTAATCTGAACAAATCAAAGAGGATACAGAACACATAATCGCCCTAATAAATGAATTAAATTTAAAATCACTAATTAAAAACACATTTAAATCCATTTCGCAATTCAAAACAAAAATCTACTTTAACAAACATTTTATCTACCATCGAATTAATCCGGGAGGCGAGACTTTACAAAAAAAAATTCTTTGCCTACCTTAAACCGCCCACGGTTCGCGCACGTGTCACATGTTTACATTGAAAAGTCACAACGGACTTTATTTGAATAGAATGAGGTTCTGAGGCGAATAGATAGTAAACATTGAAATATCCCATCATACAGGTAAAAAAAATACCAAAACAATTTGGTACAGCCGTGGGGGAGAATTTGGTAGGCAAAGAGTTAAACAACTTGTCCTATCTTGGGCTAGACGGGCGGTTGGAGAGGCCCCCTCCGATCAATCGGCTGGTCACGTCAAACCCTAGCACCTATATGATTTTCCCAACCCTATTGCCCTTATGGCAAGCCCCAACCCCTCTTTATCATATGGGTACTAGAAGGCGGTGGCTGCGGGTCTACATGTCCTGTGAATGACGTTAAACTCTATCTGATGGTGAGGTTCCAGTTTTGGAGGTTTGGGGAATGTGAGCACCCCTTCATCACCATTGCTCCCTGGTCCACTCGCACCCGGAGTGGTAGTACCTGTTAGGGTCCCATCTATGGGTTAAATAGAAAAATGTATTTATAAAAAAATTGTATTATCCATTAAGAATTGATTTATTTCAAAACTTTATGACCCACTGAGGTTGATATGCCGTAAAACAAACCAAACCAAACCAAACCAAACCAAACCAAACTAAACAACTTGTCACAGTTGGTGGTGTTCATTTTAATATAATTAACTCAACATCTTTTTTGGCTTCGTTCGCCTGTCATCAAAAGAACGCATCGAACAATGTCCACCACATTTGATGTGGTTACTAACGGGACTCTGGGGACTCTGGACACTTTTAGTTCAATTAGCTTTTGTACTTTCCAAAATTTGTCAATGTTTTTAACGAGGGTTTTGATTTACAGTTCACGGCATCTGATGCTGGGGCTCCAATTTTGGAGCTCTGGGGAGTGTGGAGTACCTATTCATTGTCATTATTCCTAGATCCACTCTTACTCGGAGTGGTAGTACCTGTTAGGGTCCCATCTATAGGTTAATTAGAAAAAATGAGTTTAAAGAAATTTGTTTAAAAATGGGTCATAAAAAATTTGAAAACCCATCAAGAATGAATAAAAAACAAGTCTTCGACATAAAATAACCCAAGAAGGTTTGATGTGCTGTAAAACCCAACCAACCAACCAGCCAGCCAACCAACCAACCAACCAACAAGTTCTCATTATTTTTGTAAGGGTTAACTATATAAAAAAATATTAAAAATATGTTTTAAAATTTTTTAAAAATTGAATACCCATCAAGAATAAAACAAAATGACTTCGGTATAGAATGACCCCAAAAGGGTTGACATGTCGTAAAATCCAACCAACCAACCAACCAACCAACAAGTTCTCATTATCTTTGGTTAAATATAAAAAAAATGAGTTTAAAATATGTTTTAAAGAATAAAAAAATTGAATACCCATCAAGAATAAAACAAAATGACTTCAGTATAGAATGACCCAAAAAGGGTTGACATGCCGTAAAAGCCAACCAACCAACCAACCAACCAACCAACCAACCAACTAATCAACCAGTTACTTACAGTCTCTTTACACTCTCTTTCTAAGGATTGAATAGTAAAAAAAGAGTTAAAAATGTGTTTGAACATATGGAGTTTTAAACAAATAAAAAAATTTGAATATCCAAAAAGAATGAATGAAACAAAATATTTCTCTGAGATGAGGCTTGATAATTTGTATTATTTGGATTATTCGGACTATTGTCCTCATCTTTATTGTTATCTGTACTACATTTTGGTTGATGTGCCCTCTGGCACCAAATTTCGAGAAGGCTCCCGAGTCCAACAAGAAATATCTAAAGAAGGACAGAGGGCACATTGACCAAAACATTGTACAGATAACAATAAAGATGAGGACAACAGTCCGAATAATCCAAATAATACTACTTTTTATGTTGTTCTTAAAACAAAACATTTCTCTGAATTTTTGAGATGAGACTTGATAATTTGTATTATTTGGATTATTCGGACTATTGTCCTCATCTTTATTGTTATATACACAACGTTTCGGCCGATGTGCCCTCCGGCTTTGTTATCTGTACATCGACCGAAAAGTTTTACAGATAACAATAAAAATGAGGACAATAGTCCGAATAATACAAATAATACAAAACAAAACATCTTCGGCATAAAATAACTCAATACGGGTTGACATGCCGTGAAATCCAGCCAACCGACCGACCAACCAACAAATGTAATCACTCGTCTAATTATTGATTACGCTCATCTCTGCCTAATTTTTGGGAACCGGAAGGAACCGGTGCTTTGATCCTAATTAAAAGCGTTAGTCTTAATTGATCGTTGGCACCGGAAAAGGAAATTCTATGTTTTGTGTCTTTGACGATTTTTGATTCCATAATTAAAGAGCCGAAGTAAAAGAATTGCTAGATTAGGTTTTTTGGTTTGTTTGTTTGTTTGTTTTGTTTTACGGCATATCAACCTCAGTGGGTCATTTAATGCCGATAAAGTTTTGAAATAAATCAATTCTTAATAGATAATACAATTTTTTTATAAATACATTTTTCTATTTAACCCATAGATGGGACTAGTTTTTTGGAAGAAGAACGAGAGAAACCAGGTGAGAAACCAGGTGAGTAGATATAGTTATCTACTGGTATTTACATGTGTCCCACTTTCACACGATATGGCAAGGCCGTTTTATGTGGGGACCACCCACAAGCCGAGACTCATGGGGTGGTAGGTAGAAAAATTGCGTCGATCCCGTTGGCATTCCCCCTCAAGGGGGCGCCTCAGGCACTGGGCAATAAACCCAGCCCTGCCCCTTTAAATGTAATGAGGCAGGTATTGCTTGGAGGGACGGCCCTCTGGGATCAACGCTATTAATTTAGCATCCCACCGGTCCAGAGGCCGAAGCTCACTGGACCCCCGTCCCGAAGGACGGGTGGGTGGCAGCTGTAGTAGCTGGGATATAGTTATCTACTAAGCTTAGCTTAGATGTGGCACAAGGCCAGAAATAAGGGGTGCTCAGTGAGAATCAAACTCACTAATAATAGTTATCTAACTACCTTGCTAACCATTACACTACGTGAGGTGCCCGAGGTGAGTAGATATATGTTCATATCAATGGAGGCGTGTGGTCTTAATGGTTAGAGTTGTAGGAAATCAACTTTATACAGGAATTGAAATGGACTCGTCGACCCGAGTTCAATTCCTGGACGAAGCTGTTTGCATTTCACATGGCGCTAATAACCTTGGGAAAGGTATACATCTAAATCTCCCCCCAGCTATGCATAAATTGGAGGGCAGACTGGGCTCTTTAACCATGGCTAGGTAACCAGTCTAGGAGAAGTAAAACTCTGAATTTAAACCTGTTAAACTCCGCTTAAGAAATTGACCTTGTGTCGCATCCTGCTTGTACGGTGGGGTTGTTAAATATATATGTAGTTAAAGTCCATGATAGTAATACACTAGATATACACTGATACCTTGACTTACGAGTTCCGCACGTAACTAAATTTCCTCGTATATCAAGTCAATTTTCCCCATTGAAGTAAACTGATTGGTTAGTTGGTTGGTTGGTTGGTTGGGTTTTACGGCATGTCAACCCTTGTTGGATTATTTTATGCCGAAGACGTTTTGTCTTATTCCTTGTTGATGGTATTCAATTTTTTTCAAACTCAATTTTTAAAAACATAGATGGGACCCTAACATGTACTACCACTCTGGGTCAGAGTGGACCTGGGAGTAATAGCGATTAAGTACTCTACACTCCCAGAGCTCCAGAATTACGGTTTCCCCCTTAGATAGAGTTTAACGTCATACCCAGGACGCTAAGAGCCACCGACTTCTAGCACATATTTGATAAAAAATGGTTGGGGTTTGCCATAAGGGCAATAGGGTTGGGACAATTATATAGGTGCTAGGGCTTGGCGTTTGATCGAAGGGGCTCTGCGACCGCCTGTCTAGCCGAAGTAAGAGCCAAAGTGGAGTTGTATGTTATGGACTGCTGAGCCACCAGGATTCCGTCCTTAAGCATCACGGGTCACCACCCAAGGCCTACAGCTGGGCTCATTGGGGGAGGGGGTTACACCTCTGCCGTGGGGCAGTCTGTGTATTCTACTGCCCCAGCGGAAGCTCGTTTATCGTCCATGACAGTAACACACTATATATACACTTGTACTAGGGCCGGGTTAGCTCAGTCGGTAGAGTGTTCGGCTAGAAACCACAAGGTTCCTAGTTCGATACCGACCCTCGCCAACTCAGTGTATGAGTAGCACAGGGATCTGTGCGGTAAAGTAAGGAGCTGATGGTAGATGTGGCGCTCTCAGTGTTAGTGAAAATGGGATAGACTCCCTCGCTGATTGGCTGATACCGACTTTAAGCCGCCCCGACGATTTACTTTTTACTTAGAGTCGCACCTAGGACAAGCCTTTTAAGAGGTAGCGGTCTTAACACTGTTCAGGTGATACAATCAGAGTATTCTAAGACCCGCCGACAGTTCGAAAGGCCACCCTGACGTCTTTACTTACCTTGACTTACGAGTTTAATTCGTTTCCCTCGAAACTAAATTTGCTCGCATATCAAATCAATTTTCCCCATTGAAATAAACTGAAATGACATTCTAGCTCCCGCCAAAACAACCCAATTTTTTCCGACGCTTTTTTTCAAAAATATAAGAAATATCACTGAATTGTATAAACACATAATAGAATAGAATGTAATGAATTATGTGCTGTAACATGTCTCCATGTTTATTATTTATTTTATCATTTTATATTATGATATTTTTTATGTTATGTATATATTTTTATGTTATGATATTTTTTATATTATGATATTTTTATAATATTTTATATTATGATATTATTTCATATTTATGTTTATTATTTTTACAAATCATATTCTTTTTTGGCGTAATAAATTTGGAATCATTTTTAGGGAACGTATTAACATAAGCGTATCTAAAGCTCGCTCGGACCTAAAATTTTAACTTTCAACACAAAGCAAAAATCGATTGAATGACAGGTCGTAACTCAGAAAACTTGTAAGTCATTTTTTTTTTTAAATAAGAGAGAAAAAAGTGCACAGTAAAAAAAAGATGCATATTATTTTTTGTTTTTTCTTCATAATATATTTGGCTATCTGATGATGTGGACTTTATAAGTCAACCTGATTTCCTTAATATGGAATTATATATAAATATATGGAAAAACGATGAGGAAATTAATCCGACAGTATGAGAAGAAACTATTTTAAAAATATAACATCCTGTGTTTGTTATATTTTAAAAATATTTTCTTCTCATATATATATATATATATATATATATATATATATATATATATATATATATAAGAAAGTTTGGTATGTACGTGTCGACTTATATCTCCAAAAAGAGACGTTATTCAGATTCGAAATCTTGCATACACAATTATATCATTCTAACTAAGAAACACACCAAATTTGGTTATTGATTTTTCTGATTAAGGGATATAATTAATTTATTAAACAAAAATCAAACGATGTTCGTTTTTTGTTTTAAATTTGATAAGTCATTTTCCTCTTATTCTATCTCTTAATCCTGTTTTCTTTTTCTCACTCACTCTCTGGTGTTCCTAATTTTTTTATTTTAGTCCGGTCATGGACCGGGTACTTTTGCTAGTATATATATATATTTCTCATAAACAACACACATACACTCACACACATACACACGTGTGTGTGTGTACGTGTGTGCGCCCGCGTGTTTTGTTTATGAGAAATGTTCATATAAGTATTGTCCCACTTTTGTAATTAGATATGAATCATTATCATATCCAATAATTGTTCTGACGTCTGAGTTCAATTTAAAAAAAAAAATGTTTTTTTATTTTATTCAGACAGGTTGATATGTCGTTAAAATCCATCTGTTAGAGATTTTGCTATAAGTCCAACACAGAATCGCCGTTTCTATATATTGACCGTATCACAGGAACAGCAGCAACGACTTCCGGTTAAAGTGGCCAATAAACAAGCAGAATAAAAGCATTTAAAATTAACTGTCTTGATAGGGCTAACCAAGGAAGTTTGCACGGTCATGTCATAGGCTTTTTCGTAGTCGATCCATGCCCTAGCGAGATTTTTGCACCTAGTTCTAACCTTCTTAAGGATCTGTTGATCAATAAAAAGTAAGTTATCTGTTTCTCTTTTTCCCCCTGCGACATCTTTTCTGTTTTTCTGGAAATAGTTTGCGCCAATTAAATAAGCAATATATTGTTATTTAATTAGTGTAGTCAGAATTTTTCACATCATGGGCACACAAGTTATGGGCCTATAGTTGCTAGGGATGATTCCTTTTTGTGGGTCTTTCGGGATTAGGGTAGATATATCTTTTGTCATTTATATATATATATATATTCCTGGTATCAATCAAATATCAAGTAAAATGAATCAAAAACAATAATAGATCGATCGATCGATCGATTAATAGATATATAGATAGATATGAATAGACTTTGATAGATAGATAGATAGATAGATAAGCTTAATTTCTCTTTTAATGGCATATGTCCAAAAGCCATCCTTGAAGAAGAACAGTAGTGGTACTATTTATCTCATAGCTGCGGAATGAGGGTAGATAGATCTACACTGCGTTTCAAATTATTAGCGAGGTAACATTTTTTTCATTTTTAAACAAAAAATACCGATTAGAATTTAACGAAATTTTCACAGTATACTGAAAATAGGTGTATGCGCAGGCTGTATAAAAACTGTATTGTTCTGCGCAGATATATCTTTTAGTTATGTTTGCTTCTTCTAAGCATCTATTCAGTTGTTGGGTCAATCTCTCATGGATGAAAGTGAATTTCAACTGGTGGCGCACAACAGACTTTAGATTAATGACGGCAACAAGGACTATGAGAATTTCAACACACCAACCAACCAACCAACCAACCAACCAACCAGCCATCGAAAATCTGCATTTTTACCAACTACCCCGACCACAAGTAAAAGTTATATTGGCGGAATTGCCTATTCTTCGTATCAGCCGGACAGCAAGTGAGTATATCCACTTTTCAGTAGTGCAGGATTCTGCCGCGGGGAGAGATGGACCCGGACTGGGATGCATCTGTTCTAAACTAGAAACTATTCCCACGCGTCCAATCGCGCGCCTTTTAAGGGGTCAAAGGTTATTAACCGCCATTGCCGGTAACTTTCCATAGGAACCCATGATTTTAAGTTAACGACCCTAATTCAAATTTCTAGCTACAGATACGTTCACAATTTATGACTGCCCATGAATTGTAACAGTCTGAGATGGAGCGCTACACTTACCATCAGCTCTGGCCACTTTACTACACAGATCCAAGCCGTGCTACTTATGCGCTGAGTTGGCGAGGGCCGGTATCGAACTCAGAGCCTTGTGAGTACTTGGATATATTTTACCAGAATTTGTTCCTATGTTTATGTGATTGAAAACAAAGATAATGATATTCGTCTAAATAATCAGTAGACTATTGGTAGTTAAACAATAAATTGGCAACACTTTCATCAACAAGTCAGCAGGTCACATCATTTCATGATTTTTAAAAAGATTTTAAATGCTTTTAAAAAAAATTCCAGATAGGTTGATATGTCATTATAATATATCTGTTAGAGTTCTTGGTATCAGACTCACACAGAATCTCCACTTCTCCTTATAGACTGTAGCAGCAGTAGCAGCAGCGATAGCAACGATTTCCGGTTAAAGTAGTCAATAAGGAAGCAGAAGAAAAACATAACATGAGTATGATTTATTTATTTACTCCTTTATCCACTAGGCTATGTGTCCTAGTAGTTAAAGGTGTTAGGTTAAGACAGGTCTAAGTGACAGTTATCTCTAGACTGCAGGTTAAATCCTGGTCAGGGGAAGCAGTAACATAGAATAATAATTAACACAGCTTAAGATATATACCCCAGCTAGAGTTAGCGGAATGAGAACAGGATACCCCCGTGGACTAAATAAAGAGTTAGGTTCAAAGTTCCGTGATGGCTCCCGATTATGACAAGAAGGATCCCGATTACGACAAGAAGGTTCCCGAGTCTGAGAAGGTTCCTGAGTTCGAGAAGGTTCCCGAGTCCGACAAGAAATACCTGAAGAAGGCCGGAGAGCACATCGGCCGAAATGTTGTACAAATAACAATGAAGATGAGGACAATAGTCCGAATAATACAAATAATACTAATTATTAAGCCTCATCTAAAAAAATTCAGAGAAATAAAAATATAAGATTATTCACTGTTTTGATAGGGCTAACCAAAGAAGGACTGCTGATTTCTACTACAGAACTTGAAATTAACACCAGCTGGCCAATTCCATATTCTTCGTCTGTTTTGAACTTATCTATATTCCACTTTTTATTGACTTGCTACACGACAGTATGAGAGTACGTAAATAAACACTGTGTTTATTTGATATGGCTTTTAGCCGACAATTTTTGGTTAGAATCTCCGCCTGTCAGATTGGCAGTCGAGGTTTCGAGTCACACACGGAGCAGTCTCCCATGTCTATAACCATGTCTATAACCTTGCCGATGAGACCTAATAGGTCGAAATGTACATTCAGAGATTGACATTTTCTCGATTTGTTTAGCCTTACATTTGAACATATATGCCCGCCTAAATTCATTAATTATTAACTAATTAATTTTCAATAATTAGGTATGACTTCAATTAAGCACATATCCTCCAAAAACATATATATATATATGCTGATTTTTACTGGAGGCTAACTACAGAACTTGAAATTAACGATTATGAACAATTGCTACTAGAATATCAACACAACCAACCAACCAACCAACCAACCATCGAAAATCTGTCTTTTACCAGAGTATATTGCAAGATGATAACGGTCGTATTTTTTGTTGGGGTTTTTGTAATATAAGGCGTGTGACAAAAGCCCACTTCTACTTATAGACTCGCCGATAACCATGTGACCAACCAATTGGCCAATCACTGGCAGTACTCTGCTGCTGATATTGTTACTTATACTGGCTGTTCTGATCATACCTACATACATTGATTTGAACCCTCGGAGGACGACGGAACATAGGATTATATCACAGGACCTTTTGACACTACGTAGGATTCCATAACCCAGGACTTATTCACTTACCAAAGGATTCTATAACTTAGGACTTACTTACTTATTTACTTTAAGTTCTTTACAACTGGCCAAGCATGGCGGCTAGATACTTGACATTTTTAAGGAACACTAGTATTAATATAGAGATTATTAGAATGACTAGAGTGCACAAGAAGAATATTTGTTTTTTTTAATGAATTTACTCAACCCCGGACCGGATACAACACAAGGTCATTTTTTGGTGGAGTACAGCTGGTAACTGTATCAAATTGACAACACTTTCATCAACAAGCCAGCAGGTCACATCTTGTAAATTATCGACTGATTGGCTAAAAGTATTTATCGATGACGTAACAGATGTTATTGATCATCGATTATTGGAGACGTTGTTTCACGTTTTAAGCCTCTTTAATCCCAGTCAGATACTGCTAAATAAGTTTAGATAAGATCTCACAAAGTGACACATGAACTGATGTTAGTCAATATAGTACGGTGAGCCACCGTTCTGCCAGGCCTCAAATTCTAGATGTTACATAGTTCGTAGGTAGCCTACAAATTATGTATGAAGTGTAGTTAGATTTTTGAATTGAAGTTCGTAGAAAATTCAAGTAACGGGGGTAAGTGGAAAGTTACTGTAAGTCCGTGGAGTTATTGACGGCAGTTAATCTTTACTTGACGCCCCGACTTCCGTGTGTGAAAAGAAATTAAGTTAGTTAATCAGAGCTCGGCTGTTAGTCAGAAGGAGCAGATGCAGGGGTCCCGCGCTCCCAAGATGCCGACTTCTCACCGCGCGGTTAGAAATTCTTTTTGGGCTGAAGGTTCTTAATAAAGAATATAAAAAAAAGAAACAACAACGTCTTGCTTTCTTAATTATTCAACAAGGAATTAGCAAAGACTGCCAAGCTCAAAAGAAGGAAGCAGCCCAAAAGAAAATGGGAGCACCAAGAAGAACAAGCAGAAAATTAAGAGCCGATCTCATCCTCTCATCTGTCTACTCTCTCCCCCATTATATACCCAGCAGATTGAGTGGGTATATAACATAGTCTATATACTATAGAACGTACACTACATTTCCTGGGGTTTCATACTGATCGCTCAGAGGGTTATAGGTACTATAACCCCTAACCTGGACCAGAGAAAATTGCCCCTGGAAAATGGAGGACTGTTGCTTGGCCAGAAAAATTATATTTTTAAAAATCTCTTTTGGTTGGTAGTTTGGTTGGATTTTACGGCATGTTAACCCCTGTTGGGTTATTTTATGCCGAAAGCATTTTGTTTTATTCACTCTTGATGGGTATTAATTTTTTTCAGACTCAGTTTTTAAACAGTTTTTAATACTCATTTTGTGATATATTTAATTCATAGATGGGACCCTAACAGGTACTACAACTCAGGGTCAGAGTTGACCTGGGAGTAATGGTGATGAAGGGGTACTCTACATTCCCCAGAGATCCAGAATGGGAACTTCACCATCAGATTGAGTTTAACGTCATATCCAGGACACTAAGACCTTCGGCCACTGCCTTCTAGCACATATATGATAAAAAGGTTTGGCACATATATATTTACCAACCCCTCCGCACGAGTAGGGTGTGGCACAAGGTAAATTTCTTAAGCGGGTTAAACAGGTTTGAATACAGAGTTTTCCTTCTCCTAGAGCGGTTGCCTAACCAAGGTTAAAGAGCCCAGTCTGCCTGCTATTTATCCATAGCTGGAGGGAAAGTAGGATTCATACCTTTCCCAAGGGTATTAGCGCTAAGTGAAATGCAATTACCACATCCAGGATTTGAACTCGGGACGACGAGTCCATTTCCCACGACTTTAACCATTACACCACGCGCTTCTAAAAAGAGTTGGCATAAGGACAATAGGGTTGGGACAATCATATAGATGCTAGGGCTAAACGTGACCAGTCGATTGGTCGAAGGGGACATGTCCGACCGCCCGTCTAGCCTAAATAAGGGCTAAAGCGGAAGGTCTAAACAATGGTTGATTGATTGAATGATTTTAACGGCATGTCAACCCATCTATGGTTATTTTATGCATAAAGGTTAATCAATCGCGTTCATATTTACCTTGTAAATTAAAACCCATGGAGTGGCCTATTGTTGGTATCAGTAGGACAATGAGGGAGTCTATCCTCTTTTTACTAGTATTAGACCTGGGAGATTGTCTTGCATCTAAGGTGGAGCGAACTTAGGTCACCCCCTTTTTGTGGCGAACGGGTTGGGTTAAATGCTACCCTTTCTTCTATCTTAATGG
The DNA here is from genome assembly GCA_023376005.1 of Doryteuthis pealeii. NCBI lineage: Eukaryota > Metazoa > Mollusca > Cephalopoda > Myopsida > Loliginidae > Doryteuthis > Doryteuthis pealeii. The sequence continues at coordinate 65,679,067 of CM042160.1, read as the reverse complement.
TTTGCAAGCTAGTCTTGCAGATCCATTACTATCGAATAGTGAGTTCGATCCCCACAACATGCCCATACTTGCAACGATGATTCCCATCCTACCTCTGGCGAACGGGTTGGGTAAGTACATACTCTTTCTTCTTCCTTAATGTATCGCAAGCTAGTCTCGCAGATCCGTTACTATTCAATAGAAAGTTCGATCCACACTGGATGCCCCACTCATTGCGGCATGGTGTCACATCCGACCCATGGCGAACGGGTTGGGTAAATAGCTACCTTTGGCATCTTATCATGGTGTAATGGTTAGCAAGCTAGTCTCACAGATTTATACCACTGAATTAGCGAGGGGTCGGTCCTCGATGTATGCCCCATACTTACGACCTTGCACCACATCCTACCAGTGGTAAATAGTTGAGTAAAAGGGGGTCCTATCGTGGTGTAATGGTTAACAAGTTAGTCTTGCAGATCCATTACTACTGAATCGCGAGTTCGATCCTCGTTGGATGTCCCGTACTTGTGACCTTGTGTCACATCCTACCCATGGCAAACAGGTTGAGTAAAAGGGGGTCCTATTGTGGTGTAATGATTTGCAAGCTAGTTTCGCAGATCCGTTACTATTGAATAGCAAGTTCGATCCACACTGGATGCCCCACTCATTGCGACCTTGTGTCACATCCGACCCATTGCGAACGGGTTGGGTAAAAGGGAGGCCCTATCGTGGTGTAATGGTTAGCAAGCTAGTCTCGCAGATCTATACTACTGAATTAGCGAGAGGTCGATCCTCGATGTATGCCCCATACTTACGACCTTGTACCACATCCTACCAATGGTAAATAGTTGAGTAAAAGGGGTCCTATCGTGGTGTAATGTTACACCAGCAAGCTAGTCTTGCAGATCCATTACTACTGAATTGCGAGTTCGATCCTCGTTGGATGTCCCGTACTTGTGACCTTGAGCCACAACCTACCCGTTGCAAACCGATCGGGTAAATACCTATTATAATTCTCTTTCTGTTATATAAAAGGTAATTTTCGTAAATATTTAATATCACCCTCACCTCCTGAACTGTTTATTCTATTTGTCCTAGATTTGGTGAGTATTTTTGACGTTTCAATTATTAAGATGAAGGTCACAGATAAAAGGCCATGTGTTTATTTTTGTAAATCATTTGCCAACGGTAAAATCGATATTGAGTAGAGGACGCTTTTCAAAACGCACAACAACAAAATTTGTCGATGACGAGCCAATCAGATAAACCAGGTGATTACTAATCAATACAGGTGACAAAACTCCTAGCAACCGCACGCTCAAACATAAACAGATAGGTGAACAGACGTTTATAGAAAATTAAACTGGGATTACCTTGCTAGAAAGTTATTGTTAAAATGTTGTTTTTATTTAGTATAGTAAATGTAAAAAAAAAGTAGATTCGTCGGGGTGGCCTAAAGTCGGGAGTCTATCCCCTTTTAAGTAGCGCTAGACCAAGTATTTTTGCTACTGAGGTGGAGCGCCACATCTACCATCAGGTCCTTACTTTACCGCACAGATCCCTGTGCTACTCATACGCTGAGTTAGCGAGGGCTGGTATTGAAGGAGGGACCTTGTGATTTCTAGCCGAACGCTTTACCGACTGAGCTAAAGGTCATTACTTTCAAATGAGCCAATAAAAAATCAGCATGGATTATTTGGATGATTCGAACTATTGTCCTCATCTTTATTGTTTTCGACACAACGTTTTAGCCGATGTACCCCCGGCCCTTCTTCAGATATTTCTTGTCGAACTCGACAACCTTGTCGAACTCGGGAACCTTCTCATCGAACAAGGGAACCAATTGTTTTTAAAAAAATACAAACTTAGTTTCTATTGGAATCAAAACGGATATTATTAGGTATTATATATGAATAAACACTATAGCATTAAAAATATGAATATTTAATAGACCAAAAATGTAATATATATATATATATATATATATAAATTTATTGTTTATAAACTTTGTTCTTGTGATCGTTGTTATTTTTTTTGGGGGGGGGTATTATGAAGCATGGAAAAAACAGAAAAAAAAGTTTTAATATCCAGCGATATTTTGGGTGAACCTTCACCCTTTGTCAAGATATAATGACTGTGTGGGGAAAAGTGAAATACAGTATATGGGAGAAAAAAATTGAAGTGAAAAGATTTGGCGTTGTTTAGCCGTTATATTTCTTCAAAATTGTGTAACATATATATATTATATATATATAGAGAGAGAGAGAGAGAGATGGTGTTATCGATTGATTCCTATGTACTTTTATTTTCACAAATCCCCAGAGAAATTGAATATAAAAAAATCGAAGTCTGCCATCGACTCTTTAATCTAACTTAATCTTTCAAATCTTTCAAATCTCATTTGGAAATTACATAATCTATTCACGTGTACGTCAATAGAATTATACATCCACTTGGTCCGATGATCGCATAGACAAGAAACCAAAAGTCACCAAGCACTGTTGACTCTGTGTTAACGTATATTTAAAAAACATTGCAAGGGTTTCGTGTATATATATGGAGAGAGAGAGAGAGAGAGAGAGAGAGAGAGAGAGAGAGAGAGAGAGAGAGAGAGAGAGAGAGAGAGAGAATAGTTAGGTTGGGGAGAGGTAGTTAGCAGGCGTAGATAGAATTTTGCGACTCAAGTGAGCGGTAGATGTTTGAAAAGCGAAAAGTGATTCAGTCCCTAAGAAATTCTTAGTGCTCAAAATGCCAGAGCGAAATTGCATAAAAAGAAAATCTTTTGAACTATTGAGATTTCATAGGGGTACAATCCAACTTCTTTAACGACCTTTGTTCAACGTCCTCTTATGTGCATACCATATTCATTTTGCCTCGTATCTTACGCACAGCGTAGTAGAGTACAGCAACTAAGTCGTCGGGGTGGCCTATAGTATATAATACCTAATAATATCCGTTTTGATTCCAATAGAAACTAAGTTTGTATTTTTTTAAAATTGCTAGGATGTACTTATTTATGTGTTGTACTGTATCTAATATATATATATATATATATATATATATATATATATAGAGAGAGAGAGAGAGAGAGAGGGAGAGAAAGAGAGAGCGAAAGAAAGAGAAAGAGAGACAGACAGACATAGAGAATTTGTGTGTGTGTGTAAATATTTACCAATCTCAGTTTCGTGTGGCTCAGAAGCTGATTGATTGATTTTAACGGCATTTCAACCCGTCTAAGCTTATTTTATGCCCAGAAGTTATGGAATCGCGTTCATATTTACATGTCTCGTGTACTTGTTTCCTTCAAGGATTTTTTCGGTGTAGTTTCTTGAGGTTTTACACACGCACACCCTTTGCATCAGCAGTCAGCGAGGGAGTCTATCCCCTTTTCAATAATGCTAGACCAAGGAGATTGTTTTGGCGTCTGAGGCGGAACGCCACACCTACCATCAGCTCCTTACTTTACCGCACAGATCCCTGTGCTACTCATACGTTGAGTTGGCAAGGACCGGTATCGAATTAGGAACCTTGTGGTTTCTCGCCGAACGCTCTACCGACTGAGCTAACCCGGCGCTGAATTCAAAACCAGAAGCAGAAGTCTCTTAAACAGCCTAATGTTGTCTTCATCTTTCTTCTGGTGAAACATTGATACTAAGTTATATATCACATACCCCTTTCGGTTATTTCCTAGTTGAGTAACATGATATTACAGGGTGACCCAGAAAAAACAGAACCCAAATTATTTATTTATTTTCCCATTAAACTAACCCTAAACCCAAACCTAACCCTAACCCTCACTCTAACCCTAACCCTTGTTGGACTTGAACTTAAAAAAAATAAAAATAAAAATTAACAGTTTTATTACAAAAATTTGTGGGTTCGGTTTTTTCTGGGTCACCCTGTATATTATGCTACTCAACTGGAAGTGGGGGGTTTAGGGTTAGGGATAGGGTTAGGGTGAGGGTAGGGTTGGGGTTTAGGGTTAGTTTAATTGGAAAATAAATAAATAATTTGGGTTCTGTTTTTTCTGGGTCACCCTGTAATATCATGTTACTCAACTAGGAAATAACCCCCCTTTCCTTGAAACAGGGAGACTAACTGCACGAGGAACTACCAGTCTTTTATACAACTTTTCTCAGATATGTACCAAGATCTGGGTGCAGATCCATAGTCTTAAGAGACTGATAGTTACCATAATGTTCATACACACACACATACTTTCCTAGCTGACTTTCCTAGCTACTTTCACATGATTTGCTCTCGTGAACTGTAAGAGAGGTCAACACAGGGTTTAAAGGTGTCAATCATATTTTCTGTATTTTTCCACTAAACTGTTATTTTGAATCTAAACTACACTTACCGTACATAATTAATAGGCTACCAATCAATTATGTAACACGCGTTTGCCCTGCTAAATAGTATCACTACTGTTCTTCTATAAGCATGGCTTTGGCATTAATTAACCCATGAAGGTTGATATGCCATTAGAATAAAGAAACGAAACGTCCGGATTTGAAAACGAAGGATGAGTGCCGATGAACATTTAAACGAATTAAAACATTAGTTGGCTGGTTGTTTTGTTTTTACGGCATATCAACCCATATCGAGTCATTTAATGCCGAATCAGATTTTGAAATCAGGTTGCTTACAGTACCTTGCTGTTGCTTAAATGGTCACCCATCTAAGTATTGAACAGGCTCATCACTGCTCAAGGTTAAAGAGACCAGTGGGTCCTACTATTTACCCATAGCTGGAGGGAGAAGAGTTAGATTAAACAAAGAAACCAAACCAAAATCATTCTCCTAGACTGGTTTCAATATAAAGGTTAAATAGCACAATCTGTCCTACTATTTACCCATAGCTGGAGGGAGAATAGTTGGATTAAACAAAGAAACCAAATCAAAATCATTCTCCTAGACTGGTTGCAATATAAAGGTTAAATAGCACAATCTGTCCTACTATTTACCCATAGCTGGAGGGTTGGTTGGTTGGTTGTTTTGTTTTATGGCATATCAACCCTTTCTGGGCTATTTAATGCAGAATCACGTCAATTCGATCTGTTGCTTACAGAACCTTGCTGTTGCTTAAATGGTCACCCATCTAAGAATTGAACAGGCTCATCACTGCTTAACTTCGGTGATCTCGTGGGAACCGGTGTTTTCAACGATGAATTAAAAACAAAAATGTATGTGTGTGTGTGTGTGTGTGTGAGTGAGAGAGAGAGAGAGAGAGAGAGAGAGAGAGAGAGAGAGAGAGAGTGTGTGTGTGTGTGTGAGTGTGTGTGTGGGTTTATGTATACCAACCCGTTTGTAGGATGTGACACAAGATCTCTAGTATGGAACACCCAGCTAGGATTGAACTCGCTATTCAGAAGTGATAGATCTGCGAGACTTATATTGCCAACCATTACCCCCCCCCCGATGCAACGCCCAAGTGAGAGACAGTGTGAGGGGGTGGGGGTGGGGGCGTACGAAGAGGATTTTGAGCGTCAGTTATTCGGATCAAGAGTGAGGATTAACGTTAACGAGAAATACCAAATGGATAAATCGATAATCCATTTCTCTTATAATTTTACCTTTTTCGTCTTTTGTTAACAATATTCGAATCTATATGTTAGCGGAGTCTAACAGGTTTGAATTAAAAGTTTTCCTTCTCCTAGCTTGGTTGCCTAACCAAAGTTAAAGAGCCCAGTCTGCTCTACTATTTTCTTTTATCATCAAGAATTTATAGATATTTACCCAGCCCCTCCACACAAGTAGGATGAGATACAAGATCAATTTATTAGGTTGAGTTTAACGGGTTTGAATTTAGAGTTTTCCTTCTTTTAGATTGGTTGCCCTAACAAGATTAAAAATCCCATTCCCATAGTCAGAGGGAGAATAGTTGGATTCATACATGTCCTGAGTATAACAATAAATAACATATGATGACGAAGCTTCAGTTCTAAATATCTTAGGAGTGTGGAGTACCCCTTCATTTTACCCTCTGCACCACTCTGTCCTAGTATGGTAGTATATATTAGGGTCTCATCACTGGGTAAAAAATCTGTTAAAGATTACACTGGTTTACAAAAAAATATTTTTTGTTGAGGCAAGAATGTGAATAGGTGGGTTTTTTTTTACTAATTTGGGTGTGCTGAATTCAAATTTATAAACAGTTTTGCTCTATCACCTCTAGTTTTCTGTCTTTTAAATAGTCTCATTTTAGTATATACAGAGTATATACGTGCTTATTTCAACAGTTGCAGCAGCTTATTACAGATAAAACTGGATAGATAAAGAACATTGACGGAATTAATATACGTGGATGACACAATGTACACAATTCATAGTACCACAGACAGTTGGAAATATGTTTTCTTAGATGATCTGCTGACTGCCATTGTACTACTGGCTGTTGATTGAGACGTGTTGGCTACGCTTAATTGCCAAAATCCGTCTTGATATACAGCTATATATATATAATCTAATGCTATCACTTGCATTTATTGCATAATAACTAAAAAAGAAGACATGAGTCACACAATATTAGAAATTAACCCTGAATGCATATACGCCTTTATGTACAGTATGTGTACAAAATGTACAGTATGTATATCTAAAAAACCAGAGGTGATGAGTACAAATCTGAATTCAGCACCCCCAAATTCGGTTAAAACAGCTATTTTCTGCTAGCCTCAATTTCTTTGTAAACCAGTGTAATTACCGTACCAAAAGAAAATAAATAAATGCGTCCATTTCATAGATTTGTCCTGCTTATCGACTATTAAAGACTTTCTAGCCATTTAACCATTACACCACTACGGGATACCCACATTTTCCCAAGGGCATTAGTGATATCTGTAATACGAACAGTCTCGTCCAGGATATGAACTCGGGTCACCGTGTCAATTTTCTTTATAAACTAGAGGTGATGAGAAAAACGAATTTCAAATCTGAATTCAGCACCCCCAATTTAGGTTAAAACAGCTATTTTTGTGCTTGCCTCAATTTCTTTGTAAACCACTCTGTCCTAGTGTGGTAGTATATGTTAGGGTCTCATCTCTAGGTAAAAAATCTGTTAAAGATTATTTGTATTCGAAATGACAGTGTGCAAAAAATCCCTTAAGAAACAACTACAAAATAAAAATGTAGGCGCTTGTATTGTAATGGTTATCGTGATAGGAAAAGAGTCGGTGACTCGAGTTCAAATCCTGGACGAGTATGTTTGCATTTCACATGGCGCTAATAAAATAAAGTAAAGTCGTCGGGGCGGTCTAAAGTCGGTATCAGCCAATCAGCGAGGGAGTCTATCCCCTTTTCAATAGCGCTAGACCAAGGAGATTGTTTTTGCGTCTGAGGTGGAGCGCCACACCTACCATCAGCTCCTTACTTTACCGCACATATCCTGTGCTACTCATACGCTGGGTTGGGCGAGGACGGGTATCGAACTAAGAACCTTGTGACCCTTGGGAAATGTATGAATCCAACTATTCTCCCTCAAGCTATGGGTAGAATAGTAGAAGATACTGTTTTTTTTCAAGCTTGGTTGGGCAACCAGTTTTGGAGAAGGAAAATTTTAAATTATAAATTAAATTATAAATTGGCATTGATCTTGTGTCACATCCTACTAGTGCCGAGCGGTTGGTAACCATGAACTTACCATGAATGCGATTCCTTAAACTCTAAGCATAAAATAAACCGAAACAGGTTGACATGCCATTAACATTAATCATTCTATCTGGGCAGATTTTGCTTCTGGGACGTAGGTCATTGTCTTAGATTAAACCAGATCTTGGTGTTGAATTTGTGGGGGTGGGGAGGCAAATAAATCTTGACATCTATCGAGGCATGCCGGACTAATTTGTTTGTCATGATATTTGGTTGTAAGCGTAGAAAGGAGTGGATTCATATATATATCTAAAGGGCATTAGTACAAAGTAAGCGCAGGCAGCAACATCAAACTAAATTTAGGTTTTTCATTTTGCCGATTTTATTTTTCAGCCCAATGATTTCCACCTCTTAGATTTAGATAATGTTACACACACACACACACACACACACACACACACACACACACACACATATATATATATATATATATAGGTAGGTAACCAGTCTGGGAGGGGGATAACTCTGAATTCAAAATTCCCTCCAGCTATGGGTTAAATAGTAGACCAGTCTGGGCCATTCAGCCTTGGGTAGGTAACCAGTTTAGGAGAGGGATAACTCTGAATTCAAAATTCTTGAGGTCGGTCGTTGATTGGGTTTGTGGCAACCCTTGATGCACCAATTCTTTCCTATCGACTGTGCCAAAAAGTGTGGATGGTCCAAAACAAGCCTTCACCACTATAAACAAATCACTGTGTGGGTGTTCATTGTGTGTGTGAACCCTCATGCGTCGAAAATCGACGAGAGAGTCCATAATATATATATATATATATATATATAGTATCATGGTTAGCAAGTTAAAATCGCAGACTATTGTTAGTGAGTTCGATTCTCACTGGACGCCCCTTACTTCTGGCCTTGTGCTACATTTAAGCTAAGTTTAGTAAATAATTATATATATATATATACCAATCCTTCCGTACAAGCAGGATGCGACACAAGGTCAATTTCTTAAGCGGAATTTAACAGCTTTGAATTCAGAGTTTTCCTTCTCTTAGACTTGTTATCTAGCCATGGTTGAAGAGCTCAGTCAGCACTGCTATTTACCCATAGCTGAAGGGAGAATTGGATTTATACCTTTCGCAAGGGTATTAGCGCCATGTGACATGCAAACAACTTCGTCCAGGAATTGAACTCGGGTCGACGAGTCCATTTCCTATTACTCTAACCATTAGACCACGCGCCTCAATATTCATAGTATATTGATTTTGATTTTAAAGGCTTAGAATAAAGAACATAGTTGACCTTTTTTCGTCGTTATTGACCTTTGATCAGGTTGCTGAGAAATGGGGCATCCAGCGAGGATCGAACTCGCTAATTCGCTAGTAGTGGATCTGAGAGACTAGCTTGCTAAAGCATTACACCACAATGGGACTCCCCTACCCGATTTGGGCGAGGGTTCAAAGTCTTAGGTTTCACTTTGTTTGATCCATTTATCCCTTACCCGCTTAGGGTGACGCACACCAAATCCCGTATACGAAGTTGGGTAAGTAGTCACATCGGTGTTAATTCATAGAGATATTAGACATTTATTAGGTATTCAGTTGTGCGTATTATTTGGTTTTCAACACGTAACGAAGGTTTTCAGTTTTCATAATCTTTTTAAAACAAAAACAAAAACAAACAAAAACAAATAAAGAGAAAGGAGCCAAGTGTTAAAAATAAACTTGGCCACAATTGTATTGAATAAAACTGGTTGTGTGTATCCGGTGCAGCCAGGACTGGAAAAGGCTGATAATGGGTCCAGGTCAGATGCGAAATATAGGTCCCATTACAAACTAATCATTAAGTATTTTTGTTATCAAAGGTAAATACATAGGATTCATATATATATATATATATATATATATATATATATATATATATATATGAGAAGAAAATATTTTAAAATATAACAAACACAGGATGTTATGATTAGGGGAAACAATTTTATGTGTCAATACTTAAGCATTTCGGTATATTGTACCATCTTCAGGACACTGTTAAGTAATATTTATTTGAGGGACAAAATGAAAGATGTCAAGTGTATAGTGAATGTGTGAATATGATGTTATTAACCGTTAATTTTTATATGCACGTTTGCTTAATATTCATTCAACTCCTGGCCGAAACACGTGTTAGTAAATCTATTTTATCCATTCAAACTTTTCTTTCCTTTATTTATTTTCCTTTCAACACACACACACACACACACACACACACACACACACACATATATATATATATATATATATATAATATTATATATATATATATATATATAGAGGAGAGAGAGAGAGAGAGAGATTTAACTTAGTAGCTCACCTGGGCAAGATTCTTGCCCTGAGGAGCTACTAAGCGAAAATATTTGTAGGTATATCTGACTCATTAGGTTCAACTTTATTATTTGATTTACATAGGTATTGAGCCTTTTTTCATTTCAGCTTATATACACACACACACACACATACACACAACACACACACACACACATATATATATATATATATATAATATATATATATATATATTCAAACACGCATGTTACGATGTCGCATTCCAGCGCGTTATCCACTACGCCCCGGGGTCTGCCACACTTTTGCATTAAAAACAAGATTTGACATACCATAAATCAATCATCAACCAATTATATAATATATATATATATATATATATATATATATATATATGTGTGTGTGTGTGTGTGTGTGTGTGTGTGTTTTATATATATATATGAATATATATATATATAATATATAATCATTGAATTGACAATTTTACAGGAAAAATCAAAAATTCAAACTTGTTAAACTACACTTAAGAAATTGACCTCATGTCACATCCTGATCATGAGTTGGGGTTAGTATATATATATATATATATATATATATATATATATATATATAATATATTTGAGAATATGTGCTTAATTTAAGTCATACCTAATTTGAAAATTAATCAGTTGATAATTAATGAATTAGGCGAATATATCTGTTTAAATGTAAAGCGTAAACAAATCGAGAAAAAGTCATTCTCTGTATGTACATTTCAGCTTATTATGTCTCATCAGCATAGGCCGAAATGTACATACAGAGAATGTCTTTTTCTCGATTTGTTTACGCTTCACATTTAAACAGATATATTCGCCTAATTCATTAATTATCAACTAATTAATTTTCAAATTAGCTATGACTTCAATTAAGCACATATTCTCCAAAAAATTGTCGGCATAGCCATATCAAACAAACTGTTTGCGTACTTTCATATATATAATATATATATATATATATATATATATATATATATATATCATAAACCGACGTTTCTTTTGAAAAGTATTAGTCGATAGGAACCTTAAGTTTCTTTTTTGTTTGTTTGTTTTACTGCACTTAGCATTATATTATAAATCATGATTCCTCTTATAAATTAGTTTACTCTATTGGCTGTACCATATATATATATATATATATATATATATATATATATATATATGTGTGTGTGTATACGTGTGTGTATGTGTGTGTGTGTGTGTGTAACAATGGCATTCAAAAGTGGATGGAATTAGATTGCAGAAAAAGGTGCTTGACTTAATAGTTTGATTAAATAAAAACATTCACTTCTAATTTTAGACGAGAAAATAGCATTTCGATTCGTCACGGTTTAAGAAATAAATAAAGTTTTAACTTTCACGTCAATCCCAAAACGCCCACGACTAAGATATTTTCTTAGTGACAAAAATATCGGATATTTTCCACCTCAGTACGTGTTTCTTTTTTTTTGTTTTCTTTTTCTTAAACGTCCTTTTCTGCTGTTGTTTGGTCAACGGTGAATTTCCGACGCACATTACACACAATCGATTAAAAACAAACAAACAAGCAAACAAAAAATAAAAAGTGTAAATATTTTTCTTATTTACGAGACTTAAAATTCAAATTGTAAGACGTCCTACCGACTTTATTGTAACATCGATTTTTTCAACACATGTCCCGTCATTGAATTCTCTTTCCAAAAAAATAAAATTCATTTTGATTCACCAAAGAATTACAACTTATAGTTTATTATACGCAGGGTCAATGCAGGATAGAAAAATGTTTTTTGGTTTTGTTTTACGGCATATCAACCTCAGTGGGTCATTTAATGCCGATAAAGTTTTGAAATAAATCAATTCTTAATGGATAATACAATTTTTTTATAAATACATTTTTCTATTTAACCCATAGATGGGACCCTAACAGGTACTACCACTCCGGGTCAGAGTGCACCAGGGAGCAATGGTGATGAAGGGGTGCTCCACATTCCCCAAACCTCCAAAACTGGAACCTCACCATCAGATAGAGTTTAACGTCATTCCCAGGACATGTAGACCCGCAGCCACTGCCTTCTAGCACCCATATGAAAAAAGGGGTTGGGGCTTGCCATAAGGGTAATAGGGTTGGGAAAATCATATAGGTGCTAGGGCTTGAAGTGACCAGCCGATTGATCGGAGGGGCCTCTCCGACCGCCCGTCTAGCCCAAGATAGGGCCAAAGTGGAGTATTGCAAGTCATGAACTGCTTATCCACCTGGGCTCTATCCTTAAGCATCATGGGTCGCCACCCACGGCCAACAGGTGGCCACATTGGGGGAGTCTTACCCCTCTGCAGAGGTGCAGTCGGTGCATTCTAACGCCCCAGCCGACAGGGCGGAGGATAGAAAAACTAATGAAAAAAATACGTGATAGTTACCACGTACCCCACGTTTACGGGTTAGACACAAGGCCTATTAATGTGAGACCACCCACGAACCGAAGCTCATGTGTGGCGGGTGCAAAAAAATCGTTGATAACGTCGGCATTACCCCCAAGGGGGCGCCTCAGGCACTGGGCAATAAATTCAGTCCTGTCTTTTTAAATCGAGGGGGCATGTGTTGGTGGGGGGGGGGGTATGTTCCCCCTGGGATCAACGATGTTAGCTTATAAGGTCTAAAGCCGAAGCCACTGGACCCCCATCACGAGGGGACTTAGCGATTTCAATTTAAAGTA
>CM042160.1:65611441-65663941 GCA_023376005.1 Doryteuthis pealeii | reverse complement strand
ATTTAGTAAATGAATTCAACACCTGTCGCTAAGTGCTTTATTCCAAAATATAAATCGTTTTTTTGTTTTTTTTTTTTTGTACAACGTGGTATGTAAATTTTAATTTTCTCGTTTAGATATATATATATATATATATATATATATATATATATATTTACATAAAGTTCATTTATCATTCGTAATCTTAACAGAACTGACCCCAAAAATATATGTTCATATAAAAGGGGAGAGTCTTATGCAAAATTCGACGCCAGAGAAGCAACAGTCACAGTAACAATAATGATAAACTAGCAGGACCTGTGGATATACCACAGTATACTAATTATGTTGTAGTATAATTAAGCGGCCGGGTTAGCTCAGTCGGTAGAGCGTTCGGCTAGAAACCACAAGGTTCCTAGTTCGATACCGTTCCTCGCCAACTCAGCGTATGAGTAGCACAGGGATATGTGCGGTAAAGTAAGGAACTGATGGTAGATGTGGCGCTCCACCTCAGACGCCAAAACAATCTCCTTGGTCTAGCGCTATTGAAAAGGGGATAGACTCTCTCGCTGACTGGCTGATACCGACTTTAGGCCGCCCCGACGACTTTACTTTTTACTTATAATTAGCAATCTGGTCTCACCAATCAATTACTACTGAGTAATGAGTTCGAACCTATGTGCTCGGTACTTAAGCCTTGTGCCAAATATTAGCTTTTGCGTGAGGCTATCAAAAGAGTTTGATTCTCACTGGGCGTCCCATACTTCTAGCCTTGTGCCAAACTACACTAAGCTTTGTAAATGAAGGGCATCTCGTGTGACGTAATGGTTTGCAATCTAGTTTCGCAAACCACTAACTACTGAGGAGAGTTCGATCCTCACTAGCTGCTTCTTACTGATTTTTTTAAGAACACCGCCCTATCGTCTGGGACTGTAGAATACGCCGTGGGTGGCGACCCGTAATTCCCAAGGACAGGATTGTGGTGGCTGAGCGATCTGTGACTTGGGTACAAAGTGGCCCCGTGACATACAACACGCCATTTCGGCTGGAAAAGCGGTAGGAGAGACCTGACCCGATCAATCGGCTGGTCATGTCAAACCCTAGCACCTATGTGATTGTCCCGACTGCATTAGTCAAAATGTTCTTATTGCAAATACCCACTCGTCTTTATCATGTAGGTGCTAGAAGGCAGTGGCTGAGGGTCAACCACCAGTATTTATTTGATATACAATGAAGTTAATGAAATTATTTCTAACCAATTTATTAATACATATGAAGTTAATGAAAATTATTTCTACCATTGTGAAGTTAATGAATTATTTTACCAATTTATTAATACATATGAAGTTAATGAAAATATTCTACCAATTTATTAATACATATGAAGTTAATGAAATTATTTCTACCAATTTATTAATACATATGAAGTGAAGTTAATGAAATTATTTCTACCAATTTATTAATACATATGAAGTTATTGAAAATTAATTTCTACCAATTTATTAATACATATGAAGTTAATAAAATTATTTCTACCAATTTATTAATACATATGAAGTTAATGAAAATCATTTCTACCAATTATTAATACATATGAAGTTAATGAAAATAATTTCTACCAATTTATTAATACATATGAAGTTAATGAAAATTATTTCTACCAATTTATTAATACATATGAAGTTAATGAAAATTATTTTATAATACCATTTATTAATACATATGAAGTTAATGAAAATTATTTCTACCAATTTATTAATACATATGAAGAATTATTTCTACCAATTTATTAATACAATTATTAATGAAAATTATTTCTACCTAATACATATGAAGTTAATGAAACTTATTTCTACCAATTTGTTAATACACATGAAGTTAATGACCATTATTTATACCAATTTATTAATACATACGAATTTAATGAAAATTATTTCCTAATCAAAACATATAGTTAAAAAAATAAGAGGCCTTAAATAACCCACAAGGGTTTGATATGAACGAATGAAACGAACTGCATATAAATTTACACCATGAAGGCATCAGGAACTTGAAACAGAAACATTTATGAAAATGACTTGATTCGGTATAAAATAACCCAGCAAGATTGATGTACCGTAAAACAAAACAAACAATTTTACGAACAACTATTTGTGATGTAATGATTAGATGATCATTGTTAATGAGTTAGATTCTCACTGGGCGCCCTATATTGTTGGCCTTGTGCCAAACTAAGATGGGCTCAATACCTGATTACTGTTTATTGACTTCGATTTCCACGACGTGTCTTATAGATGTGGCCTTGTGCCAAAATCAAAGCCACACCTTGTAAATAACCAAATGACCTCGTCCTATTCAGTCGTATAGTACATTGTATTGTCGTTTGGTGCGTCTGTTCGCTGATCTCGTATTCTCTCGCGAGATTTGGTAAGGTGGGTGAATGGAAGAAAGAGACGCCTCACAAATAAAACGGGTTCTTCTTACGTTTCTGTTCTAGTCAAATCCAACAATTTCAAAAAAGAAATTGTTGCTTACTCTCTAGCGTTTATTTTTGTCCTCTGATTTGTTTATAGAGTGAAAGGACAATCCCAGATGATTGATTGATTTTAACGGTATGTCAACCCGCCTAGGGTTATTTCATGCGTAGAAATGAGGGTGGCTGAGCAGTCCATGACATGCAACACTCGACTTTGGACCTTACTTAGGCTAGACGGTTGGTCGGAGAGGTCCTCTCTTGTCAAACGGCTGGTCACGTTAAGCCCTAGTACCTAAATGATTGTCCCAACCCTATTTCTTCAACCCTTGTTATCATATATGTGCTAGAAAGCGGTGGTTGAGGGTCTTAGTATCCGGGGTATGACATTAATCTGCATCTAATGGTGAAGTTCCAATTCTGGAGCTCTTGGGAATATGGAGTACCCCTTCATCACCATTACTCCCAGGTCCACTATGACCCGGAATGGTAGTAACTGTTAGGGTCCCATCTATGGTTAAATAGAAAAAATGAATCTAAAACAATGTATTAAAAATGAGTTTAAAAAGAAAAAAATTGAATACTCATTAAGAATGAATAAAACAACACGTCTTTAGCATAAAATAACCCAACAAGGGTTGACATACCGTAAAAACCAACCAACTAACCAACAACTAGGGAATCGTGTCCATTGTACGTATATAGATATGTGTTTATGCAATTGTTTCCTATTGGACACATGGCCTAGTGGATAAGGTAGTTAGGTTAAGACAGTTCTAAGTGACAGTTATCTCTAGATCCGAGTTCAATCCTGAATGAAGGGAGTTAGAAAAATAATTAACACAACTCCTACCCCAGCTAGGGTTAGCAGAATGAGAACGTGGACAAAATAAAGGGTTAGGTTCAAAGTTCCGTGATGGCTCCTGATTACGACAAGAAAGTTCCCGAGTTCGAAAAGAAGGTTCCCGAGTCCGAGAAGGTTCCCGAGTCCGGCAAAAAATACCCGAAAGAAGGTCGGAGGGCATATCGGCCGAAACGTTGTACAAATAACAATGAAGATGGTGACAATAGTCCGAATAACGCAGATAATACTAATCATCAAGCCTCATCGCAAACATTCAGAGAAATAATTGTTTCCTGTCAGCTTTTTTGCAGACGTTCCTATCAAATACGAATATCTTTTAACAGATCTATTTGACCTATAGGTAAGACCCTAATATGTACTACCATTCCAGGTCTGAGTTGACCTCGGAGTAATGGTGATGGAGGGGTACTCCACACTCCCCAGAGCTGTAGAATTAAACTTCAGAGTTCGTCTTTCCCAGGACATTAAGACTCTCAGTCACCGCCTTCTAACAAATTTATAATATAAAGGGCCGGGGCTTGCCATAAAGGCAATAGGGTTGGGACAATCATATAGGTGCTAGGGCTTGACGTGACCAGCCGATTGATCGACTCTCCGACGGGACTCTCCGATGAAGCATCTGGTTTTATTGGCATTCTTTGTAGAATAACAGTAAAAAGTCATAGTGGACCTGGAAGTAATGTCAATGAATGGGTACTTCACACTAAAGTCCAGAACTGAAAATTAATGCACTTTGGGCCGGGTTAGCTCAGTCGGTAGAGCGTTCGGCTAGAAACCGCAAGGTTCTTAGTTCGATACCGGTCCCGCCAACTCAGCGTATGAGTAGCACAGGGATCTGTGCGGTAAAGTAAGGAGCTAATGATAGGTGTGGCGCTCCGCCTTAGGCGTAAAAACACCTTGGTCTAGCGCTACTTAAAGGGGATAGACTCTATCGCTGATTGGCTGGTACCGACATTAGGGCGCCCCGACGACTTACTTTTTACTTAGAGTCGCACCTAGGACAACCCTTTTAAGGGGTAGCGGTCTTAACACTGTTCAGGTGATACCGTCAGAGTATTCTAAGACCCGCTGACAGTTCGAAATGCCAGATAAGAGATTGCGTGATTGCGATAATCGTCCAATATTTGACTTCACTGGCCACTTTAGCTTAGTCGGTAGAGCCTCTGGCTAGGAACCACAAGGTTCTGGTTTCGATACTGACCCTCGACAACTCAGTGTATGGGTAGAGCAGCTTCGATCTATCAAGTAAAGTGTGAAGCTGTTGGTAGGTGTAGTGCTTCACCTCAGCAAAACAAAACAAAGAATCTGGTCTAGCGCTAGTAAAAAGGGGATAGACTTCTTCGCAGTCCGGCTGATACCGACAATAGGCCACCCCCTCCTTAAAAGAGTAATGACTTGTCCTTTGAAAAAAAACCTACAAGTCGACGATATGTATTTTTGTTTGTGATGAATGCAAAGCGGGGGAGTGGCCCTATTGTTCGGTATCAATGCCGGACTGCAGACGAAGGTCTATCCCTTTGTTTACTTTGCGCTAACCAGATTTTTTTTTGTTTTGTTTTGCTGAGGTGAAGCACTACACCCCCAACATCTTCAACACTTGTACTTGAATATGATCACAAAGCTGCTCTAGACCCATACACTGAGTTGTTGCGAGGTCAGTATCGAAACCAAACCTTGTTGGTTTCACTAGCCAGAGGCTCTAACGACTGCTTAGAAGTGGCCAGTAAGTCAAATATTGGACGAATTATCGCACGATCACGCAATCTTCGCTACTGGCATTTCGAACTGTCGGCGGGTCTTAGAATACTCTGACGGTAATCACTATGAACAGTGTTTTAAGACCGCTTAAGCCTTAAAAGGGTTGTCCTGGCGACTCATAAGTAAAAAGTAGTCGTCGGGCGGCCCTAAATTCGGTACCTAAGCCAATCAGCGATGAGGTCTATCCCCTTTAAAGTAGCGCTAGACCAAGGTGGTTTTTACGCCTAAGGTGGGCGCCACACCTGATCATTAGCTCCTTACTTTACCGCACAGATCCCTTGTGCTAACTCATACGCTGTGGGTTGGTGGGGACGGTATCGAAATAAGAACATTGCGGTTTTTCTAGCCGAACGCTCTACGAATGAAGCTAACCCGGCCAAAAGTGATTAATTTTCAGTTTTCTGGAGCTTTTAGTGTGAAGTACCCTTCATTGACATTACTTCCAGGTCCACTATGACTTTTTACTGTATTACACAAAGAAATGCAATAAAACCAGATGCTTCATCGGAGAGTCCATCGGAGATGTCGATCAATCGGCTGGTCACGTCAAGCCCCTAGCGACCTAATATGATTGTCCCACCCTATTGCCTTTATGGCAAGTCCGGCCCTTTATATCTAATTTGTAGAAGGCGGTGACTGAAGAGTCTTAATGTCCTGGAAAGACGAACTCTAGAAGTGTTTAATTCTAGCAGCTCTGGGGAGTGTTGGAGTACCCCTCCATCGCATTACTACCCGAGGTCAACTCAGAGCCTAGAAGTGGTAGTACAAATATTAGGTCTTACCTATAGGTCAATAGATCTGTTAAAGAATATTCGTATTTGAGTAGGAACGTGTGCAAAAAAGCTGACAGGAAACAATTATACTCTGAGTGTTTGAGAGAGGCTTTGAAGAATTAGTATTAGTCTGCGTTATTCGGGACTATTGTCACCATCTTCATTGTTGATTTGTACACGTTTCGGCGATATGCCCTCCGACCTTCTTCGGGTATTTTTTGCGGACTCGGGAAACACTTCTGCGGACTCGGGAAACCTTCTTTATCCGCTCGGGAATAATGTCGTTGTCGTAATCAGAGAGCATCACCGGAACTTTGAACGCTAACCCTTTATTTAGTGGCCACGTTACTCATTCCTGCTTAACCATAGCTGGGGTAGGAGTGTGTGTAGATTATTTCTAATCCTTCATTCAGATTGAAACTCGTGATCTAGAGATAACTGTCACTTAGAACTGTCTTAACCTAACTACCTTATCCACTAGGCCATGTGTCCAATAGGAAACAAGTTGCATATAACACATATCTATATACGTACAATGGAACACGAATTCCTAGTTTGTTTGGTTTTAAGTTTGGGGTTGGTTTTTACGGTATGGTCAACCTTGTTGGGGTTATTTTATGACATAAAGACGTGTTTGTTTTATTCATTCTTAATGAGTATTCAATTTTTTTCTTTTTAATACTCATTTTTTATACATTTGGTTTTAGATTCCATTTTTTCTATTTAACCATAGATGGGACCCTAAGGTACTAGATTTCCGGGTCATAGTGGAACCTGGGGAGTACATGGTGATGAAGGGGTACTCCATAATTCCCAAGAGCTCCAGAATTGGAACTTCACAATTAGATTGCAGATTAAATGTCATACCCCGGATAACTAAGACCCTCAAACCACCGCTTTCTAGCACATATATGAATAACAAGGGTTGGAAGAAATAGGGGTTGGGACATATCATTTAGGTACTAGGGCTTAACGTGACCGCGTTTGACAAGAAAGAGGACCCTCTCCCGACCAACCGTCTAGCCTAAGTAAGGGTCCAAGTCGAGGTGTTGGCATGTCATGGACTGCTCAGCCACCCTCATTTCTACGCATGAAATAAACCCTAGGCGGTTGACATACCGTTAAAATCAATCAAATCCACTGGGATTGTTCCTTCCTCCACTCTATAAACAAATACAGAGGACAAATAAAACGCTAGAGAGTAAGCAACAATAATTCTTTTGAAAATTGTTGGATTTACTAGAACAGAAACGTAAAGAAGAACCGTTTTAATTTGTTAGCGTCCCTCTTTCTTCCATTCACCCACCTTACCAAATTCGCGAGAGAATAACGAGATCAGCGAACAGACGCACCGAATCGACATAAATGTACTAATACGACTGATGGACGAGTCATTTGGTTTTATTTAACAAGGTGTGGCTTTTGAGTTTGGCACAAGCCACATCTATAAGACACTCGTGGAAATCGAAGTACAATAAACAGTAATCAGGTATTGACCCACTTAGTTTGGCACAAGGCCACAAATATAGGGCGCCCAGTGAGAATCTAACTCATTTAACAATGATCATACTAATATTACATCACAATAGTTGTTCGTAAAATGTTTGTTTTGTTTTACGGTACATCAATCTTGCTGGGTTATTGTATTACCGAATCAGTCATTTTCCTAAAATGTTTCTGTTTCAAGTTCCTGATGCCTTCATGGTGTAAATTTATATGCAGTTCGTTTCATTCGTTCATATCACTTGTGGGTTATTTAAGGCCAAATCTTATTTTTAACTATATGTTTTTGGATTAGGAAATAATTTTCTATTTAAATTCGTATGTATTCATAAATTGGTATAAATAATGGTCATTACTTCTGTGTATTAACCAAATTGGTAGAAATAAAGTTTCATTAACTTTCATTGTATTAATAAATTTGGTAGAAATAATTTTCATTAACTTCATAAGTATTAATAAATGGTAGAAATTTTCATTAACTTGCATAATGTAATTAATAAATTTGGGTAGAAATAATTTTCATTAACTTCATATGTATTAATAAATTGGGTAGAAAATAATTTTTCATTAAAACTTCTATGTATTAATAAATTGGTAGATGATTTTTATTAAATTCATGTGCATTGATAAATTGGTAGAAATAATTTTCATTAACTCATATGTATTAATAAATGGTAGAAATAATTTTCATTAACTTTTAATGTATTAATAAATTGGTAGAAATAATTTTCATTAACTTCATAATGTATTATAAATTGGTAAAATGATTTTCATTAACTTCATAGTATTAAATAAATTGGTAGAAAATAATTTTTATTAACTTCATATGTATTAATAAAATTGGTAGAAAATAATTTTCAATAACTTCATATTATTAATAATGGTAGAAATAATTTTCATTAAACTTCATATGTATTAAAAATTGGTAGAAAGATTTTCATTAACTTCATATGTATTAATAAAATTGGTAAGAATAATTTTTATTAACTTCATATGTATTAATAAATTGGTAGAAATAATTTTTCATTAACTTTCTATGTATTAATAAATTGGTTAGAAATAAATTTTCATTAACTTCATATGTATTAAAAATTGGTAGAAAATAATTTTCATTAACTTCATATGTATTAAATAAATTGGTAGAAATAAATTTTCATTAACTTCATATTATTAATAAATTGGTTAGAAATGATTTTTATTAACTTCATGTGCAGTTGATAAATTGGGTAGAAATAATTTTCATTAACTTCATATGTATTAATAAATTGGTAGAAATAATTTTCATTACTTCATGTATAATCAATAAATACTGGTGGTTGACCCTCACCACTGCTTCCTAGCACCTACATGAAAAAGAGGAGTGGGTATTTGCAATAAGAACATTTGTGAACTAATGCAGATTCGGACAATCACATAGGTGCTAGGGTTTGACAATGACGCAGCCGATTGATCGGGTCAGGTTCTTCCTACCGCTGTTTCCAGCCGAAATGCGTGTTGTATGTCACGGGGGCCACTTTGTACCCAAGTCACAGATCGGCTATGCCACTCTTACATCCTGTCCTCGGAATTACGGGTCGCCACCACGGCGTATTCTAACAGTCCAGACGATAGGGCGGTGTTCTCAAAAATCATAAGAAGCAGGCTAGTGGAGGTCGAACTCTCTCAGTAGTTAGTGGGGTTTGCGGAAACTAGATTGCAAACATTACGTCAACACGAGATGCCTTCATTTACAAAGCTTAGTGTAGTTTGGCATAAAAAAACAAGGCTAGAAAGTATGGGACGCCCGCAGTAAATATCAAACTCTTTTGAATAGCCTCACGCAAAAGCTAAATATTTTGCACAAGGCTAATAAGTACCGAGCACATAGGTTCGAACTCATTACTCAGTAGTAATTGATTGGTGAGACCAGAATTGCTAATTATAAGTAAAGTAAAGTCCGTCGGGGCGGCCTAAAGTTTTATCGGTGTACCAGACGGGCAGTTTCAGTTTCCCAGCGAGAGCAGTACTATCACCCCCTTTTCAAATAGCGCTAGACCCCAAGGAGATTGTTTGGCGGTCTGAGGTGGAGCGCCACATCTACCAATCAAGACTCCTTACTTGTAACGGATAGCACATATTCAAGTGGTACTCATGGGGGACGTTTTTCTCATGAGTTATGAAGGAGGGCACGGATTATAATCGGAACTAGGAACCCTTGTGTTGTTCTAGGCAGGATATTCGCAGGGACTTGTACTTTGAGTTACTAACCGCGCTAGGTTATACTAAATAAATTTGAAGGTAGTAGGGGCCTCGTTGGGCTATATCCCAGGTCCCTGCTAGTTTTATCATTATTGATTACAGCTGAGACTTGTAGGGTGGGCTTTCGTCATGGCGTGTTCGCATTTGGTTGTTCATAAGATCCAGGATGTTGATCGCGCAACAGTCGTTCGCGTGTGCCGGCAGATTATACGCCGAGAGTTTCCGCTAGAAGGGTCGTTAGACCTCATTTCGTCCCCTTTTATAGAACATATATTTTGTTTGGGTCAGTTCCTGTTAAGATTACGCAATGATAAATGAAGCTTTATGTAAATATATTTATATATAATATATATATTATATATATAATATAATATATCTAACGAGGAAAATTAAAATTTACATACCACGTTGATACCAAAAAACAAAAAAACTAAAAACGATTATTTTTGGAATAAAGCACTTAGCGACAGGTGTTGAATCATATTTCTAAAATAGGTTATATTCATATTTACGGTCTCTCTCTCTCTCTCTCTCTCTCTCTCTCTCTCTTAATATGCATTATTATACTATATATATATACATAGTATATATATGATGATAATTCCAAAAGTAGGTTCCTCTCCCCTCCCGCCCCACCAGGAATCGCCGCGCCCCCCCTCTCTCGCGCTCGTCTGTCTCTGTCCTCTGTCCCTCTGTCTCTGTCCCTCTCTCTCTCATCTCTCTCTCATTATATGGCAATATAGGTATATATATATTTATAAATATTTATAGTATATATATACATATATATTATGACGATATTTCAAAAATAAGGTCCTCTCTCTCTCTTTCTCCGTCTCTCTCCTTCTCTCATCTCTCTCTCTCTCTCTTCTCTCTCTCTCTCTCTTTCTCTCTCCTCTCTCATGTTATATGCATAATATATATATAAAATTATATATATATATACCATTATATATGATGATATATTTCCAAAAGTTTTAAGGTCCTATCTCTCCAGGATCTTAAGTGGCCACCTGAGGGGTGGAGAGGGGGGTAGCCCAGCCTCGTGACGATATTGGCATCTCTCTCTCTCGTCGTCTCTAAAGGTTAACTCTCTCTCTCTCGGTCGTCCTCTCTTCTCTCTCTCTCTCTCTTATATGCATATATATATATATATATATATATAATATTTATACACATATATATATATGATGACATATTTTACAAGAGTAGAGTCTCTCTCTCTCTCCCCCCTCTCTCTCTCTCTCTCCTCTCTCTCTCTTCTCTCTCTTCTCTCTCTCTGTCTCTTCTCATTTGCTATGAGCTAAGTTGTTTTCTAATGGGGGCTCCCGATTGATGCTACGCGAGTGTGTAGTTTTGTGTGAAATATTTATTATGTGTGTGGTATGCGCGTGCATAATAATAATCAATGTTAATATATGTTGGATTATTTTATTAATAATGGAGATCGCTTCCGGTTTTTGTCTTGTAACAAAAAACACGTCACTGTTTACGTCACATTACCCAACATCGTCAAACAGATAATACGACTCCAACATTTGAACATGCAACATTAGACATCCCTCATTGTTTTTAGAAACAAGTTTTAATAAATACATGACTGGTATTATTATCTATATAATAATTTGTTTTATTTGTAATACAATATTTAAAGTACATTTCAAATTGTTATATTTTTTAATCCTTTGAAATAAATTTGATGATTTTACTTACTTAGGGTACAAACTCGTTGACATCGGATTTTTCTCCCACCACCTCAGGCAATATGTTTTTCTTAAAATCTATTGTTTACATCGCTCCGGAGGTGTTTTCTTTATTTTGTACTAGGTATTTATATATAAAGGAGTGGTTGATATCGTTAATGTAAGCATTTATATTATAAGTAGCAATAGAATATACAGAGTCAACGGCTTTTTGGTCACGGTCAGTTTCGTCAGTCTCTTCGTCAATCCGGACCTAGATTAATACTCACAGTGTAAACGAAAACGCCGGTTGGTAACAACTCTCACTCGGACGCTATATAGGTCTTTCACGGGAGATAATTTCAGTTGACCTCCTCCTTTGCCTACTTTGTCTGCCTAACTTCTTTTTTCTGGATTATTTAAAGGAAGTGCTGTATATTTGAATAAGAATTAAATATTGAAATATAGCTCAAAATAATATTTATGTGCAGAGATAAGGGAGATTGACCCCAGAACCCTTGGAGAAGTTTATACAAAATTGCCTTTGAATTAAAGGTGCAATCATTGTATCCATAAAAATGAAGGAAATCTATCTACAAGATGTCATTTTTCACAAATAGCTAAAAATATATTATTCCTTGTTTTATGACTCAAAAACTAATGATTAAATTTTCATGCTCCAGATTTTATGAGCCATACACAATATCAATATATATATATATATATATATATTATATATATATAAATATTTTTGGAGAGAGGAATATGTGCTTAATTGAAGTCGTACCTAATTTTGAAAATTAAATTAAGTTAATTATTTTAATGAAATTTTTTTAGGCGGCGCATATATGTTCATTAATAGTAAGGCTAAAACGAATAAGAGGAAAAATGTTTCAGCCTTACATTTTCTGACACATATATGCCCGCCGAAAATTAGGATATTATTCACTAATTTAATATTTCAAAAATTAGGTTATGACTTCAATTAAGGCATATATCCCCAAAGAAGTGTCGGCCTTAAAAGACTAAACACATTTGTTTGTATATACTAACCTCAATATATATATATAGGGTTATTATTATTATATATATAATAATAGTATGATAGATAATATAAGTTTTGGGGTAGCGTAGACATGGAGACAATGTTCTCACAAATGCGAATTGTATAAAGGTATGTTATAGGCGAGAAACCTGTCAGTAACTAAGCGCCGTTGAGCGCCATATTTTACGCTACTCCAGAGACTTTAGATATGAATACTGCCTATTCCTCATAATGAGCACTATCATTACTTATAAATATAACCGCACTGTATTATCAATATATCATAATAGTATTATGGACTATATATACTGTTATCCTAAGATTATGAGAGGAGAGAGAGGAGAAGAGAAGAGAGAGAGGCGGAGGAGGAGAGAGAGAAAGTGAGAGAGATGGAGGGAGGTAAGTTATAGAAAATAATGCGGCACCTTGCAAATAAAGGGGTTCACTGGAAAATTCTTCAAAAAATCAAGCAAATAAATTAATAAGACCAATTTTGATAAAATTCGTGTAGATTTGGTATATGAGTAATAAAAGAAGAGCTTTTTATTTGCACTTACGGACGCTTCAACNTTTTAAAAAGTATACAAAGTCCATCAGTGTAATTTGAAGAACCGATGTTAGAGTTCCTAAAAATTACTTGTGGTGTTGAAAAGTCCGTAGAGTTTTAGATGAAAGTCTTGTAAAAATTCCAGAATATTATTGTGTTTTTTCATTTGACAAATATTGAAAAATAGATTTTTAAATTTTCAGCGGTTGTATACAGCGTTCGTTTTTGTGAAACAGTCTTTAACGGAATCTTCTTCCACGTCTATGTCGCTCGTATAAAGAGCCATATCGATTTGGTTCGAAATCAATCTGTCAGCAGATTACATTAACAAACATCATTATGTTTTTTTCAAAATGTTAAAATTCAATATATATATAAATAATATATAAATATATGTGGTTGTGGTGTGTGTGTGTGTGTGTTGTGTGTTGTGGTAGTTAAAATGAAAGTGAACTCGACGATATATTGAAATGAAAAATAAGAAAGAAATCGTTGAATGGATAAAATTAGGACTATTTATTTTATTTTACTGACACGTGTTTATGCCAGGAGTTTATCCAGGCATACATTGTATCATCTATTATTATTTTTAAATACCTGTATCTGAAAAAAATTAACAGTTCCATTCATGTTCTTTCTATCTTGATAAATACAGCTTCAAAACTCGGCACTTTTACTACAACCTTGTATTCTTGAAAAAAATATCGTTCCATTTCATTCGTATATACACTTCATCTCATACTTCTGGAACTTAAATAATTTATATATATCTATTGGACATTTGGGCTGTTTTGACCGAAACTATACCTTACAGTACAATCTTGTTAATCACATCAATTATTATGAACAGTTTGTAAATGTTAACATAAACTGCTACAATTCTAATACAATAACAGCATTTTTATCAGATGTCGATGACATGAAGCACTTCTTTGATTAAAATAGTTGAAATAAAAGTTAAAATGACAGTTATTTTTCTTGTTAATGGATTTCATTAAATCATTGAAGAGATTTGCTGTATATCATTAAAATAAATAAAACAATAGATTCAATATACAGCAAGATAACTAAAATCACTTTAATATTATAATATGCAAATTAGCTTCCAGTTCAGCACTGGGAAACCGCTATTTTGTTTATATATAAATTAATTGCATTGTTTTTATATGTAGATATGCATAACTATAAAAAGTAGCAATTTTATTAATAATTTAGTTATATAAATAAAAATATCATGTAATGTGATGTAAATTAACTATGAATTGACTAGATTAGCAATATTAGTTCGGTTATCAGACAGAAAAACACAATCTCATTATAATAAGATATATATATATTTAAGAGTCATAATACACGAGTACCATTGAAAGTTGTGCAATCAGTCAACTGTAACCAATTGTTTACAAAGCCTTTGGAGGAATGACAAGCTTCCACATGAAAATGAACATAAGCCGACGGTGTTATTTAGTTGCTTCACTTTTTAGACACAATTAAAAAGAGTTATATAGCCATCCTAATCACCTTTGATTCTTTATAAAAATAAAAAAAACAGGTGTCGCAGAACTTCACAACCCCTCTTTTTTTTAAAATAACCATACGATATATATGTGTTTATTAATAAATTATGTCGGTACAATATGCACACAAACGTATTGAGCACTGTTATATTTCTTATAACCCGACTATCGGTTAATATTTATCGACGGTCCGAAGTGCCACTAATAAGTATTTATATTCTCTGTACGTCATCCATTTTTCATATATATATAATTAATTACAATCCCTCCCGCACGAGTAGGATGGTGACACGAAGGTCAAAATTTAACCGCGGATGTTACCAGTTAATTCAGAGTTTTCCAGGTCGTAGACGGTTGCCTA
Source organism: Doryteuthis pealeii (assembly GCA_023376005.1). NCBI lineage: Eukaryota > Metazoa > Mollusca > Cephalopoda > Myopsida > Loliginidae > Doryteuthis > Doryteuthis pealeii. The sequence continues at coordinate 65,649,200 of CM042160.1, read as the reverse complement.
TCCAAGTTAAAGAAGCCCAGTCTGCCCTAACTTATATATCCATAGCTGGGGAGAGTAGGGATTCATACCTTTCAATGGGTATTAGCGCTAAGTGAAATGCAATGTAATCAAGTCCCAGGATTTGGACTCGGGGCGACTCCATTTCCTTCATCTTTAACCATTACACCACAGCTTCCTATTAAATTTGTTAATAATATATATAATGTGTTATTATTTATTTTAATCTTAAAGAGGAAGCAGTAGAAGAGGGAGGAAAAGTTTTCTTCAGGTTTCGTGTTCCAGACACCTTCCTCCTCCGATATAATATATATATATATAATATTATTTGTATTTTATTGATTACGTGCGTAGGTTTTTATTTCATATTTATTAATCACCTGGTATTATAACTACGAACCTATCCTGGTGATCTGTTCTGAGTTCAGTGACCTCCTTCTTACTATTGAAACACTACACGGTTTGTACTCGTGTTGCCTGTAAATATATTACAAGGAGATAGTTCATTTCGTATTATTACCCACAGCTAAGATGGGTGGCTTCTCCACTAAAAAAAACAAGTCTTCCTTTTGATGAGAGAATTTTATAATCTATAAATATCATTTAAAATGATATCAACTGCCTATCTATTACTAGCTATGACAATCTCGAAAAACCAGTTTTTTGTTTCAATACAATCTCAAAAGGATAAACAAGTAAATACATTCTAGCCCCCTCCCTCTACCCATGCGATGCTGACGGTAGCCGGCTTCTAGTATATAATAAAGAGAGCTTCGAAGATGCATTACAAAGTTGGCTAACGAAGGTATGTTCGAGAAGTATTGAGACTAAAGCTCTATTTAACGCAGGGTGAAAAGAAAGAATTACCTCTCGTTCCCTAAGCCATATAGAAGGATCGTGCCACGAAGGGCTGATATAAAACGCAGCTTGTTTTAACCGTTTTGGGCATACGTTCCTTACGTGGCACGATCCTCTTATATTGGCGTCTGGGACACGAGAGGTAATTACCTTTCTTTTCACCCTGGGTAAATAGAGCTTTAGTCTCAAATCACTTCTCGAACATACCTCGTTTAGCCAAACTTTGTGAATTGATTTTCGAAGCTCCTTTATATATACTAGAAGCGGCTACCAGCATCGCATGGGTAGAGGAGGGGCTGATGTATTTACTTGTTTACTTTTGAGATTGTATTGAAAAAAAAAAAACATGGATTTTCGACGAATTGGGTATAACTAGTATAGATAATCGGGTTGATAATTTTAAATGATATTTATAGGATTTATAATTCTCTCATCAAAAGAGAAAGTTGTTTTTTTAGTGTGAGAAGCCCATTTAGCTGTGGGTAAATACAGAAATGACATAACTCTCCTCTGTATATATTACAGCACCAAGTACAAACCCTGTAGTGTTTCAATGTAAGAAGGAGGGTACTGGATCAGAAACAGATCACCAGGAAATAGGTTCGTAGTTATAATACCAGGTATATAAATATGAATAAAAAACATACGCACGTATCAATAACAATAACAAAAATATATATATATTCGGAGAGGAAAGTGTAACCTTGAACACTGAAACTATGGTAGAGACAACAACTTTTTTTCTACAAAAATATATATAATATAGGAAGCGCTTGGGTAATGGTTAAAGTCATGGGAAATGGACTCGTCGCCCGAGTTCAAATCCTGGACTTGGTAATTGCATTCACTTAGCGCTAATACCCTTGGGAAAGGTATGAATCCTACTTCTCTCCAGCTATGGATATTATAGCTAGGGCAGACTGGCTGCTTTAACCTTTAGGCAACCGGTCTACGACCTGGATAAACTCTGAATTCAAACTGGTAAACTCGCCGTAATTGACTTGTGGTCACATCCTACTCGTGCGGAGGGGTTGGTAAATTAATATTATATATGAAAAATGGATGACGTAACAGAGAATATAAAATATTAAGTTAGTGGCAACTTCGACCGTTCGATAAAATAATAACCGAATATGTCGAGGTTATAAAGAATATAATGGTGCGCAATACGTTGTGCATATTTTACCACATACATTTTTATATAAACACATCATATACCGTATGTTTATTTAAAAAAAAAAGGGGTTGTGAAGTTCTGCACACCTGTTCATTTTATTTTTATCAAAAGATCAAAGGTGATTAGTTGCTATAAATAACTTTTTATTGTGTACAAAAAAGTGAAGAGACAACTAAATAAAACACCGGCTTATTTCATTTCATGTGGAACCTTGTCAATTCCTCCAAAGCTTTTGTAAACATAATGGTTACAGTTGACTATTGCACAACTTCAATGGTACTCGTGATTATACTTAATTTATATAATATCTTATTATAATTGGAGATTGTGTTTTCTGTCTGTAACCGAAACTATATTACTAATCGAGTCACAATTAACATAGTTATTTACATCACATTTACCATGATTTATTTATATTTAAACCTCCAATATTAATAAAATGCTTCACCTTTTATATATGCCATATCTACATATGAATAAACTGCAATTGAATTTATATATACAAAAAATAGCGGTTTGCAGTGTATGGAAGGCTAATTGCAATTGATATTAAAATGTGATTTATTAATATATGCTTAGTATTATTATTACTAATTGTTTGTTTATTTTAATGAATATAAGCAAAAATCTCTTCAATGAATTTAAATGAGAATCCATTAACAAGAAAAAAAACTGTCATTTTATTCTTTATTTCCTATTTTAACTAAAAAGTGTCATGAAAATCGAGATTGAAGCTGTTATTATAAAGATAGAAATGAACGTTCATTTTTTTTCAGATACAAGGTGTGTCGTCAAAAAGTGTCGAGTTTAAAGCTGTATTTACCAAGATAGATAGATGAACAATGAATGGAGCGTAATTTCTTTTTCAGAATACAAGGTGTGTCATAAAAGTGCCGAGTTTGAAGCTGTATTATCAAGATAGAAATGAACAATGAATGGAACGTTAATTTTTTCAGAATACAAGGTATTTAAAATAATAATAGATAGAATACATGTATGCATGGAAAACTCCTGGCATAAACACGTGTCAGTAAAATAAATAAAATAAGTCCTATTTATCCATTCAACATTTTCTTTCCTTATTTTTCATTTCAATATATCGTCGGTTCGCTTCCTTTTAACTCTCACACACACACACACACACACACACACACACACACACACACATATATATATATATATATATATCTATAATAGAAATTTACATTTTGAAAAACATATGATGTTTGTTATGTAATTGCTGACAGATCTGTTTCGACCAAATCGATAGTTGGTCTTTATCACGAGCCGCATAGACGGAAGAAAAGATATCCGTTAAAAGACTGTTTACAAAAACGAACGCTGTATACAACCGCTGAAAATTTAAAAATCTATTTTCATATTTGTAAATGAAAAAACAATATATCTGGAATTTTACAAGACTTCATCCTAAAACTCTACGGACTTATCAACACCACAAGTAAATTTGGAACTCTAACATCTTCTTCAAATTACACTGTGGACTTGTATATTTTAACAGCAAAATATATCCTAAACAATATATATATATATATAATATATATATGTTGTGTGGTGTGTGTTGTGTGTGGTGTGTGTGTGTGTTTGTGTGTGAAGATAATGATTCAAATGCACTGTTGGTTAATTAATGTCCTCGTCTGTGGTGGGAGGGGTTGAATAATTATTTCATCAAGTTGAGTCACGCTCACAAGGAGAGATGTGGACAGGTGCGTCAAATGACAAACAAAATCAGACCACGACAAAAAAAAACATACACACTATCCTCCCCCTCTCGCCCCTCCAATAGGCCGACGCCACCAAACACCCCCGCTCACTCACTCTTCTCTCTCTCTCTCTCCCTCTTCTCTCTCTCTCTCTCACCCACTCTCTCTCCTCTCTCTCTCTGACTCTCATTGTGTCCGTGGGCATCTCGCCAAAGTGAAGGTATTTTTTTTTTTAGAGATTAACTTAGAAATGTTCGTGCTCGAAATATCTTCTTTTTTTTATCTGTTTCCGTTTCATTCGCAATTTTCTCAAGGTTGGAGTGTTTCTCTTTAACTCTTTACTTTTTTCTATAGTAAATTACGTTATTGTAGACATTGTAATAATAGGCGGGGAATTACTTTTGTTCTTAAAAGTTAAAGCTTTTTAACCATATTTCACAAACAAGACTCGCTATTCAGTTCCATTTTCTCAATGTTTTGATAACACACACACACACACACACACACACACACACACACACATACATATATATATATATATATATATATATATATATATATAAAGATAATCTAATGAGACAGACGAACCTACTATTAGTTTCGTATAAAGCTCTTCAGGGCTAAAATCTGACCAAAGAGACAAGGAGCAAGACGGAATAAATAGTACTAACCACAGAAGTCATTTAAATTAGCTGAACCAGACGGACCAATAAAAACACAGAACACAAAAAGTCTATAGTTTAATAAATATTTAATTTATATATTAAAATTTTTATTTTTTAAAAATATTTTAATATATATATATATGTGAAGAAAAGCAAGTGAATCCGATGATATGTAGTATATTAAGAAAAAGTGAAAAAACACAGGTTTAAATAAGTCGAGTGGTAAGTTTATTGGCCAACGCTGCAGTGTTTCGATCTATTAATTAGATCATCTTCAGGGCATTTGTTGGTATACGGAAGGTGATAAAAAAATTCATCACAGAATAACGAGAAAAGCAAGTGATAGTCCTTGTTTATCAGTCTGTTCAAAATTTGAAATCTGAAGAAAGGACGCTGAAAAAAGTGGACGGTTTGAAATGTGACGTCAAATATTCTCTTTTACGGTGTGAGTATGAGAGTGTGTGAGTGTGTGTATCGAAAAAAGGCATTGTGCATTATATATATATATATATATTTCTGTTGATGAGATATTACTGCCTAGGTATGTAAATTGTTTTACCGCGTTTAAGAGTTTACCATCGAGTGTGGAGATACTCCTTCATTTTTAAAAACACATTAACTCAGTTTTATCGGAGTTCGCGTATAGGCCGATGTTCGGTGCTGCCCTTTTTAGACTATGTAACATGGATTCGGTCTGTGCAGATGTATTTGTAAGAAGTGCCAGATCATCTGCATAGTCCGCATCCGTGATCGTTTGTACGGGGTATCTCCTGCTTCTTGTCTTTTTTAGTGTGTTAATGCATGCATAGGAAAGACATAGTTTGCTATAAACAGATTTTCAGCAATATGGAAATCCAATCTCACTGACAAGTTAAAGCGACCGTTCTTCCAAGCCGTAGTTGTATCAGTGCTACTGTATGGCTGCACCACCTGGACCCTAACGAAGCGACTGGAGAATAAACTAGACGGTAACTGCACAAGAATGATGCGTGCAATCTTAAACAAGACTTGGAAAGAACACCCCACGAGAAAACAGTTGTACGGCCACCTGCCCCATATCACCAAACCATCCGGGTAAAGTGAGCAATTAATAATAATAATAAATAATTTTGTCTTACATTTGTTTTGCAAAATCTTTTTGAAAGTTTTTATATATGACCCCTGCTAATTTATTTATTTTTAACAATGTTCAATAAATTAAAATTTGTTGAATAAAATCCATGAGTATATTTATAGACTTAGGAGGCACGTGGTGCAATGATTAGCGTCGTATGAAATAGATTCGTCGATTCGAGTTCAAATCCTGGACGAGGCTGTTTACATTTCACATAGCGCTAATACCCCTGGGAAATGTATGAATCAAACTAATCTCTCTCTAGCTATTCGAGTTATAAGTAATTGCGTAAATCGCCTCGGCATTCCTATTTTGAGGCATCTTAGACATTGGGCAATAAACCCAGCCCTATAAGGGGAGATAGGAAGCGCGTGGTGTAATGGTTAAAGTCATGGGAAATGGACACATCGCCTCGAGTTCAAATCCTGGACGTGGCAATTGCATTTCACTTAGCGCTAATACCCTTGGGAAAGGTATGAATCCTACTCTCCTTCCATCTATGGGTAAATAGTAGGGCAGACTGGACTCTTTAACCTTGGTTAAGCAACCAGTCTAGGAGAAGGAAAACTCTGAATTCTAACCTGTTAAACTCCGCTTAAGAAATTGACCTTGTTTCGCATCCTGCTCGTGCGGAGGGGTTGGTAAATATATATAAGGGGAGATAAGGAGATAAGGGCTGCCAGGAGGGGATGGTTCCATGGGATCACGCTAATAATTATATATTACCGATCCAATGGCCGAAGCCACTGGACACAGGACCCGAAGGTCAGGTATTATTGTATTCGAGTAATCGTGACTGTTAGACATGTGTTCGAGTCTGTGTTGATCCTCAGCCTCGTATTTTACAATTTAATATCCGTGCATTTACGTAAAACGATAGGCGTAACGCGCAGATTGCGAAAATCACAGGTCACAGGATTAACTTAAGTGGTAACAGAAATAAAGGTTTTAAGATCACAACTGTTGGGGGTTTTAACACACACACACACACACACACACACACACACACACCTTTCCATACATAATCTGACTTGTTAATTCAAATGACGGATTTATGTGTGGTGTAGCCCAAAGCTATACACATTTTGAATTCCCTTGTTTAAATAATTATCCCAGGTTTTTAAAAGCATGTGGGTCATTTAATGCTCAATCTGCTTTATATATATATAAATATATTATAAAATATTAAAATTCGAAGGCAATACAATGCGTATAAAAAATAAAGACAAAAAGATGTTCTTTTTGTCTTTATTTTTATACGCATTGTATTTGCCTTCGAATTTTAATATTTTTATAACATACTTAACAATGCTTCAAGCAAATTACAATACTTTTATATATATATATATATATATATATATATATGTGTGTGTGTGTGTGTGTGTGTGTGTGTTGTGAAATAAAAGGAACTTAATCCGACAGTGTGAATTTGATATATTGAAAAAAACAAATGATGTTTACAAATGCATGGGATCATCAGGAGAGAATGTGCAACCGTTGATATTGAGAGGAAGGCCCCGAAACGGTTGCACATTCTCTCCTGATGATCCCATGCATTTGTAAACATCATTTGTTTTTTCAATATATCATATATATATATATATATATATATATATATATATATATATATATTGACAATTATATATATATATAATATATGACAATATATATATATATATATATATATATATATTGACAATATATATATATACAATATATATATATATATATATACAATATATATCATATTATATTTGACAATTTATATATATTATATATATTATATATATTATATACACAAACACACATATTAACACACATATATATTTACTATGCAATAGCATAATCTTTACAGATCACTGCCGTCCATCACAATCCTACAACCCCACCACGAGAACCTTTCCTCTCATGAGCCCTCAAATGACTCATCAATCCCGCTGCAGATCTACACAGTTTGATGCAAATATACATAGGAAGGGTGTCATTGTATCGGATGGATCAGATGATAAAATTTGATGCTTATGCAGACACACACACACACACACACACACACACACACACAAGACATGACACATCAACACGGGCACATTGGAGACTTGTGCAAAAGACCGTGCGACTTGGCGACTTCTCGTCAAACAAGGAACGAGAAGGAATGTGAAAGAAAGGAAAGTAGCCGCCGCCGCCGCAGAAAAGGGAGCCAAAAGGGAGGAGAGACAACAGCAACCCCAGCAAGCAGCACTGTTTGTTTACGGTCACTGCACCAGAGATTGCCATTCAAAAATTGGTCTGATCAGCCACTCACACAGCTGCAGATAAATAATAATGATAAAAAGTGGACACTACGCTATCGTCTACAGTAGACGGACGGATGCCAACCATATATATATATATATATATATATATATATATATATATATAATAGTCTAAGCTCCCTGAAATAGACAATAATGTTAAATCTCTAAGTCTTTTGTTATTTCTTTACTTATATATTTGCTCTGTGACTCTTAACATTAAGAGCACACATTGAGCTCTCAAACATGCGACTTGGTTTTGTTTAAATAAAACTTTTGTGTCGTAAGGAAGATTTCTTCTCTGGACATTTGGATTATATATATATATATATATATATATATATATATATATATATATATATAATGTTTATACAAAGGTTTTAGTGAGCATCTACTAAGGTTTCAGGCTTTGCCTTCTTCAGGATACTATTTATAGGTTTATTGACATATGTCAATAAACCTATAAATAGTCAGTGTTATTTGTGTACCTTTTCTGGTGTGCGTTTGTATGTGTGTCTGTGTATTATGTGTGTGTGTGTTTAGGTGCCAGTGACAGTATGCCGCATGTATGTGTTGGTGTGTCAACGTATATAAATATATCTGTAAGCCGGGCAAGTTCACCAGTCTCATAATCATCATCGCCATCATTTCAATTGATTTTTTCGGATGATCAATTAAAAAGAATATCACCACTTAATATAATAACGAACACGCCCACACACACACACACACACACACACACACACACACACCACGTGTAAAGAAATCTCTACAGCAGTGGGTCACTTGGCGTCGCCCAGGATTATATTTAGGGGTGGGGTGGCCATTTTTTTTCTGTTTAAGTGAATTATTTTTCTAGTTTAATTTCAACACATTAAATGTAACATTCTTGTCTAGTCAAGTTCAAAGATCTTCGATATATTATATATATATATATATATATATATATATATATTATATATATATATATATATATATAAGGTTTTCTTCACGGAACAGAAATGATTTCAAAATATATTTCAAAAATATTTCAATTTCTTTAATTCTTTTATAATGCTCCGTTAAAAAAAAACTCTCTAAAAACAATTTCTTCAAACAAGAAATCTTCTCCTGATGATGACCTAAGGTCGAAACTAGTCGAGAATAAATAACATATAAGAAATATTCCTGTTTGTCTTATCACTTTTTGTTCATACTATATATATATATATATATATATATATATATATAGAGAGAGAGAGAGAGAGCGTTCGGCTATAATCCACAAGGTTCCTAGTTCGATACCGGTCCTCGCCAACTCAGCGTATGAGTAGCACAGGGATCTGTGCGGTAAAGTAAGGAGCTGATGGTAGGTGTGGCGCTCCACCTCAGATGCTAAAACAATCTCCTTGGTCTAGCGATAGTGAAAAGGGGATAGACTTCCTCGCTGACTGGCTGATACCGACTTTAGGCCGCCCCGTCGACTTTACTTTTTTTACTTTATATATATATATATATATATATATATATATATATATATATATATATGTATGTATGTGTGTGTGTGTGTGTGTGTGCGTGTGTGTGTGTGTGTGTGTGTCTTACATTGGTCGACTGACATTAGATGCGTTTAAGTTTTAAAAACGTGTCAGTATGGATTTGCTACGCGCATGTGCAGATCTTTCTTTTTACCTGCGCCATGTCTTGACTCAGACGAGACGACGTCCAGGTCGACTAACGCCGGACACGTGGCCGAGAAAAGAAAACAACAACAAAAACACAAAAACAAACAAAAACAAAAAAAACAAGACAATACAGAGAGGGTCATATATAAAAATACGGTCACTGTCATTGCAGTTAAATTGGTAGAATCCTTCAGGCTGTCATACTACAAAATGTTAATAGACGTTCGAATAATGAGGATATAAATAAACGTGGCACACACACACACACACACACACACAAATTCTCTATGTCCGTCTGTCTCTCTTCCTCTTTCTTTCTCTCTCTCTCTCTCTCTCCTCTCTTTCCCTATATATAATATATATATATATATATATATATATATATATAGATACTGTACAACATATAAATAAGTATATCCCTAGCAATTGTTTTTTTTTAAATACAAACTTACTTTTTTTCTAAAGATACCAGGATTTACAGTTTCTATTAGGTATTATCTATGAATAAACACTATAGCGTTAACAATATGAATATGTAATAGACGAAAAATGCATATATATATATATATATATATATATATATATATATATGAGAGTAAGTAAACAAACAATGTGTTTATTTGATATGGCTTTTTAGCCGACAATTTTTGGAGGATATGTGCTTAATTGAAGTCATACCTAATTTTGAAAATTAATTAGTTAATAATCAATGAATTTAGGCGGGCATATATGTTAAAATGTAAGGCTAAACAAATCGAGAAAATGTCAATCCCTGAATGCATATTTCGACCTATTAGGTCTCATCAGCAAGTAATATATATTGATAAATTTATTGTTTATAAACTTTGTTCTTGTGATCGTTGTTCTTTTTTTTTTGTATAATGAAGCATGGAAAAAACAGGAAGAAAACAGTTTTAATATCCAGCTGGTTCGATTAATTCCAATATTTTGGGTGAACCTTCACCCTTTGTCAAGATATAATGACTGTGTGGGAAAAGTGAAATACAGTATATGGGAGAAAAAAAATTAAGTGAAAGGATTTGGCGTTGTTTAGTCGTTATATTTCTTCAAAATTGTGTGACCTACCTCAGCCGAAACATATATATATATATATGGAGAGAGAGAGAGAGAGAGAGAGAGAGAGAGAGAGAGAGAGAGAGAGAGAGAGAGAGATGGTGTTATCGATTGATTCCTATGTACTTTTATTTTCACAAATCCCCAGAGAAATTGAATATAAAAAAATCGAAGTCTGCCATCGACTCTTTAATCTAACTTAATCTTTCAAATCTTTCAAATCTCATTTGGAAATTACATAATCTATTCACGTGTACGTCAATAGAATTATACATCCACTTGGTCCGATGATCGCATAGACGAGAAACCAAAAGTCACCAAGCACTGTTGACTCTGTGTTAACGTATATTAAAAAAAAACCATTGCAACGGTTTCGCGCATGTTCACGTATTTGATGTCATGATTATAAAAAATAAATGTACTGGATTTTTTTAATCATATGAGGGTGGTGTAATTAATAATTCAAAAGGATTAATACTAAAGAAACACAGTTGACTTACCGATTTCGTCTAGACCTAATGTGTATTTAATAGTTATATATAGCAACTAGGTCAGTCGCTGGCTTCCGGTTCAAAAAGTATGGGAGCTAATATTGAAAAACATTTTTTAAAGGTAATGAAGAATGTAATTTGGAAAACTGAAGCAATAAGTGGTCTTATGATTTAACTATATAAAGTTTAGTGGTATCTAACAAGAAATTGTTATAACGGAATGAGTAATTTTTAAATTGTAAAGTCGTTGGTAATTTAATTTATATATTTTTTTGTATGTTGAGTGATAGGGGAGTAGATATTGGTATAATATTACTTACTAGACTTTGTGGTATTTTGTGTGCTTGGTGTTTGGGGGGGGGATAGGGGACTCAGGGGTATCTCATTTACAATTGTGTCCAACTTGGAGGTTTTAAACAATTAGAGACTCTCTCTCTCTCTCTCCCTGTCTCTCTCTCTCTCTCTCTCTCTCTCTCTCTCTCTCTCTCTCTATATATATATATATTATATATTGGAGGATATGTGCTTAATTGAAGTCGTACCTAATTTTGAAAATTAATTAGTTAATAATTAATGAATTTTTAGGCGGGCATATATGTTCAAATGTAAGGCTAAACGACGAATTGAGAAATGTCAATCCCTGAATGTACATTTCGACTTTGCTGATGAGACCTAATAGGTCGAAATGTACATTCAGGGATTGACATTTTCTCGATTCGTTTAGCCTTACATTTGAACATATATAGTAAAAAATTCATTTTATTAACAATTAATTATAAAAAAACGACTGCAATTAACACATACACCACATATATATATATATATATATATATATATATATATATATATATATATATATATAGCAACACACGTGCTCTTTAATTGTACGGCTATTATCATAATGAACAATGTAGTCTAGACCTTGATGTAGCCTACCATGTTTATTTGGATATTCTAAACATACTAAAATCCCACTATTGATCAGCCATAGCACTGATAATGTAATAATTGCGTATGTAATGACTAATAGAGAGGCATTGTTTACTTTTTTCTCATAACCCTAGGCTAATATTTAAAAAACATTGTATATCACATCTTTGATTCGGTCTAGTTTCCCGTTACTCTGACCCAATGTATTTCCGCATAGCTTAACCATTGCCTAAACAAAAGCTTTTAGCTAAGATAATGAAGTTTTTACGTAACTTTATTTGCTAGTTTATTTGTTCATATTAAATGCACAGCTGTCGGATGATACATTCTTTAAATGTATGAAGTAAGGTCATCAGTGATGCACTATTATCAGAGCCAATTTCGGGTTTCTCAACATCATATTGGCTCCAATAGCAACTCCGGCATGACTCTGGATTTGTCAGGGCACACCCTTGAAAGCCCCATGCTACTAGGGCCATCATCAGGGTTAGATGTAATTGAGTTTGGTGTTTTTTTTATTTTTCTTCTTTTTATTTTTATTTTATTTTTATTTTATTTTATTTTTTTTACATTTCCTTTCTTTACTTTCTTTGATCCTAGTAAGTTTCAGGATCAAGTCAGATAATAGATTCTTTAAATATATAAAGAAAGGTCATCAGGGATGCACTATTATCAGAGCCAATTTCGGGTTTCTCAACATCATATTGGCAGTTTATTTGAATATTGGCTCCAATATCAACCCCGACTCCGGAATTGTCTTGTCACCTTCCTGAAAGCATCGTGCTAATAGTCGCAACATTGCAAAATCAAATTATAAAAAGCTCAAAAATTTGATCGTTAAAATTAAAATCCTCCGCCAGTATAAGTCAATGAGAAAAGCCCATTCATTGTCCCATTATCATATAAATTATCATGTTTACTAGTCATAATATTTGTTCATATTAAATGCACAGCTGTTGGATGATACATTCTTTAAATGCATAAAAGAACGTCACCAGTTACAAACTATTATCACAGCCAATTTCGGGTTTCTCAACATCATATTGGCAGCTTATTTGAATTAAAAATTTTAATTGAATCTTAAAAAAGAAAGAAAATTTAATCAACTATAAGAAGAAAAAAAAACAATATGTAAACACCAATTTCTCTTGAATTTAAAAGAAATTATAAAATGAAATAATTATATTTTTGGTGTTATTTTTATTTTTTTTGCTTTTTTTAATTTGTCTTTTACTTTCTTTGATCCTAGGGAGTTTCAGGTCCAACTTGGATGATATATTCTTTAAATGTATAAAGGAAAGCCATCAGTTACGAACCATTATCAGAGCCAATTTCGGGTTTCTCAACATCATATTGGCAGTTTATTTGTGTTATAGGTGACACACCCTATACGACCAATGGAATGCGCCAACAGAGTACTATAAATAAACAGGGATAATTGTGGCTTCAGAAGCAAGCCAATACGCGTGCCAATAACTCTGTTCGTCGGACGTCATTTCCACATCTCTCTATTGTATTGTCTACTTTCTGTTAATACATTTTCTACTTTTCGTTACCCGTTGTTTTTGTTCTATTTGACCCCTTAAAACCTCACAACAATTTGAATTAAAAATTTAAATTGAATCTTAAAAAAGAAAGAAAATTTAATCATCTATAAGAAGAAAAACAACCACATGTAAACCCCAATTTCTCTTGAATTTAAAAGAAATTATAAAATTAAATAATTGTACTTTTGGTGTTATTTTTATTTTTTGTGCTTTTTTTAATTCTCTTTTTATTTTCTTTGATCTTAGTGAGTTTCAGGTTCAAATTGGATTATATATTCTTTAAATCCATAAAGGAAGGTCATCATTGATGCACTATTATCAGAGCCAATTTCGGGTTTCTCAACATCATCTGTGCTCCAATAGCAACTCTGACATGACTCCGAATTTGTCAGGGCACTTCCTTGAAAGTTCCATGCTACTAGGGCCATCATCAGGGTTATATGTAATTGAGTTTGTTCCTGGTTTCTTGGAAAGTGGTCAAACAATCGAGTAGCAGCGGAAGTAAGTAGGGGGAGGAACTCACAGAAATTATATGAAAGGTTGTGGGGATTGGGAGAAAGAGAATTGGCGGGAAATGAGTTATAGATATTTTAGTGTGTGTCTGTTATATTCAAAATCAATCTTATTCAAAGTGAGTTTATATTGCTTGATGTATAGAGCTTCGAGAATTTGGAGTTTTTGTTTCTTTCTTTGTACAATATGTGTGTCTTTTTCAGTTAGACATTTCCAGTAATTAGAGGGAGGCATGCATGTGATTTTAATGGGGTTTTAAGTGTTATGAAATGGAGTTGGTATCGGATAGGTAGTCTTGTTCAACACAATATATATATATATATATATATATATATATATATATATAATTCCAGATATAATGTTTGTTCATTTGACAAATATGAAAAATAGATGGAAATTAATCCGATAGTATGAAAATTTATATTTTGAAAAAACATATGATGTTTGTTATGTGATTGCTGACAGATCTGTTTCGACCAAATCGATAAGTTGGTCTTCATCAAAGAGCGACATAGACGGGAAGAAAGATATCCGTTAAAAAGACTGTTTACAAATACGAACACTGAATTCAACCGCTGAAATTTTGAAAAAATGCATGTTCTGTTTTAAAAATAAAATAAATTTTATTTTTAATTTTTAAAAATCAGAAGCATTATAGTTTATAGTAAAACCCAAAAGAGTTTGTTGTAAAAATTATATAAAAAATGTAAAGTGGGTATCAAAATAGTATAGGATATATTTCAGCTGTTAAAAATATACAAGTCCACAGTGTAATTTGAAGAAAGATGTTAGAGTTCCAAAATTTACTTGTGGTGTTAAGTCCGTAGAGTTATAGATGAAAGTCTTCAAGGTGTAAAATTCCAGATATAATGTTTTTTCATTTGACAAATATGAAAAATAGATGGAAATTAATCCGACGGTATGAAATTTAACATTTCGAAAAAACATATGATGTTTCCATGCCATGATGTAAGAGATGTTTCCATGCCGTTTACGCAGAGGCCGCTTTAGGATGGGGTGCTCGAGCTGCCTTACCTCAATTCCATACAGCCACCACGAGGCTGCTTATACAAAAGAATGTGTACCCGGACCCCACCTCTGTCAATTGATCCTCCTCGCTGGAGCGGACTTTCGCAAGGCTCAAGATGTCTTCCCCATATCAAGAGGCGTGTGTGTTTGTGTGTATACCACTCTAAACCCATTTAAGTACAAACCTAAGTACAAATAACAGTATATGTGTTAATGGTGTTAATTATATGTTAAACTTTAGATTGGAGTCCCTCCAAATCTTCAGTTGTAGATATAATAATTAACAATGATAATAAATATAATTGGCCCATACAATCTTATTTCTAATTCTTTGTTGTCGTTATAACGTCAATTATTATTCACCCTGTTGTAGGGGTTCAGAATAGGCTGACTGTATCCCTACAGAGGGGGAAAGACACCATCAAAAGTGTGTCTTGGGTATGTCACTAAGCTGGATCTTATGGTGAAACTCCAGCTCTGAAGATCTGGAGAGTTTAGAGTACATGTTCGTTGTCATTACTTCCAGCTCCACTCTGACCCGGAGTTGTATTACCTGTGAGGGTCCCATCTATGGGCCAAATAGATTTGCTTGAAATTATTCATATTTCCAAAAAAATAAGACTACCTTTAAAATAAGATCTAGCGTGATTTTTCAGTTTAGAGCGACAGACAGACGAAAGAAATAAGAATGTACTACGACCAGGCTATCTGGATAAGAACTTCTCATTCAATGGGGCCTTAAGCGGAGTTCAACAGGTTTGAATTCAGAGTTTTCCTTCTCCTAGACAGGTTGCCTAACAAGGTTGAAGAGCCCAGTCTGCCCTACTATTTATCCATAGCTGGTGGGAGAGTAGGATTCATACCTTTCCCAAGGGTATTAGCGCTAAGTGAATTGCAATGACCAGATCCAGGATTTGAACTTGGGCGACGAGTCCATTTCCCATGACTTTAACCATTACACTATATGCTACCGAGAAACATATAAGGTGTGATAAAAAAAATGTATCGAGACTGACAGTTTGATTTTTAAAATTTTAGATTTTATGTTTCATTTCTTTCGTTTGGTTGGTTGGGTGGATGGTTAGATTTTAGGGCATGTCATCCCATTGGGTTATTTTATGCCAAAACAGTTTTGCTTATTTATCATCGTAATCGGGAGCCATCATGGATCTTTGAACCTAACTCTTTATTCAGTCAACGGGGTATCCTATTCTCATTCCTGGGGTACAGGTTTTAAGCTGTGTTAATTATCATTCTATGTTACTGCTGCCCCTGGCCAGGATTGAACCTGCAGTCTAAAGATAACTGTAACTTAGAACTGTCTTAACCTCTTTGCTCGACATGAGAAAGAAGGGACGAAAATTCTACAGGAAATTGAGTCATACCAAAACTCTGCAGGATTTTGGAATCCTATGACTTGCAGAACAATAACATTCCAGAGGATGATGATATGATTATTTTTTTAATGAATTGTTTAATGAGTTTTTGAATAAAAGAACTGGTAAATGGCAAATAAATGTAGATCGTTTTTCGTAAATTTATTCAGAAATTTCCTAATTTTCAACTTCGTAATGCATTTTTTGAAAAATAAGACATCCTCTGAAAATAAGCCCTGATGTTATATTTTGGAGTGAAAATTAATATAAGTCTTACTATTTCTCTGAAACTTTTAGACGAAGCTTGATGATTTGGATTATTTGGACTATTGTCCTCATTTTTTTATGTTATCTACATAACATTTCGGCTGAATATGCCCTCCGGCCTTCTTCAGGTGTTTAACACAGAGTTGAGTTAATACATTTAATCATCTGTATGTTACAGCTTCAATCCTGGCAGAGGGTGATAATAATATAGAATACTTGAAATAGCTAAACACTTGTACCCGGCCATGAATAACGGAATGAGAACAATCTACCCCGGTGGATTGAATAAAGGGTTCGGTTCTTAAGCAGAGCCCCCTATCACGACATAAAGGCTCTCGAGTTTGACAAAAAGGTTCCCGAGTTCGAAGAAAAGGTTACCGAGTTTGACAAGAAACACCTGAAGAAGGCCGGAGGGTGCATCGGCCAAAACGTAGTGTATATAAAATAAATATGAGGACAACAGTCCGAAAAATCCAAATAATGCAAATTATCAAGCTCAAAAAAAAATAAGACAAGCAGCATTTTTTGGTGAAATACAAGATAGTGCAAGTGCACCTAACTATATGTAACCAGGAGCGGAAGAGCTTATAGCGTCACTTAAGGTCTCGTGTATGTAATTTAGGTTGTTATTTGAAAGTTAACTCTTAGAGAAATGAATAAGTAACGTAATTAACGCATTAAGCGATTGTTCCTTTTGATAGATCCAACCCCCAACCCCCCACCCCCCAAATACCCACGTGTTGGAAATGATTTAAATAGATAATCGGATTAAACCTTTTTTTTTCTGAACACGTAAATCGTTTCTTTATTTTAAAAATAGAAAACACGTAATATGATTTTGTCAGAATTTTGAATGGTTGGATTTTACGGCATGTCAACCCTTGTTCATATTTACTTTTTCAAATAAGTATATTTTTGCAGCATTTTTACCTTTATACATGTTTGATTGAACGCGACAGACATTTAATGTCTGACGAGTTTCTTTTCGATCTTTTCCAATTGTCTAACCAGCTTTTTTTTTTTCTTGGTGGAATTGATGAATGAACCCACCGAAGGTTCTATCACGAATACTTTCGGCACTTAAATTAAAATTAAAATTAATAGTGAAATAGATCACTAATTAGGACTGAGCCTATTCTAGTAGTGACCACCCCAAGCAGAGTTTAACAGGTTTGAATTCAGAGGTTTCCTTCTCCTAGACTGGTTACTTAGCCATGTTTAAAGAGCCAAATCTGCCCTGCTATTTAACCGTAGCTGGAGGGAGATAACTTTCCCAAGGGTATTAGCGCAATGTATAATGCAAACAGCTTCATCCAGGAATTGAACTCGAGTCGACGAGTCAATTTGACTCTAACCATTAGACCACGCACCTCCATTTTTACCTTAATACATGTTTGGTTGAATGCGACAGACATTTCTTGTCTGACGAGTTTGTTTTCGATCTTTTCCAATTGTTTGGCCAGCTTCTTTTTTTTTATCTGGGTGGAATTGGTGAATGAATCCACTGAAGATTCTATAACGAGTACTTTCGGTACTACTTAGTGCCATCGAGTAGTGAGATGTTTTCGTTGTTCTTTTTATACAGAGTAGCGGTGGGAGTAAGTAGGAGGAGGGGCTCACATAGTTATAAGAAATGTTATGGGGAATGGAAGGAGGAAAATTACATTTTTTTATAGTTGTTTTTAAACAAATCTATAGCTGGGACACTAATATGTAATACCACTTTGAGTCAGAGAGGACCTGCCAATGAAGGTTTACCCTATACTTGTTAGATTTCCCAGAACTGTAGCCTAATAGTCAGATGCAATTTAGTGGCATACCTAGGATACCCCCCACCTTTTTATGGGGTCTATAGTCAGCATATTCTAAGCTCCACCGACAAGGCATTTAAATCGATCGAAAGGATTCCAACCTTAAGAATCATATGCTAAAGCTCCAGTCGACAAGACTCTTTAGCAACTGGGATGTTGCTGAATAGTCTTGTCGGCTGGAGCTTTAGCATACGTCGACTGCACCTCTGCAGAGGAGTAAGACCCCCCCCCCAATGGGACCAACTGTTGGCTGTGGGTGGCAACCCGTGATTCTTAAGGGCTGGAATCCTGTAGGCTGAACAGTTCATGACATGCAACACTCAACTTTGGCCCTTACTTAGGCTAAACGAGTGATCGGAGAGGCACCATCCGATCAATCGACTGGTCACATCAAGCCCTAACACCTATACGATTGTCCCAACCTATTGCACTTATAGCAACGCCCAACCATTTTTATCCTATATGTGCTAGAAGGTGGTGACTGTGGATGTTAATGTTCTGGGTATGGCGTTAAACGAATATGGAGTACCCCTTCATCACTATTACTCCCAGGGCTACTGGTAGTTCCTGATAGGGTACCATCTATGGGTTTAATAGAAAAAAATGAGTTCAACAAATTGAGTTTACAAAAAAATTGACTAACTATTAAGAATGAATAAAACAAAACGTCTTCGACATAAAATAACCCGACAAGGGTTGATATGCCATAAAATCCAACTAACCAAGTAGTTGCTAAATTGAATTTAGTTTGGAGTTTCTTGACTAAGTCTTCAATTATTGCAATTACTGTTTTATATCGTAACTAGAAGCGGCTACCCAGCATCGCCTGGGGGGGGGGCAAAAAAAACCTAGTGTATTGATTTGTTTGCTTTTGAGATTTACAAATGCTAAACATTTTTAAGTAGAATTTCAATGCTATTTCTATGTATATTTTAATGTTTTTAAATATCTTCGAATACAAATCAAATCTTCATAAGTTTTGCACACAAAAAGCAAGAACTGGTGATATTTAATGTGTATATATATTTACTTTGTTGTTTATTGTTTTATTTTCGTAGTTTCATCCGGGCATACACACATACCAATTGCCATTTATACATGTATAGATAGATAAATATATATGTGTATGTGTATGTGTATCAATATATGTATATATCGTGTGTGTATGTACGCACCGCCTCCACCACGGACAACATGTGACATAAAACATAAAAAAGACATATAAATATATATATATATATATATATATATATATATATATATATATATATATATATATATATAAGGATATGAAAACAACACAATATGCTGTAAACGTGAAAATATTTTATATCATATTCATAGCTAATATTGAACAATATTTCGATTTATAAAAATCATCTTCAGAGCTTGTTTATACTCCAGACTTATCAATAGCGGAGACGAAAATAATATGAATTCAAAACGAAAACATTGATCTTGCAAAAAAGTTATAAACAAGCTCTGAAGATGATTTTTATAAATCGAAATATTGTTCAATATTAGCTATGAATATGATATAAAATATTTTCACTTTAACACCATATTGTGTTGTTTTCATATCTTTTTATCTATACTCATACCGTCGGATTCATTTCCTTTCTCTTAACTTAAATATATATATATATATATATATATATATATATATATATAGAGTATATATAAAAAGATATGAAAACACAACAAAATGCTGTTAAAGTGAAAACATTTTATAAGAAAAATGCGACGGAAGTGCTCACATTCGAAATTATTGTATAACTTTTTTCTTTTTTGCAACGTCAAGGTTTTTGTTTTGAACTCATATGACTTTAGTCTCTGCTCCTCTTAACAACACGGAGTATAAACAAGCTCTGATGACGATTTTCATAAAATCGAAATATTGTTCAATATCAGCTAAGTTATAAAATGTTTTCACTTTAACAGCATTTTGTGGTGTTTTCATATCTTTTTATATATACTCATACCGTCGGATTCATTTCCTTTCTTTTAACTTATATATATATATATATATATATATATATATATATATAGAGAGAGAGAGAGAGAGAGAGAGAGAGTGAGAGATAGATAGATAGATAGATAGATAAAAAATGTTGTTCTGGTTCCAACGGGAGAAAATTCAATATTTTATAAAAAAGAAGGTCCGCAAAATGTATTATGTTCTCAGAAATTTTTTTAAATTCTTTTTATCTTACATATGCGACACGTGTTTCTGATCTATTGTCTTCTTCAGGCATCGAATTATTATTTTGGCAGAATATGTCCGATATTTGATAGGTTGTGTGTGTTTCTGCAACTTTTCTATTATAATGATTGTGTAATAACCTTCATAGATAGATAGATAGATAGATAGATAGATATAAATCTTGTTTGATGATGATAGTATTATTGTTTCTATAAAAAGAAAGAGATGAAAGAGAATAAACACTAAGATGAATCGACAAAGGGAATTTGAACTGATTGAATGGGATTTATAGAAATTAATCCAGAAAGAAAAGGAAATGTAAACGATTTTGTTAATCAGAACAAAAACAACAACACACCTTAACTCGGTGGCTTTAATCTGTAATATATAGCTGTCTGATTATCACACACACTCTCTCTCTCTCTCTCTCTCACTTCCTCTCTCGCTTCCTCTCTCTGTCTCTGTCTCGCTTCCTCTCTCTCTCTCTCGCTTCCTCTCTCTCACTTCCCATCTCTCTCGCTTTCCCCTCTCTCTCTCTGTCTCTCTCTATCTCTGTCTCTGTCTCGCTTCCTTTGTCTCGCATCCTCTGTCTCGCCCTCTATCTCCCTCTCTCTTGCTTCCTCTGTCTCTCTCTGTCTCTCTCTGTCTCACTCTCTCTCTCTCTTTCTCCCTCTCGCCCATTCTCTCACTTCCCCTCTCTCCCTCTCTCTCTCTCTCTCTCTCTCTGTCTGTCTGTCTCTGTGTCTGTCTCTGTCTCGCTTCCTCTCTCTTTCTCTTTCTCTCGCCCCTCCCTCTCTCGCTTCCTCTCTCACTCAGTGAAAAAGAGAGGAAAGAAGCCGCCGCAGAAGAGAGAACCAAAAGGAAGGAGAGACAACAGAAACTCCAGCAAGAATCACTGTTTGTTTGGAGTCACTGCACCAGAGATTGCCATTCAAAAATTGGTCTGTTGAGCCACTCATGCAGTTGCAGATTAAAAAGGTAGACACTACGCCATCGTCTTTAGTAGACGGACGGATGCCAACATATAAACATAATATATATAGGAATGAACAATAAATTAGCGTTATTTTTTTTTCAGAATACAAAGTGTATCAAAAAGTACAGATTTTAAAGCTGTATTTATTAAGATAGAAATGAAGAATGAATGGAACGTTAATTTTTTTTCAGAATACAAGGTGTGTCAAAAAAGTACAAAAAATCTCGGTACTGTTTTGACACACCTTGTATATATATATATATATATATATATATATATATATATATATATATATATATAGCACACCATATTAGCAATATAAGTAAATAGTTCTCAATATTTTGGATATAGCATGTACATCTAAGTTAGGGTAGTGTAACCAAGCGCCGTTGACTTCATATCCACGTTACCCTTACACACACACACACACACACACACACATATATATATATATATATATATATTGGTTTGTTGGTTGGTTTTGAAGGCTACAAATGAACAGCCACTAGCAAGAACTTCAGTTCTAGTAATCTTCTGTAGAAAGGATTTTTTATCCTGAAATATTAATATGAAAAGACTAATAATAAGACTAATAATAATATGAAAAGACTTGGACATGGTTAAGAAAAGGAAACCTCAAAAGAGAAACTGAATCACTTATAATTGCTGCACAAAATAATGTCATAAGGACAAACTATATCAAAGCGAAAATTGATAAGACCCAACAAAATAGTAAATGTAGACTTTGTGATAATATAGATGAGACGGTAAACTATATACTCTGCGAATGTAGCAAACTAGCACAACGAGAATACAAAACTAGACATGACTGGGTTGGGAAGGTGATCCACTGGGAATTATGCAAAAAATTAAATTTTGACCATACAACAAAATGATATATGCATAAACATGAATCTGTTCTTGAGAACGAAACGCATAAAATTCTACGGGACTTTGAAATAAAAACGGATCACCTTATCTCAGCAAGAAAACCAGACCTAGTGTTGATAAACAAAAAAGAAAGAACTTGTCAACTGGTGGATTTTGCAGTGCCAGCAGATTACAGGGTGAAGCTAAAGGAAAATGAAAAAATGGACAAATATCTGGACCTTGCCAGAGAACTGAAAAAGTTATGGAACATTAAAGTGAAAGTGATACCAATTGTAGTTGGTGCACTTGGAACAGTCCCAAAAGGATTGGAAAAGGGTCTGGAAAGTTTGGAAATCAGAGGAAGGGTTGAAACCATTCAGAACACTGCACTGCTGCAATCTGCCAGAATACTCAGAAGAGTCCTGGAGACCCGAGGAGACTTGCTGTCACTCAGACTCCAGGAAAGACCATCAGCTAATGATGATGTGAAAACTCAAAAGGAGCAAATAATAATAATATCCTTTCAGCTAGTATATTAGGTCTGAGACCTGTCAGCTGTTCCTTATAAACATTCATCTTAATTCCACAGAATATTTATAATCTTTCCACAGATTATCTAACATTGCCTTAAAGGAGTTTAGAAATGGGGCATTCACTACTAATGATGATAATTTATTCCATGTATTCACCACTCTGTTACTAAAATAATTTTGCGTTTGCTTTACAAAATGTTTTTTAAGAGTTTTAATTTATGACCCCTGGTATTGATATTTTGAGCAATGTTTAGTAGGTCAAAGTTCGTTGAATAAAATCCATGTGTATATTTGTAGACTTCAATCATATCCCCTCTTGTACGTCGATAAACCAAACTTGGTAAGTCAATGTTCCTAAGTCTTTTTTCATACGATAGGTTTTTTAAATCATTCACTAATTTAGTAGCTCTCTTTTGAACTCCCTCAAGCTCTCCTCTGAACTCCCTCAAGCTCAAAGAAGAGTTAAAATAATTAAGGATGATTCTAGCTAGGTTTACCAAATTTTCTGTGTTTACCAATGAAACCTTGGAATATGTTTTCATAAAAGATTTCGTGAATGCAAAAACGTTTTGTGTCAATCAGATTAGCACAACCAATACTTTATGGTTTTGTTCAACTGTATGAAATAGATATCTAAAAATAGCTCATCCTCCATATGAAACCCACCCAGGCAACGTAGTTCCTGCACCTCCCCCCCAAAAAAAAAATTGGACACTACGCTATCGTCTCTCGTACACGGAAGGATGCCAACACAACAACAACATACATTATTATTCACTCCTTTTGAGTTTTCACATCAGTGTTAGCTGATGGTATTTCACTGGAGTCTGAGTAACAACAAGTCTCCTCGGGTCTCCAGGACTCTTCTGAGTATTCTGGCCGATGGCAGCAGTGCAGTATTCTGGATGGTCTCAATTCTTCCTCTGATTTCCTGATTTTCCAATCTTTTTTCCAAGATTTTTGGGACCGTTCCAAGTGCACCAACTACAATTGGTATCACTTTGACTTTCATATTTCATAGCTTTTTCAGTTCTCTGGCAAGGTCTTTGACACACACCTTATAAGCAAAAATTCTCAACAGATTGCCCCAACCCTATTGCCCTTATGGCAAATCCCAACTCTTTTTTTTATCATACATGAGATAGAAGGCGGTAGCTGAGGGTCTTAATGTCTTGGGTATGACATTAAACTCTATCAGATGGTGAAATTCCAATTCTGGAGTTCTGTGGAGTGCGGAGTACCTCACCATCACCATTACTCCCAGGTCCACTCTGAACCAGAGTGGCAGTAGTTAGAATTAGGGGTTAAATAGACCAAAATGATTTTTAAAAATGTGTTTAAAAAGATTGAGTTAAAAAAAATTGCGTACACATCAAGAGTGAATAAAACAAAAACGTCTTCGATATAAAATGACCCAATAAGGGTTGACATGCCGTAAACCAACCAACCCAACCAACCAACCAACCCATGGATTATAATTTTATGTGGATAGACGATTGATCAGTCTATGAGTAACACAGGGATCTGTGCGGTAAAGTAAGGAGCTGATGGTAGGTGTGTTGCATCCTCCTTCTCCTTTTCCTCTCCGTCGCGCTCCTGGGATAACTCCACATCATTTGCCTGCCCGATTATACCCAGATAGATCAAGATCAGACAGAGCGACATCTAGCGCGCTCTTCGCTACGATACCGCCTTTGGTCTATACAAACATCCTCTATTCGACCTGTTCACTCGCAAACAGTACGCGCCTCAGTACAGTGCTACCACTAAGCACACGTCAATACGTAGAATGTCACCGCGCCCCTACATTCTGCATAGCTTCGCTACTCAACCCGGATCTTCGGAATTCGATCTACATGTCACATAAGCGAACTATGCCTCGTCACACTACGAGCGCAGATTCACTAACAACTACTCGCGCAGTTCGGCACTATCATCGCTCCTGCCTCCACCTGTGAAGTCCCTACAACGTATTCCCCCACCTCACCCAATCCCACGACCCGTAGTCTCCCACTCCACATCATCGCGACGGATCTCGCAAAACGCTACCCACACTACCTTTCGCCCGTCGATCTCACCGCCCCCTCTAGGACACCATGAGATCGACTGCAAGTCCAATAATACATCCTCCGTGCGGTTCTATCGCAACTGAGTTGCTGTAACCAGTGTCGTCACACGCGAGTCAGGACTCCTCCTATGGCATACCGCCCGCCAAAACACATGAATTCATACACACGTACCATAGCAGCATATCATCGCTAATAGCAGGTCGCCCAATACTGCTAACGTCCGTCTCCCATATCCAACTGGCACGTACCTCATCCACATTCCAGCCCTGCGTATAGTGCTGGCAGTCCTGGTCATCCGAGAACGTCAATACGCGCACTTCTTAGAGTCAACTACCACTCAGATATTACATGTCAGCTAGTGCGACGTTACCTTCCCTACAGGTCATCTGATGCCACTGAGTATACTGATCTACTGACACGTATTCATCCTCTCTCGACTCAGATGATCGCGCTCGTGCCGTTCTCCGCTCTCAGCCCACTATCGTCGCGCTTCACCAATCGATCGCCCCTCCAGCTTAGACACACTTATTTTTCCAAATGCTAAAAATTTATAAAGTTATGAATAGGAGTGCTATTTACCCATATATCTCACTTTCTTTTTTCTTACATTCATTCCTTTCAAATCAATCGAATAGAAATTTCTAACATTTAAAAAGTAATGAGATAAGGGGCTTTTACCCCCTCTATCTCATCTTTCTTTTTCTTTCATTCAATTCTTTTTAAATCATCATTGAAACAGAATTCCTAAACATTAAATAATGAGATAAGGAGGCTTTTACCCTCTATCTCACTTTCTTTTTGCTTTCATCATTCCTTGTTAAAATCACAGTCGAAAAGAAATTTCCTAAAACTTTAAAGCTAATAGAGATAGGGAGGTTTACCCCTCTATTCACTTTTTTTTGCTTTCTCTTTCCTTTTAATCACATTTCGAAACAGAATTTCCTAAAACATTTAAAGCTAATGAGATAAGGGGTTACCCCTCTATCTCACTTTCTTATTTTTCATTTCATTCTTTTAAAGTCACATTCGAGAAAGAAAATTCTAAACATTTAAAAAGTAATGAGATATAGAGCTTTACCCCTCTATCTCACTTTTCTTTTTCTTTCATTCATTTTTTAAATCACTTTCGAACAGAATTTCCTAAAACATTTAAAANGAGAGAGATAGAACTGTCTTAACCTCTTTGCCGACATGAGAAAGAAGGGACGAAAATTCTACAGGAAATTGAGTCATAAAACTCTGCAGGAATTTTGGAATCCTATGACTTGCAGAACAATAACATTCCAGAGGATGATGATATGATTATTTTTTTAATGAATTTTGTTATGAGTTTTTGAATAAAAAGAACTGGTAAATGGCAAATAAATGTAGATCGTTTTTGTAAATTTATTCAGAAATTTCCTAATTTCAACTTCGTAATGGAATTTTTGAAAAATAAACATCCTCTGAAAAAAGCCCTGATGTTATATTTTGGAGTGAAAATAATATAAGTCTTACTATTTCTCTGAAACTTTTAGACGAAGCTTGATTATTGGATTATTTGGACTATTGTCCTCACTTTTTTATTGTATCTACATAACATTTCGCTGATATGCCCTCCGGCCTTCTTCAGGTGTTTAACACAGAGTTGAGTTAATACATTTAATCATCTGTATGTTACAGCTTCAATCCTGGCAGAGGGTGATAAATATAGAATACTTGAAATAGCTAAACACTTGTACCCGGCCATGAATAAAGGAATGAGAACAATCTACCCCGGTGGATTGAATAAAGGTTCGGTTCTTAAGCAGAGCCCCCTATCACGACATAAAGGCTCTCGAGTTTGACAAAAAGGTTCCCGAGTTCGAAGAAAAGGTTACCGAGTTTGACAAGAAACACCTGAAGAAGGCCGGAGGGTTGCATCGGCCAAAACGTAGTGTATATAACAATAAATATGAGGACAACAGTCCGAAAAATCCAAATAATGCAAATTATCAAGCCTCATCTAAAAAAAATAAGACAAGCAGCATTTTTTGGTGAAATACAAGATAGTGCAAGTGCACCTAACTATATGTAACCAGGAGCGGAAGAGCTTATAGCGTCACTTAAGGTCTCGTGTATGTAATTTAGGTTGTTATTTGAAAGTTAACTCTTAGAGAAATGAAATAAGTAACGTAATTAACGCATTAAGCGATTGTTCCTTTTGATAGATCCTACCCCCAACCCCCCACCCCCCAAATACCCACGTGTTGGAAATGATTTAAAAAAGATAATCAGATTAAACCTTCTTTTTTTTCTGAACACGTAAATCGTTTCTTATTTTTAAAAATAGAAAACACGTAATATGATTTTGTCAGAATTTTGAATGGTTGGATTTTTACGGCATGTCAACCCTTGTTCATATTTACATTTTTCAAATAAATATATTTTGCAGCATTTTTAACTTTATACATGTTTGGTTGAACGCGACAGACATTTAATGTCTGACGAGTTTCTTTCGATCTTTTCCAATTGTCTAACCAGCTTTTTTTTTTTTTTTTTTTTTTTTTGGTGGAATTGATGAATGAATCCACCGAAGGTTCTATCACGAATATTTTCGGCACTTAAATTAAAATTAAATTAATAGTGAAATAGATCCCTAATTAGGACTGAGCCTATTCTAGTAGTGACCACCCCAAGCAGAGTTTAACAGGTTTGAATTCAGAGGTTTCCTTCTCCTAAGACTGGTTACTTAGCCATGTTTAAAGAGCCAAATCTGCCCTGCTATTAACCATAGCTGGAGGGAGATAACTTTCCCAAGGGTATTAGCGCAATGTATAATGCAAACAGCTTCATCCAGGAATTGAACTCGAGTCGACGAGTCAATTTGACTCTAACCATTAGACCACGCACCTCCATTTTTACCTTAATACATGTTTGGTTGAATGCGACAGACATTTCTTGTCTGACGAGTTTGTTTTCGATCTTTTCAATTGTCTGGCCAGCTCTTTTTTTTTTATCTGGGTGGAATTGGTGAATGAATCCACTGAAGATTCTATAACGAGTACTTTCGGTACTACTTAGTGCCATCGAGTAGTGAGATGTTTTCGTTGTTTCTTTTTATACAGAGTAGCGGTGGAGTAAGTAGGAGGAGGGGCTCACATAGTTTATAAGAAATGTTATGGGGAATGGAAGGAGGAAAATTACATTTTTGTATAGTTGTTTTTAAACAAATCTATAGCGGGACACTAATATGTAATACCACTTTGAGTCAGAGAGGACCTGCCATGAAGGTTTACCTATACTTGTTAGATTTCCCAGAAACTGTAGCCTAATAGTCAGATGCAATTTAGTGCATACCTAGGATACCCCCAACTTTTTATGGGGTCTATAGTCAGCATATTCTAAGCTCCACCGACAAGGCATTTAAATCGATCGAAAGGATTCCAACCTTAAGAATCATATGCTAAAGCTCCAGTCGACAAGATTCTTTAGCAACTGGGATGTTGCTAAATAGTCTTGTCGGCTGGAGCTTTAGCATACGTCGACTGCACCTCTGCAGAGAGTAAGACCCCCCCCCAATGGGACCAACTGTTGGCTGTGGGTGGCAACCCGTGATTCTTAAGGGCTGGAATCCTGTAGGCTGAACAGTTCATGATATGCAACACTCAACTTTGGCCCTTACTTAGGCTAGACGAGTGATCGGAGAGGCACCATCCGATCAATCGACTGGTCACATCAAGCCCTAACACCTATACGGTTGTCCAACCCTATTGCACTTATAGCAACGCCCAACCATTTTTATCCTATATGTGCTAGAAGGTGGTGACTGAGGATGTTAATGTTCTGGGTATGGCGTTAAACGAATATGGAGTACCCCTTCATCACTATTACTCCCAGGGCTACTCAGACTGGTAGTTCCTGTTAGGGTACCATCTACGGGTTTAATAGAAAAAAATGAGTTCAACAAATTGAGTTTACAAAAAAATTGACTAACTATTAAGAATGAATAAAACAAAACGTCTTCGACATAAAAAATAACCCGACAAGGGTTGATATGCCATAAAATCCAACTAACCACTAGTTGCTAAATTGAATTTAGTTTGGAGTTTCTTGTAAGTCTTCAATTATTGCAATTTACTGTTTTATATCGTAACTAGAAGCGGCTACCCAGCATCGCCTGGGTATGGGGGGCAAAAAAAACCTGGTGTATTGATTTGTTTGCTTTTGAGATTTACAAATTCTAAACATTTTTAAGTAGAATTTCAATGCTATTTCTATGTATATTTTAATGTTTTTAAATATCTTCGAATACAAATCAAATTTTCATAAGTTTTTGCACACAAAAAGCAAGAACTGGTGATATTTAATGTGTATATATATTTACTTTGTCGTTTATTGTTTTATTTTCGTGGTTTCATCCGGGCATACACACATACCAATTGCCATTTATACATGTATAGATAGATAAATATATATGTGTATGTGTATGTGTATCAATATATGTATATATCGTGTGTGTATGTACGCACCGCCTCCACCACGGACAACATGCGACATAAAACATAAAAAAGCATATAAATATATATATATATATATTATATATATATATATATAATATATAATATATATATTAAAAGGATATTGAAAACAACACAATTGCTGTAAACGTGAAATATTTTATATCATATTCATAGCTAATATTGAACAATATTTCGATTTATAAAAAATCTTCATCTCAGAGCTTGTTTATACTCCAGACTTATCAATAGCGGAGACGAAAATAATATGAATTCAAAACGAAAACATTGATGTTGCAAAAAAGTTATAAACAAGCTCTGAAGATGATTTTTATAAATCGAAATATTGTTCAATATTAGCTATGAATATGTTATAAAAATCTTTTCACTTTAACAGCATTGTGTGTTGTTTTCATATCTTTTTATCTATACTCATACCGTCGGATTCATTTCCTTTCTCTTAAACTTAAATATATATATATATATATATATGAGTATATATAAAAAGATATGAAAACACCACAAAATGCTGTTAAAGTGAAAACATTTTATAGAAAAATGCGACGGAAGTGCTCACATTCGAAATTATTGTAAACTTTTTTCTTTTTTGCAACGTCAAGGTTTTTGTTTTGAACTCATATGACTTTAGTCTCTGCTCCTCTTAACAACACGGAGTATAAACAAGCTCTGATTGACGATTTTCATAAAATCGAAATATTGTTCAAATATCAGTTAAGTTATAAAATGTTTTCACTTTAACAGCATTTTGTGGTGTTTTCATATCTTTTTTATATATACCATACCGTCGGATTCATTTCCTTTCTTTTAACTTATACTATATATATATATATATATATATATATATATATATATATATAGAGAGAGAGAGAGATAGATAGATAGATAGATAGATAGATAAAAAATGTTGTTCTGGTTCCAACGGGAGAAAATTTATATTTTATAAAAAAGAAGGTCCGCAAAATGTATTATGTTCTCAGAAAAATTTTTTTAATTCTTTTATCTACATATGCGACACGTGTTTCTGAACTGTTTGTCTTCTTCAGGCATTGAATTATATTTTGGCAGAATATGTCCGATATTTGATAGGTTGTGTGTGTTTCTGCAACTTTTCTATTATAATGGCTGTGTAATAACCTTCATATGATAGATAGAGAGATAGATAGATAGATATAAATCTTGTTTGATGATGATAGTATTATTGTTTCTATAAAAAGAAAGAGATGAAAGAGAATAAACATTAAGATTGAATCGACAAAGGAATTTGAACTGATTGAATGGGATTTATAGAAATTAATCCAGAAAGAAAAGGAAATGTAAACGATTTTGTTAATCAGAACAAAAACAACAACACACCTTAACTCGGTGGCTTTAATCTGTAAATATATAGCTGTCTGATTATCACACACACTCTCTCTCTCTCTCTCTCTCTCTCTCTCTCTCTTCTCTCTCTCTCTCTCTCTCTCTCTCGCTTCCCCTTCTCTCTCTCTCTGTCTCTCTTTGTCTCTGTCTCTGTCTCGCTTCCTCTCTCTCTCTCTCTCACTTCCTTCTCTCGCCCCCTCTCTCTCTCGCTCCACCTCTCTCTCTGTCTCTCTCTATCTCTGTCTCGCTTCTCTCTCTCGCCTCTCTCTCTCGCTTCCTCTCTCTGTCTCTGTCTCGCTTCCTCTCTCTCTCTGTCTCGCTTCCTCTCTGTCTCGCTTCCCCCTCTTCTCTCTCGCCCTCTCTTTGTCTCTGTCTCTGTCTCGCTTCTCCTCTCTCTCGCTTCCTCTCTCTCTTCCTCTCTCTATCTCACCCTCTCTTTCTCCCTCTCTCGCTTCCCCTCTCTTCTGTGTCTCTCTCTATCTCTGTCTCTGCTCGCCCTCTATCTCTCACTCTCTCTCGCTTCCTCTCTCTGTCTCTCTCTGTGTGTCTCTCTCTGTCTCGCTTTCTCGCTCTCTTTCTCTCTCTCGCCCCCTTCTCTCGCTTCCTCTCTTACTCAGTGAAAAGAGAAGCCAAAAGGAAGGAGAGACAAGCAGAAATTCCAGCAAGCATCACTGTTTGTTTGCAGTCACTGCACCAGAGATTGCCATTCAAAAATTGGTCTGTTGAGCCACTCATGCAGTTGCAGATTAAAAAAGTAGACACTACGCCATAGTCTTTAGTAGACGGACGGATGCCAACATATAAACATAATATATATAGGAATGAAACAATAAATTTTTCAGAATACAAAGTGTGTCAAAAAGTACAGATTTTAAAGCTGTATTTATTAAGATAGAAATGAAGAATGAATGGAACGTTAATTTTTTTTCAGAATACAAGGTGTGTTAAAAAAGTACAAAAAAATCTCGGTACTGTTTTGAACAACCTTGTATATATATATATATATATATATATATATATATTATATATATATATATATCACACCATATTAGCAATATAAGTAAATAGTTCTCAATATTTTGGATATAGCATGTACATCTAAGTTAGGGTAGTGTAACCAAGCGCCGTTGACTTCATATCCACGTTACCCTTACACCACCACACACACACACACACATATATATATATATATATATATATATTGGTTTGTTGGTTGGTTTTGAAGGCTACAAATGAGCAGCCACTAGCAACAACTTCAGTTCTAGTAATCTTCTGTAGAAAGGATTTTTTAACCTGAAATATTAATATGAAAAGACTAATAATAAGACTAATAATAATATGAAAAGACTTGGACATGGTTAAGAAAAGGAAACCTCAAAAAGAGAAACTGAATCACTTATAATTGCTGCACAAATATAATGTCATAAGGACAACTATATCAAAGCGAAAATTGATAAGACCCAACAAAATAAATGTAGACTTTGTGGTAATATAGATGAGACGGTAAACCATATACTCTGCGAATGTAGCAAACTAGCACAACGAGAATACAAAACTAGACATGACTGGGTTGGGAAGGTGATCCACTGGGAATTATGCAAAAAATTAAATTTTGACCATACAACAAAATGGTATATGCATAAACCAGAATCTGTTCTTGAGAACGAAACGCATAAAATTCTCTGGGACTTTTGAAATTAAAACGGATCACCTATCCCAGCAAGGAAACCAGACCTAGTGTTGATAAACAAAAAAGAAAGAACTTGTCAACTGGTGGATTTTGTAGTGCAGCAGATCACAGGGTGAAGCTAAAGGAAAATGAAAAAATGGACATAAATCTGGACCTTGCCAGAGAAATGAAAAAGTTATGGAATATGAAAGTGAAAGTGATACCAATTGTAGTTGGTGCACTTGGAACAGTCCCAAAAGGATTGGAAAAGGGTCTGGAAAGTTTGGAAATCAGAGGAAGGGTTGAACCATTCAGAACACTGCACTGCTGCAATCTGCCAGAATACTCAGAAGAGTCATGGAGACCTGAGGAGACTTGCTGTCACTCAGACTCCAGGGAAAGACCATCAGCTAACTCTGATGTGAAAACTCAAAAGGAGCAAATAATAATAATATCCTTTCAGCTAGTATATTAGGTCTGAGACCTGTCAGCTGTTCCTTATAAACATTCATCTTAATTCCACAGAATATTTATAATCTTTCCACAGATTATCTAACATTGCCTTAAAGGAGTTTAAAATGGGCATTCACTATTGATGATGATAGTTTATTCCATGTATTCACCACTCTGTTACTAAAATAATTTTGCGTTTGCTTTACAAGATGTTTTTTAAGAGTTTTAATTCATGACCCCTGGTATTGATATTTGAGCAATGTTTAGTAGGTCAAAGTTCGTTGAATAAAATCCATGGTATATTGTAGACTTCAATCATATCCCCTCTTGTACGTCGATAAACCAACTTGGTAAGTCAATCTTCCTAAGTCTTTTTTCATACGATAGGTTTTTTAAATCATTCACTAATTTAGTAGCTCTCTTCTGACTCCGCTCAGAACTCCCTCAGCTCTCCTCTGAACTCCTCAAGCTCAAGAAGAGATAAAATAATTAAGGATGATTCTAGCTAGGTTTACCAAATTTTCTGTGTTTACCAATGAAACCTTGGAATATGTTTTCATAAAAGATTTTGTGAATGCAAAAACGTTTTGTGTCAATCAGATTAGCACTGCCAATTCTTTATGGTTTTGTTCAACTGTATGAAGTAGATATCTAAAAATAGCTCATCCTCCATATGAAACCCACCCAGGCAACGTAGTTCCTGCACCCCCCCCCCAAAAAAAAAATTGGACACAACGCCATCGTCTCTCGTACACGGAAGGATGCCAACACAACAACAACATACATTATTATTCACTACTTTTGAGTTTTCACATCAGTGTTAGCTGATGGTATTTCACTGGAGTCTGAGTAACAACAAGTCTCCTCAGGTCTCCAGGACTCTTCTGAGTATTCTGGCCGATGGCAGCAGTGCAGTATTCTGGATGGTCTCAATTCTTCCTCTGATTTCCTGATTTTCCAATCTTTTTTCCAATCTTTTTGGGACCGTTCCAAGTGCACCAACTACAATTGGTATCACTTTGACTTTCATATTTCATAGCTTTTTCAGTTCTCTGGCAAGGTCTTTGACACACACTTTATAAGCAAAAATTCTCAACAGATTGCCCCAACCCTATTGCCCTTATGGCAAATCCCAACTCTTTTTTTTTATCATACATGAGATAGAAGGCGGTAGCTGAGGGTCTTAATGTCTTGGGTATGACATTAAACTCTATCAGATGGTGAAATTCCAATTCTGGAGTTCTGTGGAGTGCAGAGTACCTCATCATCACCATTACTCCCAGGTCCACTCTGAACCAGAGTGGCAGTAGTTAGAATTAGGGGTTAAATAGACCAAAATGATTTTTTAAAATGTGTTTAAAAAGATTGAGTTAAAAAAAATTGCGTACACATCAAGAGTGAATAAAACAAAAACGTCTTCGATATAAAATGACCCAATAAGGGTTGACATGCCGTAAAACCAACCAACCAACCAACCAACCCATGGATTATAATTTTATGTGGATAGACAATTGATCAGTCTATGAGTAACACGGGATCTGTGCGGTAAAGTAAGGAGCTGATGGCAGGTGTGTTGCTCCACCTCAGATGCAAAAACAATCTCCTTGGTCTAGCGCTAGTGAAAAGGGGATAGACTCCCTCGCTGTCTGGTTGATACCGACATTAGGCCGCCCCGACGACGGCGATATGGTCTATATTAGTGGTGGACGCGCGTGGTGTAATGGTTAGAGTCATAGGAAATGCACTTGTCGACTCGAGTTCAAATTCTAGACAAGTCTGTTTACATTTCACATAGCACTAATATGCTCGGAAAAGATATGCATCTAACTACTCTCCCTCCAGCTATGGGTATGTCAATTTTTCACTTTGTTAAAATATCAAATTGTCCATCTATGCGAAAGTTGTTTTTTTTTTTAGTAATACTGAATACTGATACAAAAAAAAATAGATCTTTTACTTGTAGTATTGTTTGAGGAAATAGCATCAAATATCGTCTGCTAAAATTCTAGGCCAAATGTTGTAAAAACATGAATTTTTGGCGCATTTTAGTAGACGATCTTTAATGCTATTTCCTCAAACAATGGTACAAGTAAAAGATCTAATTTTCGGCATCAGTTTCGATATCGACCTACCGTACTGAACATTGTATCGATTCGGTTCGTCAAAAAACAAACAGAGCACTTCACAAGAAGAATATTCATGATAGCTGCTTTGTTTGGTTGGATTTCACGGCATGTCAACCCTTGTTGGGTTATTTTATGCCAAAGACATTTTGTTTTATTCATTCTCGATGGGTACTCAATTTTTTAAACTCGTGTTTTTTTTTTCTATTTAACCCATAGATGGGTCCCTAATATGTACTACTTTCTCTGGATCAGGGTGGACCTTCGAGTAATAGAAATTCTTCCAAGCTGTAGCTGTATCAGTGCTATTGTATGGCTGCACCACTTGGACCGTAACGAAGCACTTAGAGAAAAATCTAGATGGGAGCTGCACAAGAATGCTGTGTGCAATCTTAAACAAGTCCACTTGTACGGCCACTTGCCACCTATCACTCAAACCATTCGAGTAAGACGAACAAGACAAGCTGGACTGCTGGAGAAGCAGGAACGAAATCATAAGCGACGTTCTCCTATAGAAGCCAGCACATGGGCACGCCAGTGTGGGCCGTCCAACAAACACGTACACTGACCAGCTCTGCACGGATACCGGATGCTGCGCAGAGAACCTCCCGAGGGCAATGAGTGATAGGGACGGTTGGCGAGATATTATCATGGATATCCATGCTATTAGCATGACATGATGATGAGGATGATGATGATGATGATGAATGTCCAAACGGATCATTTTAAATAAAGAAAATAAGACCTGTCAGATCGTAGAGCTCAGAGTAAAATCGAAAGAGAGTGAAAGTATATCCAGATCTCACAAGAAAACACAAGTACTTTTAGAATACAAAGATGACTGTTGCGCCGATCATTATTGGAGCACGTGGAGCAGAACTCGAGGATAAGAATGAACTTGAACTATTCAGACGACATCACTAAAAGAAATTGTAGGTAAGCTGAGGAGAGTTCTGATGTACTGGTGAGACTTATTGTTACTTGATCTCCACCAGGAAACATAAGAGAATACGGGCGTAAAAGTTCAACGATCATAATACACACCACACACACACACACACACACACACACACACACGTATGTGTTGGTGTATGTATATATATATGTATATGTATTTATATGTATATGTATATGAAGTGGACAAAAAATGTGTTTGTGATGGCGATAGCCGACAATTTTGGGAGATTATGTGCTTAATTAAAGTCATACCTAATTTGAAAATTAATTGATTATAATTAAATGAATTAGGCGTGCATATCGGTTTAAATGTAAGGCGTAAACAAATCGAGAAAAAGTCAATCTCTGTATGTACATTTCAGCCTATTAGGCCTCACCAGCAGAGTTATAGACAGGACAGTGTGTGATTCGAACCGTACCTGCCAGGCTGACAGACGGAGACTCTAACCATTACACTAGCTGACTTTTACAGATTTTCCCAGATGTATATATATATGTATATATGTAATATTTTGTGAATAACATGCGTCCTATATTTCTAAGCACACAGTGCTCAATATCAGTGATAGAGTGTTTATATTTGAGTTTAGGTAGCGTGGCATGGAGTCAACGCCGAGTTTACTGACAGTTTCTCGCCTATGCGATGTTCAGACCAAATCTGAAGATTGTATAGGCAAGAAACTGTCAGTAATGTCAATATATATATATATATATATATATATATATATATATATATATATATCCGAAAGTCATATATAAAAACATTTTCTATGATAGCTGCTGGAGAAACAAGGACGAACTCATAAGCGACGTTCTCCTATGGAAGCCAGCAGTCTAACGTGGGCCGCCAAGCAAGGACCTACATTGACCAACTATGTGCTGATACTGGATGCTGCACAGAGGACCTCCCTGGGGCAACGAATGATAGAGAATGTTGGCGAGAGATTGTTATGGATATCCGTGTTAATTGCGCGACATGATGCTGATGATGATGTTGATAGGATAAAAACGGGGAAAAATGCGCCGTTTTGACAGATCTTAATTTATTAAAATTCTTCCGTTTTAAAGACTGAACATTTTTGCTTTGATATTTTTGTTATCCCTTCACTTCTTAGCAGAGCAAAAATCACGTTAAGTTTCATTCAATTCTCACTTGTTTTGTTGAATTTTGATTCAGAGGAAGTGAGGAAACACATATGACATTTCAGCCACACCTATTATATACTAGAAACGGTGTAGAAGCGCGTGGTGTAATGGTTAAAGTCATGGGAAATGGACTCGTCGCCCCGAGTTCAAATCCTGGATGTGGTAATTGCATTTCACTTAGCGCTAATACCCTTGGGAAAGGTATGAATCCTATTCTCCCTCCAGCTATGGATAAATAGTAGGGCAGACTGGGCTCTTTAACCTTGGTTAGGCAACCGGTCTAGGAGAAGGAAAACTCTTAATTCAAACCTGTTGAACTCCGCTTAAGAAATTGACCTTGTGTCACATCCTACTCGTGCGGAGGGGTTGGT
This sequence comes from Doryteuthis pealeii, assembly GCA_023376005.1. Classification (NCBI taxonomy): domain Eukaryota; kingdom Metazoa; phylum Mollusca; class Cephalopoda; order Myopsida; family Loliginidae; genus Doryteuthis; species Doryteuthis pealeii. The sequence goes on along the minus strand of CM042160.1, from coordinate 65,611,447 downwards.
GAAAAT
>CM042160.1:65596441-65606441 GCA_023376005.1 Doryteuthis pealeii | reverse complement strand
TGCGCCAGTTGGGCGTATAGGTCGTCGTCGGGTACGTCTTTTTTCTTTTGGCCTTCCATCTCTATCAGATGGTAATAGTCATCCAAATCGACCACTGGAGAGCGGGCATTGTGTCTTTTCTTTGAGCTTCGACTTCGCGCTGTGGACGTGTTGGACGATTGCAAGGAACAAGAACACATGTCATTTAGAGGGCTCGCCTGGACATTCGGGTTTGGAGTCTTTGTTCCCTTTGTTTTGTTTTGGAAAGGGCTACATAGATTAATCGATAGACAGAAAGAGGAGAAAGACAGAGAAGGAAAAATCGATAAATAAAATCAATAACTAAATAAATAAATGAATAAATAAATAAATAGATAAATAAATAATGATGTTTGAAATGCGAAGAGTTTAATTACAAAAAGAAAAAAAAGTTAAGTAAACACTGTAAAAAAAAACAATAACAAAAAACAAAATAATCAAAGAATCTTAAATGTTATCTAAAATTGTTTTAACTATATATATTTTTTCTTATATTATATATTTATATATATTTATTTTGTATATTATATATATATTGCTATTTAAATTGTTTTTATGTTATATATATACATATATTTTTTTTATCTAAAATAGTTTTTACGTTATACATATATATATATATATTTATCTTATAATGTATATTATATTTTTTTTCTTATACATATAATCTTATCTAAAATTGTTTTTACGTTTTATATATGTGTATATATATTCTTATAAAATTCTTCTCCTCTTTTAAAATATATATATATATTCGTCTTGTGTCGAGTCTTATAAAATAAGGATGTAATAAATAAATATATAAATAAATAAATAAATTGAGAAAATTAAAAATAATCCCTCAGGTAAGTAAAATAAGAAGCTCCAAACAGTTTTTTTTCCCGTAAAAAAACTGATACGTGTATCACATTGTTGCTTTCCTTCCTTTTTTTTTTCTTTCTTTCTTTTTTTTTTTTTTTTTTTTTTTTTTCAGATCCAAATTTAAAACAAATGAAATCGCTCAGTTAAAAATGCACCGAATTTTTCAAATAAAGAAAAAGAATTTTTTTTTGTATCCCTTTATGTACGCGCGGACTTGTACGCATTGCCTGAATATTGCGTCATTAGATGATATCTCTTATGATGGACTTATGTTTCACTTTTATCCAGTGAATACAAACACTTGGTAAAATGCTGTCCCGGGACTGACTACACAGGCACATCGGTAGAGAGAAGAAAAGGCAGCTGACAGTACGAACTACAATAAAAACAAGAACTAGTGCAGCATTTGTTAATAGCGATATGATTACTTATTGGCAGCAGGAGCAGCACTAGTAATTGTGGCGACAGCAGCTCAACTAGTAGTAAGACTAGTTATTGTAGTCGTAATAGTAATACCAGTAGTAGTAGTAGTAGTGGCTAAGCTAAGTGAAAAAAAAAACCACCTTATTATTCTTACTCTTCGTCACCAACTGCAGTAATTGTGGTAGTAGTAGTAGTAGTAGTAGTAGCAATTGTTTGTATAGTCACCTTAAACACACTTTGAAAAAAAGAATCAGTAAACCCTCCTCGGGTGAGAGATTTTCTTGATTGTAATTGTGGGCAAACACGAATCAAGTCTCTCTCACGACTCTCACCGGTCCGGTAGCATTGTCAGTCAATACAAATTCTTCTAAAATCTTAAATAGGTAGACTGTGAATTCAAGGACGTAAATTTTTTTTATTAATCTACAAAAGTGGACTGTCTTAAGTTTTTTTAAATTTAATTTTTTTAAATTGTTACTCTGAAATAGAAATATCACTGACGTTAAATATTATAAAACATAACTTAATACCACGTTAATTCATTCATAAGTTAAATTCATTAACATTAAATTAATACGTTAATTCATTATATAAGATAAGTTGTTTTTGTAAATTAAAGGACCACATTAATTGATGTTGTATAGATTTAAAGTTGTTGCGTAATGATTCAGTTATGCTCTTTTTTCTTTTCTTTTTTCTTCTTTTTTGCCTCAGAACTGCAAAAAGTGAACTGTTTTAAGTTGTTTTGTTACTCTGAATAGAAATATCGTTCAATACTCAGCTAAATTACCAGCAAATAGGAATTTTCTGTTTATTTCAGAAGAGGACTTGATAAGTTTATAATCTCAATTTCCTTAAAATAACAACGCTGAGTTTAAAAAAAATGTATAACTGAATCACAACGCAACAACTTTAAATCCATACAACATCAATTAATGCTGTCGTTTAATTTTTTAAAAAAACTTCTGAATGAATTAACGTATTAAGTTATGTTTTCCTTAGAGTTTCATTTTTATTAAAAGTATTAATCCCAGTTGAGAAATTAAAAATATATACATTGGACTTCATTTCATATTCCACTAACACCTGTCCAATAGTCTATGGTAAAAACGTACGCCTCTGAATTCACAGTCTATCCCGTTAACACCGTCAGTCAATTCAAAGTCTCATAAAATCTGAAATATTCCGTTTTTGAATAAATCTACCTGCACAAATTTATAGGGAGTAAAAACAAAGCCGTCGACGGGGGTCCAAGTGTGTAACATGTGTTGGTTTAGAGTGTCAACGTGGTTTATAAATATGATCCCCTATAGCTAAGGGGTGTTTGCTTTGAAGTCACCACCAATAGATACGGTTCTCTTCTAGAATTCCTTAATTACATTTTGGTTCAACAATAATGCCATTTTATTTTATTTTAAAATCAGTGAGATTTTAGAAAAGGCCAAATCTATCTACATAGAGGTTTTCATATAGATCACTACATCACTACAAAATGACATAAGCCGATTTTGACATTGTTTTCTTTCTTTTTTTTTCTCTTTCTCTTTTTTCTTTCTTTCTTCAACTCAGTTTTTCTTTCTATCCATTTCTTTCTTTCTTTCTTTCTTTCTTTTACTCACTTTTTCTTTCTATCCATTTCTTTCTTTCTTTCTTTCTTTCTTTCTTTTATTCTTTCCTTCTTTCTTTCTTCAACTCAGTTTTTCTTTCTATCCATTTCTTTCTTTTTTTCTTTCTTTCTTTCTTTCTTCTACTCACTTTTTCTTTCTATCCATTTCTTTCTGTCTGTCTTTCTTTCTTTCTTTCTTCAACTCACTTTTTCTTTCTATCCATTTCTTTCTGTCTTTCTTTCTTTCTTTCTTTCTTTCTTTCTTTCTTTTATTCTTTCTTTCTTTCTTTCTTCAACTCAGTTTTTCTTTCTATCCATTTCTTTCTTTCTTTCTTTCTTTCTTTCTTTCTTTCTTTCTTTCTTTCTTCTACTCACTTTTTCTTTCTATCCATTTCTTTCTGTCTGTCTTTCCTTCTTTCTTTCTTCAACTCACTTTTTCTTTCTATCCATTTCTTTCTGTCTTTCTTTCTTTCTTTCTTTCTTCAACTCACTTTTTCTTCTATCCATTCTTTCTGTCTTTCTTTCTTTCTTTCTTCTTTCTTTCTTTCTTCAACTCAGTTTTTCTTTCTATCCATTTCTTTCTGTCTTTCTTTCTTTCTTTTATCTTTCCTTCTTTCTTCTTCAACTCACTTTTTCTTTCTATCCATTTTTTTTCTGTCTTTCTTTCTTCTTTCTTTTATTCTTTCCTTTTTCTTCTTCAACTTAGTTTTCTTTCTATCCATTTCTTTCTTTCTTTCTTTCTTTCTTTCTTTCTTCTACTCACTTTTTCTTTCTTCATTTCTTTCTGTCCGTCTTTCCTTCTTTCTTTCTTCAACTCACTTTCTTTCTTTCTTTCTTCTTTCTTTCTTTCTTTCTTTCTTTCTTTCAACTCACTTTTTCTTTCTATCATTTCTTTCTTCTTTTCTTTTTCTTTCTTTCTTCAACTCACTTTTTCTTTCTAATCCATTTCTTCTGTCTTTCTTTCTTTCTTTTTTCTTTCTTCTTTCTTTCTTTTCTTTCTATCCATTTTTTTTCTGTCTTTCTTTTTTCTTTCTTTCTTTTTCTTTCTTCTTTCTTTCTTCACTTTTTTCTTTCTACCATTTCTTCTTTCTTTTTTCTTTCTTTCTTCTTTCTTTCTTTCTTTTACTCACTTTCTTTCTATTCATTTCTTTCTGTCTGTCTTCCTTCTTTCTTTCTTCAACTCACTTTTTTCTTTCTATCCATTTCTTTCTTCTTTCTTTCTTTCTTTCTTTCTTTCTTTCTTTCTTCAACTCACTTTTTCTTTCTATCCATTTCTTTCTGTCTTTCTTTCTTTCTTTCTTTCTTTCTTTCTTTCTTTCTTCAACTCACTTTTTCTTCTATCCATTTTTTCTGTCTTCTTTCTCTTTCTTTCTTTCTTCAACTCACTTTTTCTTTCTATCCATTTCTTTCTGTTTTTTCTCTTTCTTTTCTTCTTCTTTCTTCAACTCACTTTTTCTTTCTCTTTCTTCTTTCTTCTTTCTTTCTTCTTTCTTTCTCAACTCACTTTTTCTTTCTATCATTTCTTTTCTTTTTCTTTCTTTCTTTCTTTCTTTCTTTCTTCAACTCACTTTTTCTTTCTATCCATTTCTTTCTGTCTTTCTTTCTTTCTTTCTTTCTTTCTTCAACTCACTTTTTCTTCTATCCATTTCTTTCTGTCTTTCTTTCTTTCTTTTATTCTTCCTTCTTTCTTTCTTCAACTCACTTTTTCTTTCTATCCATTTTTTTCTGTCTTTCTTTCTTTCTTTCTTTATTCTTTCCTTCTTTCTTTCTTCAACTTAGTTTTTCTTTCTATCCATTTCTTTCTTTCTTTCTTTCTTTCTTTCTTTCTTTCTTTCTTTCTTCTACTCACTTTTTCTTTCTATTCATTTCTTTCTGTCCGTCTTTCTTTCTTTCTTTCTTTCTTTCTTTCTTTCTTCTACTCACTTTTTCTTTCTATTCATTTCTTTCTGTCCGTCTTTCTTTCTTTCTTTATTTATTTCTTTCTTTCTTCTATTCACTTTTTATTTGTATCCATTTCTTTCTTTTCTTTCTTTCTTTCTTTCTTTGTTCCACTCACTTTTCTTTCTATTCATTTGTTCTTTGTTTCTTTCTATTCGCCATTGTTTTTGTTTCTTTGTTTCTTTCTCTTTCTGCCATTTATTCTTTCTTTCTGTCTCTTCAATCTTTCTTTGTATTCCCATTTTATTTCTCTTCTCTTCTTTGAATGACTTCACTCATTTTATTCTGGGAAAACAGAATTTTCCGCGAATTTTATTCCAAACTTTTTTTATTATTATCATCAGCCATTAGCCAATAAGCATTTCCCAACGTTTTATTTCTGAGAAAGTATTTCCCATAAAAGTTCCGGGAATATCCCAGACAGATCATCCTCAACTTTTAACGACCCTATGTTACTACAGAGACATCACCTCATAAATAGGGTTGATTCAAGTTGAAGCTACTCAAGAGGGGATATCTAGATTGTGACAAATGTAATGAGTTAGTAACATAGATCGTACACAGAAGATATAATAATAATAATAATAATAATAATAATAATAATAAACACTGATGTGAAAAACTCAAAAGGAGTGAAATAATAATCCAGAAAAGCCCACAAAAAGGAACCAGCCTAAGCAAATGTAGACCGATCACTTGTCTACCCATGATGTGGAAAATACTGACAGTACTAATCGTTAGTAATAACATACGATATCTATTAACTCTTTGTCTACTTTAAACCCCTCACAGAGGCTCTCCCTCCACTGCAAAATCAAAGTACAAAAACTGATGGTTAGTCCATTATAATTGAGCAGAAGGACTCAGATTACAACAACAACAATAATAATAATGATAATAATAATAATAATAATGAGAAGTCACAAAAAAGGAACCAGCCCTAGCAAATGTAGACCGATAACATGTCTACCCATGATGTGGAAAATACTGACTGCCCTTAGTCCATTATAATTGAGCAGAAGGACTCAGATTACAACAACAACAATAATAATAATAATAATAATAATAATAATAATGAGAAGTCACAAAAAAGGAACCAGCCCAAGCAAATGTAGACCAATAACATGTCTACCCATGATGTGGAAAATACTGACTGCCCTAATCAAAGAAGAAATACATTTCTCACTTAATTGGCACTATTTCTAGAAGAACAAAAGGAATGCCACAAGGGAAAAAGAGGAATAGATGACTTTCTTTAAATTGATCAACACTTCTTCAAAGAAGTTAAAACTAGGCGCAAAAATATTGCACTGGTATAGATCGACTACAAAAGGGCCGATGACATAGTCTATCGAATGCTTAAAAGTGTATAAAATATCCGACAACATCGAAAATTTCATCAAAAAAGTTATGGAAAACTGGAAAATCCAATTAACAGGGTAAGAAGGGTAATCCCCAACAGAAGTAGAAATCTAAAGAGGCATTTATCCAAGTTGACTCAATATCACCACTAATGTTTGTTAAAGAAACTAGCAAAATAAAAAGACACCCTCCGGGCGATGTAAAAATAACTTTTGAAAGATATTGCCTGAGGGGATGGGAGCTGAAAATTCAATGTCATAGAGTGTGTACCATAAGTATGTAAAAACGTCAAATTTATTAAAGGAGTAAAAAGAAAGAAAGAAAGAAAGACAATTTGAAATGGAAACAGTTCCGATAACTTTAAATATTATATTAGAATAAAACAATCTATATATAAATATATAACGCCGGGCATCTATTTATTGAAACAATGAGGATTGTCTAACGTTGCATGCTCACATTTTGAGTATATTTATTCTATGTTATGACGTTGGATTATGTGTTGGGTAATGTGACGTAAGCAGTGGCGTAATTTTTGTTACAGATAAAAATCGGAAAGGAATCTCCATTATTAATAGATGATGCAAACTTATCATGTACTTAGAAAATGTACAGGGAGCTACAATTAATGGTGAAGATGAAAGAAAACGAAAAGACAGACAAATACCTGGACCTTGCTAGAGAATTGAAAAAACTGTGGAATATGCGGGTGAAAGTGATACCAATTGTAGTTGGTACACTTGGAACGCTCCCCAAAAGTTTAGAAAAGAGATTAGAGAAACTGGATATCATAGGAAGAATTGAGACAATCCAGACAACAACATTGTTGAAATCGGCTAGAATACTCAGAAGAGTCCTGAAGACCTGAGGTGACTTGTTGTCACTCAAACTCCAGTGAAAGACCATCAGCTAACGCTGGTGTGAAAAACTCACTAGGAGGACCTGTGCATATACCACAGTATGATGATTTAGTTACTACAGCGATTGATATATTTACTTAAGAGTTATTGCAAATAATTCAATGCGTAAAAATGATAATAATCTTGATTTAACTCTCTCTCTCTCTCTCTCTCTCTCTCTCTCTCTCTTTCTTTCTTTGTTTCTTTACTTCTTTTCATTATCTTCGATTGGAACAAGATTATTATACTTTTTACATATTGAACTATTTTTACAATAGTTTTTAAGTAAATATATCAAACGTTGAATAATTAAATGATCATACTGTGGTATATCCACAGGTCCTGCTAATGTAACATTTGCTGCTGGTATTTGTTAATCGTGAACAGGGGTGATAGAATAGTGTGTATGTATTGAATTGACCCGGGTTGCTACTCACAGGTTCACTTTCTGACCCGGGTTGCCTTCTCCCAGGTTCACTCTGACCCGGGTTGCTATTCTCCCAGGTTCACTCTGACCCGGGTTGTTCACTCTGACCCGGGTTGCTACTCTTCCAGGTTCACTCTGACCCGGGTTTCTCCCAGGTTCACTCTGACCCGGGTTGCTATTCTCCAGGTTCACTCTGACCCGGGTTGCTACTCTTCCAGGTTCACTTTGACCCGGGTTGCTACTCTCACTCTGACCCGGGTTGCTATTCTCCCAGGTTCACTCACCCGGGTTGCTATTCTCCCAGGTTCACTCTGACCCGGGTTGCTACTCTTCCAGGTTCACTTTGACCCGGGTTGCTACTCTCACAGGTTCACTCTGACCCGGGTTGGGTTCACTCTGACCCGGGTTGCTATTCTCCCAGGTTCACTCTGACCCGGGTTGCTACTCTTCCAGGTTCACTTTGACCCAGGTTGCCATTCTCGAAGGTCCACTCTGACCCGAGTTGCCCTTCTCTCAGGTCCACTCTGAAACGGGTTGCTATTCTCCCAGGTCTAGTTACCCGGGTTGCCATTCTCCCAGGTCCACTCTTCAACGTTATTTTCCGTCCCGTCGTTGAGGCTTAGAAGATGCTGTGTGTATCCTCTGTTTAGAGGGGTAAGAACCTCCCCTCCCGCACCCCCAATAATTTGAATCTGATGGCGAGTACCGCTTCATTGCCGTTATTCTCAGGTACCCTCTGATCCGGAGTGGTATTATCTGTTATGGTCTATGGGTCAAATAGATATGTTTACAAATAATTCGCATTTGATAGGACCGTGTCTAAGAAAATAGGAAAAAAAACTACACAAAAAATGTAAATTTGACCGCAGTTCCCTAACACAAACAAAAAGTCCCCGTTGCGTCCCTGTGGCGTAGTGGCTAACGTGCTGGTCTGCGACAACGTAGTTAGCGAGTTCGAACTCCAGTCACGCTATTTCATTCACTTTCGAACTAATACCCTTAGGAAAGGTATTAACCCCCTCATCCTCAAAGCTATCGTTTAGGTAATACTATTATTGTTCTTTTACAATGTTGAAGTTTGTACTAAATAACCCATGAAGGTTGGTAAACCATTAAACAAAAGAAACCAAAGAAACTGAAAGTTGGCGGAGTGGCCTATTGTCGGTATCAGTCGGACAACGAGTGAGTCTATCCCCTTTTCCCTTGCGCTAGACCAGGGAGATTGTTTTTGCTGAAGTGGAGCACCACACCTACTATCAGCTCCCTACTTTACTGCACAGATCAGATTATCCAATATGCTACTCACATGCTGAGTTGACGGGGGCCGGTACCGGACTAGGAACCTCGCGATTCCTAGGTGGGTGCTAAGAAAACGGACATAGAATAACCAGAGACGGGTTGACGTGCCATTAAATTTTATCAATCAATCAATCAAAGTAGGCTTTCTCCACTTTGTGGATTCTTGGTGCAACATACCCAACATAAACATGACTTTGACTTTATTATAAACGACTTGACTTTATAAATATTTACCCAACCCTTCCGAACGAATAGGATGTGACACAAGGTCAATTTCATTAGCGAAATTTAACAGGTTTGAATTCAGAGATTTCCATCTCCTAGACTGGCTGCCTAAACAAGATTAAAGAGCCTAGTCTGTCCTACTATTTACCCATAGCTGGAAGGAGAATAGATTCATAACTTTCCAAAGGGTATTAGCGCTATGTGAAATTTAAACAGCCTCGTACAGGATATGAACTCGGTTCCTCTTGTCCATTTTCTACGACGGTAACCATTACACCACACGACTTGACACTGTATAGACAAGGCCTCCAAATTGCCCTGGTCTCAGAGACCAGTAACGAGGTTGAGGCTGGCCTTTTTTCATTTTTGTAGAATAAGCCTAATTCTGTTCCCATCTTGAACGCCGGGTGTACGTGATTATCCGAAAAGCACCCGGTGTGGGTGGCCATTATCGAAATTAATTAAGCTTGTTCGTTGTTAGCTCAATCCGAAAAAAATCACGCCTGAAAAAAATCCAATATGGATGGTTTAACAGGATATTTCATGAAACAATCTATCGTCGTCCAGAATTTGAACCGCCCTATCGGCTGGAGTTTTAATACAGACTGTACCTCTGCAGAGCGGTAAGACCCCCAATGGGGCTACCTATTGGCCGTGGGTGGCGACCCATGATACGTAAGGATGGAACCCTGGTGTCTGAGCAGTCCATGATATGCAAAACTCCACTTTGGCCCTTACTTGGGCTAGACGGTCGGTCGGAGAGGCCCCAACCGATCAATCGGATGGTCATGTCAAGCCCTAGAACCTATATATATATTTACCAACCCCTCCGCGCGAGCAGGATGTGACACAAGGTCATTTACTTAAGCGGAGTTCAACAGGTTTGAATTCAGAGTTTTCCTTCTCCTAGACCGGTTGCCTAACCAAGGTTAAAGAGCCCAG
>CM042160.1:65583941-65591441 GCA_023376005.1 Doryteuthis pealeii | reverse complement strand
CCTTCCGTCTACTAAAGACGAGGGCGTAGTATCCACTTTTCCCCCTTTAATCTGCAGCTGTGTGAGTGACTGAACAGTCCACCTCTTGAATGGCAATCACTGCAAGCAAACAGTTGATGCCTGCTGGAGTTGCTCTTTTTCACTCCTTTACGTTCCTTGTTTGACAAGGAGTCACCAGGTTGCACGGTAGTCTGCACAAGCCTCCCATGTGTTGGTGCCAATGTGGCATGTTTTCATTTTCCTTTGCTGGCATCTTTAAAGTGCAAGCAAGGTCTCCCTGTTGGTCGGGTGCCGTCTGCCAATTCGCTGTACTGTAGGTTTTCGGAGATGCAGCCTAAGTCCGTCCTCCTGATGTGACCAAGCCAAAGTAGGCGTCTCTCTCGCAGATTGGGCGGGCATGCTGTTCCTGTTTGCTCGTTCCAGCATATCTGTGGTTGACACTTTGTCCTGTCACGTATGCGTAGGATGCAGCGTAGGCATCTGAGGTGGAAATTGTCCAGTTTCCTCTTGCGGAATGGGTATTTTTTTGTAGTGGGAAAAACTACGTAGCCTGGGTAGGTGTTTTTTTTAGGGTGAACTGTCGCCCAAGCAGCATATCCTACCTCTCCACACAGCCGTTGGGATCCAAAGGAAAGGTAGGAACCAATGCGGTGTCGCAGGAGTTGTTGGGAAGTACTGAGATACAGCACCATCCATCTTCGGGACTCCGGCTCCGGATTTGTTTTCGGGGTTTACTCCCTTAGCCTTCCTTGGGTTAAGGTAGAGCCGCAAGGCAACGGTGGTCTTATGAGACTTTTCCTTGTCTTGGTCCTGGATTGGTAAGTTTACCAATCAAAGCAATTAAATTCTATAGAACATTTATGTACACTAGTAAGAAATTACTGACATCCCACCATGTCAGGCGAATAAGGATCATTATAGTGAGGAATTACGCACAAATCGAAGCTCATGTGTGGCTAGTGTTTAAAAATTGCGTGAATCCATTCGACATTCCTCTTTTGAGGCACCCCAGTCATTGGGCAATAAATCCAGCCCTGTCCTTTTTGGATGAGGGGGAAGGTGCTACCCATGGTGATGGCTCCCGGGTATCACACTGATATTAAATATCTTACACGTCCAATGACCACTAGACACATCACATAGGGCCCGAAAGACCTATGTTAGGTAAGTATATTTTGTACACTAGTATATAATTCATAATAAACCATTTTAAGATAGGCATAATTAAGAATTAAGTAATTAAGAATAAATGCAGATTTATTCAATGAGATACCTGTGGTTGATGCTCCTCAGTGAGTTTATCTATCTATCTATCTATCTATATATATATATAATTCGGCTCCATCGAGGTGAGATCAATGATGGTCAAAGATGGCCCTTTTTCCCAATGTCTGCTAATATATTTACCAACCCCTCCGCACGAGTAGGATGTGGCACAAGGTCAATATCATGCGGAGTTTAACAGGTTTGAATTCAGAGTTTTCCTTTTCCTAAACTGTTTACCTAGCCAAGGTTAAAGGGCCCCATCCGCCCTAATATTTACCCATAGCTGGAAGGAGAGTAGTTGGATGCATACCTTTCCCAAGGGTATTAACACTTAGTGAAATCCAAACAGCTTCGTCCAGAGTTTGAACTCGTGTCGATGAGTTCATTTCCTACGACTCTAACCATTACACTATGCACCTCTACCCCTAATTCAGTATTTTTTTCTGTGAACCGCCAGTAATATCACATGGACCTCCGGGTTCCATATCGACCTCAGTTAAGTACCATTGCTCTAGGTAAAACGCCTATCTTGCCTAGTTAACTAATAAATTTAAACTGTCTGGGATTGTCAGGTGCCTGACGAAGAGCTACTTATCAAACTAGTTTGACAAGTCTAATAATAGATTTTGACTTCAATCATCATGGCTGCTGTTCTTATATGACCTTAGATCAGGCTGAGTTGGTTGGTTGGTTAGATTTTACGGCATGTCAACCCTTATTGGGTTATTTTATGCTGAAGACGTTTTTGTTTTATTCATTCTTGGTTGGTTGATTGGATTTTACGGCATGTCAACCCTTATTGGGTTATTTTATGCTGAAGACGTTTTTTGTTTTATTCATTCTTGGTTGGTTGGTTGGTTGGTTGGTTGGTTGGTTGGATTTACGGCATGTCAACCCTTATTGGGTTATTTTATGCTGAAGTAGTTTTTGTTTTATTCATTCTTGGTTGGTTGGTTGGTTGGATTTTACGGTATGTCAACCCTTATCGGATTATTTTATGCCGAAAAAGTTTAGTTTTATTCACTCTTGATGATATTCAAAAAATATTTTTCAAAGTCAATTTTTTGAACACATTTTTTCAAAAAAATTTTTTCTATTTAACCCAAAGATAGGAACCGAACAGGTACTACCATTCTGGGTCAGAGTGCTCCGAAGAATAATAGCAGAATTAGAGGTTCACCACCAGGGTTCCATTCTTAATCCATGGGGATGGGGTATTACCTCGCTGCAGAGGCGCAGTCGGTATATTCTACAGCCCCAGCCGACAGGGTTGGGTGACTTGTGGTTTCCAAAACGACAAACATACGAAGACAATCTTTAATCGTCGATATCATAGCTTGTTCGCAACAATATGTAGTGCTTCCCCAAAAATAAGACAGGGCTTATATTAATTTTCACTCCAAAATATAACACTAGGGCTTATTTTGGGGGGATGTCTTATTCTTCATATATCGAAAATAAGACAGGGCTTATATTAATTTTCACTCCAAAATATAACACTAGGGCTTATTTTGGGGGGATGTCTTATTCTTCATATATCGAAAATAAGACAGGGCTTATATTAATTTTCACTCCAAAATATAACACAAAGATCTACATTTATTTACCATTAACATATTCTTTTATTCAAAAACTCATTAACGACAATTCATTCAAAAATAATCATATCATCCTCTTCTGGAATGTTATTGTTCTCAACTCGGGCTTATTTTAAGGGGTGGGCTTATATTAAAATCAACCTAAAAGTCAGGCTCAGTCTTATTTTGCAGGTAGGTCTTAATTTCGGAGAAAAAGGGTTCTTTGCTAGAGATTTTCATAACAATACACTGTTACGAAGATAGTGTGGATTTTAGCAAATGATGTGTAACGCGTTTGTAATAAAATGTTGCTTAATATCGTAGATGAGGAGTCTTCCGGGTACTGTGAAATAAGTTTAATACTGAAATGTATTATAGATAAAACAAGCAAACAGCAAAACAATTAACAGGAGGTTGAGTTGAAACAGACGTTGTCTTTTTACGAATCATGTTTGGTTGGTTGGTTGGATTTTACGGCATGTCAAACCTTGTTGGGTTATTTCATGCCGAAGAACTTTTGTTCATTCTTGTTGTATGTTCAATTTTTCTTCAAATTCAATTTTTAACATATTCTTTAAAAAATTCATTTTTGATCTGTTTGACCTATAGATGGTACCCTAATAGGTACTACCACTCCAGGTTAGAGTGCACATTTACATTTGAAATTCATTGCGAAGTTTGAGGTTCGGACTATTTTCTATTTCAGCATCGGGTCATAGTTAGAATTCTCCAAGAATGGTCTCGATTCTTCCTAGGGTCTCTAACTCTCACTACCTCTTTTTGAAGATCTTCATAACCATTCCCAAACACACCAATTGTCACCCCTGATCACCTTTGAGTGTTTGTGCAGTTCTCGAGCAAGGTCGATGCATTTATTCAGTTTTTCGTTTCCTTTCTCAGCTTCACTTTAGGTCAGCTGGGGCTTTAGAATACACCGACTGCACCTCTACTGTGTGATCACGTGTTGGCCGTGGATGGCGACCCGTAATGCTTAAGTATGTAACCCTGGTGGCTAAGCTGTCCATGACATACAACACGCCAATTTGACCCTTACTTAGGCTAAACGGATGGAGAGGCCTCTCCGATCAATCACCTGGTCACGTCAAGCACTAGAACCTATGGCATGCTCTATTTTTAAGTACTATAGGGTTTTTTTTTCACAGAACAGATGGACTTGCTACTACTAATACACTCCTCTACCCGGATTATAATAGCATGTCAAACCCTCAAAAATATTTCATCCCTTAAAAAAAACTCCCTAAAAATAATTTCTTCAAACAAGAAATCTCCTGACGATGACCTGAGGTCGAAACTAGTTGAGAATAAATAACATATAAGAAATATTCCTGTTTGTCTTATCACTTTTTGTTCATAATATATTCAAATCCTTCAAATCCTGGACGTGGTAATTGTATTTCACTTAGGGCTAATGCCCTTGGGAAAGGTATGGATCCTACTCTCCCTCCAGCTATGGGTAAATAGCAGGGCAGACTGGGTTCTTTAACCATTGCTAGGTAACCAGTCTAGGAGAAGGAAAACTCTGAATTCAAAACTGTTGAACTCCGCTTAGGAAATTGACCTTGTGTCACATCCTGCTCGTGCAGGGGAGTTGGTAAATATATATATATATATATATATATATATATAATATATATAATATATAATATATATTTATTTATTTATTTATGATATATGTACATATTTCTATATTTTTACATTATGATCATAACTACTGATATTTACTATAGTGGTTTAATAACTGAAAAATAATCCCTTCTCATCTACAGACTTTAACGGAACACCCTCCACCTATTAGTCCGTTGATGAGAGGTTTGTCTGTATCAATTTTTAAGAGCCAATGTATTAATGTATTTTATAGTTGTTATAATCATTATCTCAAAGTTCTGTTTGACCTAATAGTTACTATCACTTTGGGGAACCTAACAGTTACTATCACTTTGGTCAGGGTAGACCTCGGCTAAGAACGGGCGACTCCCCTAGAGCCCCAGAACTGGAGTCTCACCAAATGATGCACTTTAGTGTCGGAACCAGGATATCTTTAGTCTATCCTTGTGTAACATTCAAGTTTCTTAATTACAGTGTCGACGTAAAACTTAATAAAAAAATGAAATGAACCCACTACATCTTCTAAACCATACATGGACCTAAAGCCAACCTTGCAGGGGATTGAATTCAAAAAGAAAAAAATTAAATTTAAAAAAAAGAAAAAGAAAAGAAGGTCAAGTAATCGTGTCTCTTTTGTGTCCATATTAAAGTTTGCACCAAAAAAAAAAAGACAGGAGATTACATAAAAGAAAAAAAAGGGTCAAGTTTTGTTTTTAAATTCGTCCCCACGCGAAATGCGTGTAAACGATATAAAAAAAATATTCATCCATAATTCTCCGTCGTGACGACCTGACCAAACACACACACATAAAAAAATAATTGTCAAGGAAAAAAAGAGTTGGACAATAACTCTCTTGTTTCTTTAAATGATTCGTTTGCACCAAGAAGCCATAGAAATAATTCAAGTAAGAAATCAACCGACGCCAACAACAAAAAAGCCCCCCAAAAAACCAAGCAACCAACGAACGAACGAGTCCTTCTACGAAACTAAAATGACAAAAAACAAAACAAAACAAAACACACACACACACACACACACACAAACACACACACACACACACACTTTTGACTTTCCGCATACACACCTTTGACTTTCCACATACACAACCCTACAGAAAGAAAGAAAAAAAAAGAAAAAAAGAAGAAGAAGAGAGAAAGAAAGAAAGAAAGAAAAGAAGAACAAGAACAAGAATGAAAGAAAGAAAGAAAGAAAGAAGAAGAAAGAAAAGAAAGAAAGAAGAAGAAGAGAAAGAAAGAAAGAAAGAAAAAGAAGAAAGAAAGAAAATAAGAACAAGAACAAGAATGAAAGAAAGAAAGAAAGAAAGAAAGAAGAAGAAGAAAGAAAAGAAAGAAAGAAGAAGAAGAAGAAGAAAGAAGAAAGAAAAGAAGAAAAGAAAGAAAAAGAACAAGAACAAGAAAGAAGAAAGAAGAAAGAAGAAGAAGAAGAAGAAGAAGAAAGAAGAAGAAGAAAGAAGAAGAAGAATAAGAATAAGAAGAAGAAGAAGAAGAGAAGAAGAAAAGAAAGAAGAAGAAGAAGAGAAGAAGAAGAAGAAGAAGAAAGAAGAAGAAAGAAAGAAGAAGAAGAAGAAGAAGAAGAAAGAAGAAGAGAAGAAAGAAAGAAAGAACAAGAAGAAAGAAAGAAGAAGAAGAAGAAGAGAAACGAAAAGAAAAGAGCCAAATGGTTTATGATATGGTGGATTATCTAAAACTGTTCCATCAAATCTGCAACAAATCCTCGCATCTAACTGCAAATATATATATATATATATATAATATATATATATATATATATATATATATATATAATAAACAATATAGTTTTGGATGTATTGGGGCCTCCTGTTTACACTCGGGTTCGTGGGTGGATTGTTTGAATAACTTTTTAAAAGTCTTTATTTAAAACTGAAGAGTTTTTCTTTTCGAAGTGTGAGACTCGAAGTTTAAAAAATAAATTTACATTATTTTCTAACCAAAATACGCTTTTATAATAATTAAAAAAATACATTTCAGTTCATATCGTGAGCGATTTTGGGATTTTTCGTGTCAGCCATTTTTGCCCTTTTCTTATTCTGTGCTCAGAAGAAGATGAATGCTTTATACAATTCTATTATTATTTTATCTTATTTTTAAAAATACTCTTTTTAATATTGCATAGTATGAACATTATATCGTCGAAACACGCGTGTTTGCACATACTATCTTTCTTCTAGTTAACTAGATTGTTTAATCTTTCTTCCAAATTTGTCGGATCTAATTCCATTTTCGTATTCTCTCTCTCTCTCTCTCTCTCTCCTCTCTCTCTCTCTCTCTCTCTCACACACACACACACACACACACACATTATATATATATATATATATATATATATATATATATACATACACACACACACACATATATATATATATGAAAAATAGATGGAAATTAATCTGACAGTATGAAATTTAACATTATGAAAAAACATATGATGTTTGTTATGTAATTGCTGACAGTACTGTTTCGACCAAATCGATAAGTTGGTCTTCATCAAAGAGCGACATAGATGGGAAGAGTTCCCATCTATGTCGCTCTTTGATGAAGACCAACTTATCGATTTGGTCGAAACTGTACTGTCAGCAATTACATAACAAACATCATATGTTTTTTCATAATGTTAAATTTCATATATATATATATATATTATATATATGAAGTGGTCAAACAATGTGTTTGAAATGGCGAAGGCCGACAATTTTTAGGTAGATTATGTGCTTAATTAAAGTAATGCCTAATTTGTTAATTAATTAATTATAATTAAATGAATTAGGCGTGCATATCGGTTTAAATGTAAAGCGTAAACAAATCGAGAAAAAGTCGATCTCTGCATGTACATTTCAGCCCATCAAGCCTCATCAGCACAGCTATAGAAAGGGCAGTGCTTTGTGCACGATTCGAACCCTACCTGTTAGGCTGACAGGCGGACATTCTAACCACTACACTAGCTGGCTCCCCCGGAATCTCTCGTTTATTTTAAACTGATATGTACATTGCA
>CM042160.1:65542909-65581341 GCA_023376005.1 Doryteuthis pealeii | reverse complement strand
CTACACCTTTTAGCCCTAGAAGCCCCCCCAGCAGTTCCAGAAGAAACAAAGTTCTTAGTTACATTCTCCGCTAGGTTACAACGCACCCCAGCTGCGAATGAAGCATGGCAACTACGGCGGGGGGAGGAGGACATAGAAGCCTTGCGATAAGATTTATTAATATATTCTCTTCTAACTAATATCATATTACATAAATACTTACTCTCTATCTTACTTACATTTCCTCTCTAACTATCTATTACTATCTCCTCCTATCTCTTTTCACATACTTATTCTACTCACATACTAATCATTGGTCAAAGATGCGTCAGATATCTCTTGTTTATTGGTTTTCTTCTCTACATATATTATTCTCATCTTCATCTCTCTTCATCTTATCTTAAAGTAAAAGTTCTTATCACATAATTCTAAAAAGACATATATAAATATCACTATTACTCAAATAACTATATCTAATATTTTAGTTAATATTCGATTGTCAAATTGATTGGCGTAATGTGAGACTATGTATTTTACACTTAATAGTAAGTAAATTATAATATATGGATAACATTATAATGATATCTTAAGTGGGGTATACGTAATGCGGTTGAGAGTCCTTCATCATTTAACGTTCATCACTTATAGGATGTCTACATTGCACTATTGAGCTAAATAAGGACCTAATCAGTGATTACACATTGAGGAGTATATGGATACATTATTATAGTTTCATATACACAGCAGTACTATAATGTGATATTGGTATTCTAAATTTTATCTCTATATTTCAAATTATATAGGTTTGATTTTATATTAAAAAATTGATTCTGAAATTATAAAAAATATGTAAGTTAATTTATGTTATTTTACATGATGATTTGGATCATAACTATATACTTTATCTCGTCTTGAATTAGATTTAGGATCGATGGGCGGGAGTACGTAGGATTTTCCCTCTCCTGCTCTCTTAATCTCTCTCAATTTCTCTTTATTCTTTCCTGGGTGTTCTTTCTCTTTCTCGGGCGGAGTTCTTATTCTTGGGCATCTTTCTAAATCATACTTCTCTTGTGCTCTGCGTCTCTCTCATGCACACACACACACACACACGACAAACTATTCTTACAGCGTACGTGGGGAGTGGGATATGAGCATAGCACCGATGGTTTCTGCGATTCTGGATAGCAGTCTCTGTGTTGCAACTGGTTGGAAATGGACAATCATAAAAGGGTGATGGTCGTATTATCTGGTATTGGATTTTGCGGCAGGTTTGCTAAGCTAACAGAATATTTCATACTTTTCTATTTTGCATTTAGGCTCCTAATATAATATATAATAGTGTTAGAGACCAAGAATTGGTTTTCTTTCCTCTTCGTTCCTTTCTATTTCTTATTTTTGTATCCTATGATTGTTATGTAACGATGGTGAGAAAGCAAGACCAGGTTCCGCTCACGGATATCTGCACTGCAACACCAACAAGCCTCCCACAATGTCTATGCGATGCGGTATGGTCTCAGGTCTCTCTTCAAGCAGACCAGCTATTATATGACGCGTCAAGCGCAGATAGGAAATCTCTTCCCTATAGGTCGGTTATATATATTATAATTATATAGATTAGCCGTACTCATATTAATATAATTTGGAACACTAGATATCCTCAGCCTTAGGAGCAGCTAGAACTACGTGCGGTAGTGTGGTCAACCCTTCACCTATTGGAGTCTAGTAGATAACAACCTGGGGGGACAATTTTGGGAAAATAAAAAATTTTGTTGAGTTTGATTTTTTTTTAGATATAAATTGGCATGCCTGATTTAAACCTGCGGTCCAGTTGTCTTCTTCACGTCAAGCCCTTTTTCGCTAAACAAGCTTAACTCCCAAAATTAAGTAAATCTATTGTTTGTCCTGTTAAAGATGACAGTAAAAGACGAAATTATTATTAGAGAGGAGTAGTTAGCTGAGTTGAAGAACTTGGGAGTATTCAGCGATGAGAAGAGAAATATACTGTCCGATATAAGAAATAGGCTAGAGGCCATTAATAGTGATTGATTTTCACTAGACCAGCAAGTTCAAAACCAAAACCATTAGATATTGAAACTAGAAAGCTAGTCTTACATCTTTAGAGAGTCTACTCTCGCTCACTTATTATTACAGAGAAACTCGATGTCATACGATTTTACGCACAGACAGTTCCTTTGGCGAGTGCGCACTTCTGAAGTACTTACAAATCGCCTGCATCGAAAAGTTATATGATGTATGGTTGCAGAATTTACGTATGTGGATAAGGGCGAACATGGGATAAAGTCTGGTCAGATCAAACAATCAACAAATCCTTCATATGAAAATTTTAGGTGTCTGAATGATTGGCTTTGTAAGTGTGATATTCAAACATAAACTCAATGTTAGCGGCACTGAAAGGGAACACCTATCTAGATAGCTTTACATTGAGGGATTATTAAATAGAAGTTATCCATATTTCCACTTTAATATTAGACCTATAAGCTAGAAATAATATTCTAGTAGTTAAGACGTAGTGGATATTTAATATCCTAAATAACCTAAGGAAATGCACTCAAATCAAAGAATTGCCGATGTAGATCATGAGAACGTTATTTTTAAAAACCACCCCGCTTTAGAGTGCCTCAAAATCGTAAAATGGTTAAACGGGACCGAGTCCAATTTCAGGTTTGGATTGCGCTCTTCCCTTCATTATGGGATAGGCTTTTCTGGAGAGGCTTATTTCGATGATGATAGGATTCCATTGTGGATGTCAAGTAAGAGGAGGTGATTCTAGGACCTTCTCTCCGAAAGTAATCTTTTGCAGAGATTTGGAAACACTGGATCATCTATAGCCTTACTAAGGCTAGTTAGCTACTCCTCTTCCCACCCTAACCAATCAACAATTTTTCATGAAAATTTTAGGGGGTGTCGATTTTTTTAGGTTTCTTAACACCAGAGGAGCGGCAACAATCGTCAATTTATCATCCGTATGCGGCCCGATATTGCTTCATAAAAGACTTTTCAATTTTCAATCCTTAGGTTGCAGCTGTGTGAAATCTGATTCGCGTGAATCCGTTGAAGTAGAGGGACGATAGTTATTTCAAAAATTCATAATCCGTCTTAATCCAAGGATTCGGCACTCAAATATCGAACCTTTGGCTGTAAGGATACTCCATTATTCTAAATATAAACAGGGAGCATTCTCTGTCTAGTTTGGCTCATATATGCTAGTTATCTAATTATGAGGTAATTGTTATAAGTTTTAGTATCCTTATAAAGGACACAGAGAAGCAACGGAAGTGCCCTCATCTGATTGTTTCCACATATTACAGCCCCAAAAGGGGTCATCACACTTGATTGGTATCAAAAACCATGCCATTTATGCAGATCATCCTTATGTTTGGAATGTCTACATTGGGAAATCGGATATTTTCCGGCCATAAATAGCTCGAACAATCAATTACTAGCTCAAATTGTGGGAGTCGCGTGTGTAATGGTTACGGTCATAAGGAGAATAGTGACATTACGGCACCAAGATCGACCAAGGTTCCTCTTCCTGGTCATACGGACTTGTTGACTGTCTAAGATCTGAACGATTCTTGGGTCATAACAATAGCGGACTGAAGGCTCACTGGGTTCCACTCCCTGGGAAAGGTATGAATCAAACATAGGTTATTTCATACTCTCGGGATGCTATCCAGGTAAAAGCTAATAGGGAGACCCTATACGACATGGGGGTCTCTCTTCAGCAACACATATTCCTGGCCTCTTTAATGATTGGCCATTAGGCAAGACAAGTCCCTGGTGGAAGCTACTGGGAAGAGCGGAGTGAATTTATATTCATACGAATTGCTCAAAAACATTGGTTATGAACTCATCCCTTAAGAATTATGACTCTTCCTGTCAAGTCCAAACAGTCACTGTATCTCACATTTGTTACAATATAGGTATTTGGGCACAATTTTGTTAATTTTTTTGTCCAGGGTGCTGCATTTTACTTTTTGGTGTTGGTTCCTTTTTTGTTCCGAGCGGTGGGTGTTGGTAAAGACAATTGCCCCTACAATGTCAATATCAGTCAAGCAAAGAGGCGAGAATAGATTTTAAGGGTGCTTTCTCGTTCCTAGTTCGGGGATTTCAAAACTAGTTTAAGAGTTCTGGACAATGAACTACCCCACATAATCAATGATGAAATTTGTTCAAGAACCTATAGCATCCACCTGTTGAATCCAACCCATTCTAAACATGCGCGCAATTTGTTGACATAAAAGAAATTTATTTTCGCACCTTGCACGTGAAATTAGGTCTCTTGAAGCAATTCATTAAAGCATTGCCATTTGAAGGCAAGTGTTTCAGTACCACATTTTGGCATTTCCTGGCCTGTCAATTGAAAAAATCAATGCCGGTATGTTTGATGGTCTACAGATTCTGGAAGTTATCCAAGATGAACATTTCATCGGGACAATGTCAGAAATCGAAAAGGATACTTGGTTCTTGACGAGTTATTTACCTTGTCAAGAAATTGCTTGGAAATTCATTAGCAAAGAATTACACTGAAATTGGATCGCCATAAAATGCTTGATTGTGACATGAGCATAAAGTCCATTTTCTGCATAGCTATTTTGCTAACCTCTTGAAAAACTTTGATGTGGTCAGCTATGAGCACGCTCAATGATTCCACCAAGATGTGAAATTCATGGAGGAATAGTATCAAAGTATATGGGATGTAAATATGATGGCTGACTATGGAGTATAAAAGGAATTGTCCACATATTGAACAATATAGAAAAAACTGTGTGTAAAATTTTACCTTAACTACTTGCGCACAATTTGACTTACCGTAACAATATCCTTTGTATGAACAAGATGAATTTCTAAAAACATTACAGATAAGCAATTTTTTAATTATTTTCCATTGTAAATTTTTAAAACATTCTATAAAATAAGCTCAAATTTGTCACGTGCAGTATTCTATTGTTTTTTTTTGAGACCAAGCGAGGGTATCCTGTTACTTAAAAAGTTGATGTAATTGAGAAAACATGGTAAATATTTGGAGTCTAAGTCCGGAAGTTTGTCAAAAACAAGTATCAGATCTAGCTCAACAAAATTTGTTATGCCCAATGTAATGTTTTATTATTTCCCATTATTAATAAATTTTTAAACCCTTCCATAAAATAAGCACAAATTTGTTAGGTTAGGTGCTGTATTTTTAAGGGTTTTTTTTTAGAAAAACCGAGGGTATATCGTAGCCCAAAAAGTTGACGTGATATAGGATTCAGGGGTCAAAGAATAGTCAAAAACAACCAGAGAATAATAATAATAATAATAATAATAATAATAATAATAAATGAAAAAATGGACAAATATCTGAACCTTGCCAGAGAAGTGAAAAGGTTATGGAACATGAAAGTGAAAGTGATACCAATTGTGGTTGGTGCACTTGGAACAGTCCCAAAAGGATTAGAAAAGGGTTTGGAAAGTTTGGATATCAGAGGAAGGATTGAAACCATTCAGAACACTGCACTGCTGCAATCTGCCAGAATACTCAGAAGAGTCCCGGAGACCTGAGGAAACTTGCTGTCACTCAGACTCCAGTGATAGACCATCAGCTAACACTGGTGTGAAAACTCAAAAGGAGATAATAATAATAATAATAATAATAATAATAATAATAATAATAATAATAATAAAACATCAAAATAATTTTGCTAAAATTTGCAATTAAGTCAAAAACTGATCCATCTCATATATGAGCTAGCCGTTAGCTGCTGAAAACTAACATACGAATAAGTTAATCTACCACACACACTCCCCAATCTCTCTTTACACTCATAGAGGAAACTAACTATATGTATATAAAATGTAGTCAATAAAAATATATATAGAGAGGGGGAAAGTGACAGACAGAATGGGAAGTAAGAGATGAGTGAGTTTTTAAAAAAAATTCAACTGCTAATTACGATTAATTAGAACCAAATAAAATCTAATTGTTTCCAGACATACCCTAATAAAAAATACGGAATATTTTGGGATATATTTTGTGTTTATTAAGAAAATAAAAAAATAGCCTTCAGCAAACAATCATTGATCTACTCTGCTTATTATAATATTAATATATATATATATATATATATATTACATATTTACCTAAGCCCTCCTCACGAGCAGGGTTGCGTCATAAGGTCAATATATATATAAGGAAAATGTAAATAAATCCGATAGTATGTAAGTATGGAAAATATGAAAAAACAAATATTCAGTGAATATGTTTATTTATTAATGAATAAATGGTTCTGTCTACATTCGGGCGTTTCCTTTATAAAATTTGTATGAAATCCGAAACAATCGAATGAGACAGAATTATTCATTCATGCATAAATAAACACAATCATCTGAAAATGTGTGGCATATAATGCACCAGTTATTTTATTTAAAACTCTTACATTTTTTCAGGTTATTCAACTTTGAACCACGTATCTGAGAATCTGTGTTACGCCTCAAAGATACGCGGTTCAAAGTTAACTGACCTGAAAAAATATAAAAGTTTTTTAAATAAAATAACTGATGCATTATATCTTTATTCATTAATATATTAACACTGAAATTTCATTAAATTCTGTTAATTCCCTGATTTTTAGTATTTTTTTTTTCGGCGGGGTGAAATACAATGATGGAATTTAGGTCCGTTAAATTCGATTTAACCCATTTATTTCTTAATGATATATAACACACATTGCGAGATTTTAAAAACATTAATAATATCGGCTATTTTGTGACAAATCTATCTTTTGATAGAAACATTGTTAACAGATAAGGTGCTAATTAAGATTAAATAATGACTATTTAATAACCATTGTGAATATAATGTAAATAACTCAGGGAATTGTGTCATTGGTGGTGACGTAGTTTCGGTTGCAGTTAGAAAGACATAAAATCTCTATAATATATATATATATATATATATATATATATATATATATATATATATATATAGTATAGAAAAAGGATATGAAAACAACACAATATTCTGTTAAAGTGAACACATTGTGTTGTTTTCATATCCTTTTTCTATACTCATACCGTCGGATTCATTTCCTTTCTCTTAATTTATATATATATATATATATATATATATATATATATATATATGGTTTGGTAGTTGGTTTTGAAGGCTATCACAATGCAAGTGTAAAGAAAAATGAGGTAACTATGGTGTTGTTTATCTACCTTTGATTTATTTTCTTAATATTTCAGGATAAAGATCCCTTCATCAGAAGATTTCTGAAAGCTAAGTTCTGGAACAGTTACCTTGTGGCTAGGATCTGTCCATACTGTTGTATGTCTGGTGATATCTTCCTCCGAATTCTTTGCGTGTGTATGTATGCTAGTGTGTGTGTGTGTATGTGTGTGTGTGTGTATGTGTATGTGGAATGATACTGATACATTGTTGGATAGACACACACATAAACACTTACACCACACACACACGCGCACACATACACACACACACACACACACACACACATTAACATACATACACACGCAAAGAATTTGGAGATCCTAGCCACAAGGTAACTGTTCCAGAACATAGCTTTCAGAAATCTTCTGACGAAGGGATCTTTAAAAATCAAAACATACATAGAAATAGCATTGAAATTCTATTTAAAAATGTCCAGAATTTGTAAATCTCAAAAGTAAGTCAATACACCAGATTTGTTTTTCCTCCACCCTCTACCCAGGCGATGTTGGGTAGCTGCTTCTAGTACATATATAAAAGACAGTTGATATGTATGTATGTATGTATGCAACAAAGTCTGTACGTCAGCTTCTGGTCTTATAAGACATATGGTGACGCATAAGCATCAACTTTTATCATCTGAGCCATCCGATCCAGTGAGAAGGACGTCCTTCCTTTGTCATATTTGGATCACACGTTGTGGATCTGCAGAAGGATTGATGAGTCACTTGAGGGCTCATGAGAGGAAAGGTTCTGGTGGTGGGGTTGAAGGAATGTGAGGGACGGCAGTGATCTGTAAAGATTATGCTATTGCTATATGGGGGAAACTATGAAAATAAAACAATTAACGACAAAGTATATATATATGTATGTATATATATATATTATATATATATATATATATATATATTGATATACCAAACTTGTTGGTAAATCCTCGCGGCGAGAAAAAACCCAGTAAATAGTTTGATTGTAAAAATATACTACCAAACATCAACCGGGGAGAAAAAAAATTTTGGAAAAAAAGATAAGACCAAGATAATCGTACCAACAAAAAATAATCTATTGCTACAATTTTGGCCAAAAGAAAAAGCATTTATATATATATATATATATATATATATATATATATATATATATATATATATATATATAAAGATATATATATAAGATATTCATACAAAACCGCCAGGAAACTAAAGCTAATAAGTAAAAAGTGCTCAATACCTAAGTTGAGCAAATAATAAAGATAAATCTAATGAGTCAGATAAACCTACTAAAAGTTTCGCTTAGTGCTCTTCAGGGCTAAGATCCGACTCTTAGCCCTGAAGAGCATTAAGCGAAACTTTTAGTAGGTTTATCTGACTCATTATCTATCTATCTATCTATATATATATATATACATTAAATATCCCGGTTCTTGGTTTTTGTACAAAACTATGAAGATTTGATTTATTTTCAAAGATATTTAAAAAAAAACAAAATATACATAGAAAACATTGAAATTCCACTTAAAAAAATGTCCAGTATTTGTAATTCTCAAAAGTAAGCCAAAATCAATACACCAGACTTTCCCTTCTCTACACAGGCGACGCCGGGTAGCCACTTCTAGTCAGTAATAAGGGTAATGTTCAACAAGCTCATTAACCATTACCCCATTACGAGACGTGCGGGCAATTGCCGTGCATAAAATTGGGTTTTCAGCTAATCTCTAGATTTTGATTGGAAGACATTTTTCTTATGTATTTTTTGTACTTCAATCTTATCATAATGGAGATTCGGTGTTTGTCTAACCGATACTTTGTCACTGCCTATGTCACAATACCCCCATGAATTGCATAAGTTTATCTATGAGTATTTAATTTATAGTCGAAATCATTAATTAATACATAGAGTAAATCTTATTTATTACCGATGTCTCCATGGAAATCTTATTCGGTTATTTCCTATAAGTCTAGCATAAACAAAGGGGAACCACTCTTGACTGATAAATTATTTATTTATTTATTGATCTAATAGGTAAAAAGAAGACAGGGTTAGGGTTAGGGTTAGTTTAAAGGGAAAATAAATAAATAATTTATCAGTCAAGAGTGGTTCCCCTTTGTTTATTTGAAACTTATAGGAAATTAACTTTTTATTCATTAGCGATGTCTCTACGAAAATCTGAGTTAGTTTTTGCCTCAAAACAGCCCATGTTATTAGTGCGTTTAAATTCCTGCAAGGTGTCTTAAATATCACTAAGAAATAAGGGTTTATATAATATATGGGGTGACAATTTGCATACTGGTTTTAACAAAACCGGGTTTAATAAATAATTACATGGTGTTATTTATCTCTAATATTATTGTTTATATTCTCCAACGTATTAAAATCAATCCTATGAATGATTTTATATAGAAAACAATTAAAATATAATTACAATAAGTGTAATCTTTTTATATGCATTCTTATTTAATTTCATTTGTCTTTTTAATTTAATAAATTTCATTACATTAAAACTTAAATACTCACATTGGAGGACGGCGTATATTTTTGCTAGTTGATATAATAATAACATGTGGTATACATCAATTTAAATAGTTATTTTCCGACGTGCATAAAAAACATATTAAAGAGTTATTCCCCTTGGAACACGCCGTAATAATCTCTCGACACATGAACTGCTAAGCAGGCCAGTAGTAAATTCTAAATTCTGACCCCCACCCCCTTTTCATAACGGATTAATTTGCAAAAAGGCCTCAACTGTTTTAATTCGATTTTTAAAAAATTATTTTCATGGTTTTAGAAAATCATATTTTATTTCTATTTTACTTTGAAAATTTTTCAATAATGTTTATATATTTTATGTTTTGACAACCTACGGATATCTTTTTATCATTTTGACAATGATAATTTGTTTTCATTTCCTCATATAATAAATACTTTAAACATTTTCTTCTTCTTCTTCTTCTTCTTCTTCTTCTTCTTCTTCTTCTTCTTCTTCTTCTTCTTCTTCTTCTTCTTTAAATTCTAAAAGGAATAGAAAAATATTTAGAGATGTTTCTTTTGTTAATAATAATAATAATAATAATAATAATGATGATGATGATGATGATGATGATGATGATAATAATAATAATAATAATAATAATAATAATAATAATGATAACTACCAGGACCTATGGATATACCACAGTTTGATAATTTAATTATTACAACGTTTGATATGTTTACTTAATAGCTATTGCTAAATAGTTCAATATGTAAAATGTATAATAATATTGATTTAACTCTCTCTCTCTCTCGCTCTTTTCTTTTCTTTCTTTCCTTCTTTTCATCTTTTCATTATGTTCAATTGAAACAGATTAGTGTTATCGCTTTCATGCACTCACACATTCTCTCTATCTTTTCCCTAATTTCCCCTTCTTTCTTTCTAAAAAAAATATAATAAGAAAGAAAGAAAGAAAGAATTTCTTTCATTCTTATTATATTTTTCTGTGTAGCATGTCCTTTATCTTCCCTTTATTTTTTATGATAAAAACGGAATAGTCCATTATTTAGCTGAGGTGAAGACACTCATAAGAAATAAAATTCGGTGGATAAACAACACCAGGTAATCAGGATTTACCTGTTTGCATTTCATCTTGGACGATTTGGACGGTCTCCTTTTTAACCAGTGGGTGTTGCAAAATGATAACGACCGTAAGATTAAGGAACACAAGCATTGATATACAAATAATAATAATATAATAATAATAATAATAATAATTACAAGACTAGACACGACTGGGTGGGAAAGGTAATTCACTGGGAACTGAGCAAGAAATTTAATTTTCAACATTCAACTAAATGGTATATGCACAAGCCTGAATCTGTCCCGGAGAATGAGACGCACAAAATTCTCGGGGACTTAGAGGTACAGACGGATCACCTAATCTCGGCCAGGAGATCAGACCTAGTTTTTATTGACAAGAAGAGGAAGACTTGTCATCTCGTGGATTTTGCCGTCCCGGCCGACCACAAAGTGAAAATAAAAGAGAGCGAAAAGATCGACAAATACTAGGACTTTGCCAGAGAACTGAGAAAACTGTAGAACATGAGGGTGAAGGTTATACCAATTGTAATTGGGGCCCTTGAACGATCCCCAGGGATCTGGAAAAGAATCTGGGTGAATTGGAAATCAGAGGAAGAATCGAGACAATCCAGACTACAGCATTGTTGAGATCGGCTGGAATACCCAGAAGAGTCCTGGAGACCTCCAGTGAACTACCGGCTACGGCAGGTGTGAAAAACTCGAATAGAGAAAGATAATAATGATAATAATTAAACCATATACTCTGCGAATGTAGCAAACTAGCATAACGAGAATACAAAACTGATCCACTGGGAATTATGCAAAAAATTAAATTTTGACCATACAAAATGGTATATGCATAAACCAGAATCTGTTCTTGAGAACGAAACGCATAGAATTCTCTGGGACTTTGAAATAAAAACGGATCACCTTATCCCAGCAAGAAGACCAGACCTAGTGTTGATAAACAAAAAACAAAGAACTTGTCAACTGGTGGATTTTGCAGTGCCAGCAGATCACAGGGTGAAGCTAAAGGAAAATGAAAAAATGGACAAATATCTGGACCTTGCCAGAGAACTGAAAAAGTTATGGAATATGAAAGTGAAAGTAATACCAATTGTAGTTGGTGCACTTGGAACAGTCCCAAAAGGATTGGAAAAGGACTGGAAAGTTTGGGAATCAGAGGAAGGATTGAAACCATTCAGAACACTGCACTGCTGCAATCTGCCAGAATACTCAGAAGAGTCCTGGAGACCTGAGGAGACTTGCTGTCACTCAGATTCCAGTGAAAGGCCATCAGCTAACGCTGATGTGAAAACTCAAAAGGAGCAAATAATAATAATAATAATAATAATAATAATAATAATGCAGAAATCAGGAAAAGCAATTTCACAAACAGAAATACATCAAAATCTAAAAAAACAGAAATGGGAAGAAAAACAACTATATGGGTACTTCAAACGACAAACTGAAGAGATAGCACATCGAAGACACGGACATGGCCCAGAAGAGGGAATCTCAAGAGAGAAACTGGATCTCTTATTATCGCAGCGCAACAACAAATAATATAAAGGCAAAAATAGATAAGACGCGGCAGAATAGCAAGTGTAGAATGTGTGGAGACAAAAACGAAACGGTTCATCATATAAGCGAATGAATACAGCAAACTAGCACAAAGAGAGTACAACACTAGGCTAGCCGACTGGGTGGGAAAGGTGATTCACTGGGAATTCAGTTTTCAACATACAACTAAATGGTAAATGCACAAGCCTGAATTTGTCTTGGAGAATGAAGCGCATAAAATTCTCTGGAACTTCTTCTGATTCATCGTCAGATATTTTGTCATTCTCATCCATTGATTACTCATTTTCATAATAGGACCCCCCCTTAAGATTCTTCCATTTCTATGTCATCGGGCTCCATTCTGCTTCAAAATTGATCCTCATGAGCAAGTATATTTTGCCTGTTTTTTTTTTTATTATTAATATTGTTGTGTTGTGTCCTTTTTGGTTTGTTTTGTTTTACGGCATATCAACCTGGGTGAGTCATTTAATGCCGACAAAGTTGTGAAATAAATTCATTCTTAATGCATAATACAATTTTGTTTATAACCTCATGTTTTTCTATTTAACCCATAGATGAGACCCTAACAGGTACTACCACTCCGGGTCAGGGTGGACCAGGGAGCAATGGTGATGAAAGGGTGCTCCACATTCCCCAAACTTCTAAAACTGGAACCTCGCCATCAGATAGAGATTAACGTCATTCCCAGGACATGTAGACCCTCAGTCACTGCCTTCTAGCACCCATATGAGTGTCCTTTTTGTAATATATATTTACCAACCCCTCGGCACAAGCAGGATGCAACAGAAGATCAATTTCTTAAGCGGAGTTTAACAGGTTTGAAATCAGAGTTTTCCTTCTAGACCGGTTGTCTAACAAAGTTAAAAAAAAACAGTCTGCCCTACTATTTACCCATAGCTGGAGTGAGAGTAGAAATCATACCTTTCCCAAGGGTATTAGCGCTAAGTGAAATGCAATTACCACGTCTAGGATTGAACTCGGGGCGACGAGTCCATTTCCTATGACTTTAACCATTATACCACGCGCTTCCTTGTCCTTTTTGTAATATGAAACTCGCCTTCTTTAAATTAGACTCTTTATTTTTTTTTCATACCATATATAGGGTGGACCATAATGATGAACATATTTTAAATGTTATTTTCTCAGATTATAAAAACGACACAGAGTACTAAATATATTATTACATAACTGATACACAGGAGTTTTTTATGCTAAGATTTGAATATTACATTAAGTTTTTATTATTTTCAGGTATTGATTTTGGTGATTCTCATAATGCCGTGGAGTTCAAAGAAATTGCATATGTAGTCAAAGAATACTTCGCCAGCCAAAGATCCATCGTAGCAGCCCAAAGAAAATTTCGACATCATTTTGAAAAGCGAGAGACAGGCCCCACACTACAGTAGAACTGAAAGAAAGCATCCGTAGAGAGATAACAGCTATTCCAGTTGATATGCTAAACCACACTTTACGTGATATGAGAAATCGAGCTCTCGAATGTTTTCGTCATGATGGTGGCCATCTCAAGGACAGAATATTCAAATCTTAGATTACATGTAAAACTTCTGTGTACCAGTTATGTAATAAATATACTTAGTACTGTGTATATCTTTTGTAATCTGAGAAAATAACATTTAAGATGTGTTCCATCATTCTGGTTCACCCTGTATTTTCATTTGTTGAAAATGACCTTGTTATGGGAGCTCTAACCTGTCTACTCAGTAATGCAGAAGGACTTAGTATTCTGCCGGCATGCGGAATTTTTCGTTAGCTCAATAATAATTTCGGTAACTAAATCTCTAAATTATTATTAGATGGGGAAACTGCTCTTAGTCCCATTGTCAAAATCTACACCATTCTTTCTGTTATTCCATTTATTGTGGGTGGTAGGGTGGCATTTTATAAGGGACGCATCCAATATGCCTCAGCCATAAGCACAAACCTTCGTCACAAAATCCTTGGGCATTATCTGAGACTAAAGTTTTAGGGACCCTATTCCTTGAAAATACTATTCTTAAAATGTGTTTTATAGTAGTGGCTTTTAATTATTTAATTATTTCGGCCATCCTGAAAATTAGCCCACTAGAATTTAAAAAAAAAATAGCCTCATGCCTTTAATATGAACATGATTCATGTGTACCTGAGCCCATGGTTTTTTTTCTTTTGGCCACGAGTGAATTTTGTTTTACTGAATCTTTCAATTTCAGTACATTTTTGGGCATCTTTTAAGTCTTCTTCATCTTGAGAATACCCTGGCCACTACGCTTTTAATTCTAATCGCCTTTGTGAAGCTGTTCTACCACAATGTACATCATTGTGTACCTGTTATTATTTCTTTCCTTAAGCTTTGGAGGGGGGGGGTTATAATATCTCCATTGCATAATTATGTCTTTTTTCTAACGTAAATTTATACCTCATTTTGTTGTATACCTCTGTCTTTACTTTCTTCTATTATTCTTCTGTTCTTCTAACATCTCTTATAGCGTCTGGACTTCATCTTGGTGGTCGGTCGCACTTAACTCATTTCTTCTTCTTGATCAGTCTTGTTACCAAGACATTCACCAACCACAAAACCACGTTATTTTCGTAAGCTTTTATTTACTTAACTAAACATTTCATGTAACTAAACATAGCGGGCTTATGCAGGTGAGTTCCAGTTAAGAAATACCTGA
Organism: Doryteuthis pealeii; assembly: GCA_023376005.1. Lineage (NCBI taxonomy): Eukaryota > Metazoa > Mollusca > Cephalopoda > Myopsida > Loliginidae > Doryteuthis > Doryteuthis pealeii. Next base: position 65,566,322 of record CM042160.1, on the reverse strand, counting down.
AGAAGTTCGGAGGGCACATCGGCCGAAACGTTGTATAGATAACAATAAAGATGAGGACAATAGTCCGAAAAATCTAAATAATACTAAATATTTTATTATTAAAAATGAAGCATATTTAATTTTGTTTGCTTAGGACTTGTAATTACTTAGTTATTCACATTTCAAATGATGTCAGATTTTTCTGGACACTCAGGTATATTTATACAGTGGCGTGCCAACGTAGTGACCCGGCGGGTGTATGATACATGTTCCTGTGTTGGTAATTATACCTGTCCTAAACAAAATGGCATTACTTTTTTACTCACCTATATGAAGAAGTAGGAATGTGATCCACAAGGACCAGCTTATTTTGATTTGATGTATGATACATATTCCTGTGTTGGTAATTGTTATGACTTATTAAAGGGTCAATAAATAGTAACTCAACACAGGTATAAAAATGTAGAGAACAGATTGTATTCAGCAATACATATCACATACAATGGAAAGGTTTCCTTGTTCAGCATACACGAAGATTGTTTCTAGAACTACTCGACTGAGTAGCTTTTACTCTGCCACATATGTACCCTTTGGGTAAGTCCATGTTCGTGTCATAGGCGAGTCACCTACAACACCCCTCCCCAAGCCTAAACTCCGAAGGAGTCTCAATATTTTTTCTTTTTTGTGTTAATATTGATTAATTCAGTCCTTTTCCTATTAGACTGACGTTTTTCGGGGGGCAGGTTGCGGAGATGGTAAATCAAAAGTATCAAAAATTACGTCCATGGTCTCCTCTTGTTCTGGTGGGCCAGTGTTAATGTCGTCTGACCATCGCTTTCTCAGCTGATTCAGATGTCTCTTGTGCGAGAATTTTGGTCCGTCGATGATATACACCATATTTCCAATTCTTTTTTTGATGGTGCCTAATTCCCAGAACGTTTTATTTTCTTTATACATTTTAAAATAATTTTTTTCTCCTGGAACGTAGCGTTTTGACGCTGTTTGATTTCTACTGGGTTTGATTTGTCTGGGAAGTAGTTTTTCAAACACAGATCTTAATTTGCGTGCGAACATTATTTGTGCGGGAGGTAATTCTGCTGGTGTATTTGCGTTAGGTGTGATCCTATATACTTGTAAAAACTGTTGAAGGGCTTTATCAGTTGGTGTACCCTTGGCTTTTTTTAGGGCACGCTTTAATGTGTCAACGAATCTCTCTGCCAATCCGTTAGATCTAGGGTGGTAAGGGGGGCTCGTGATATGGTTCACTTGGAAATCCTCACAGAATTCCTTAAAATCCCCTGATGTGAATTGCGTACAATTGTCAGACACGATGCAATCCACTACACCAAAACGAGCAAACAGTTCGTGTAATGCGCTAATAACCACTTCAGTGTTGGCGTTTTTACATTTAAACACTTCTGGCCATTTGGAATAACTGTCCACTACTATTAAATAGTAGTATCCGTCCAAAGGTCCCGCAAAATCCACGTGAATGCGTGACCAGGGATGGTCCGTTTTCGGCCAAGGACTAAATTTAATAGGTGGAGACTTTGCCGCCAGGGCAGCCCGTACAATTTCTTACTATATTTTCGATGTCTTATCGAGGTTCTTCCAGAAAACGTAGGACCTCATTAGGCTTTTAGTCCTAGTTATCCCTGGGTGTCCAACGTGAAAGTCTTTTAATATACGTCTTTGGAGAGTGGCTGGGACGACCACTCGATCCCGATACAATAATACATCATCGCATAATGTATAAGCGTTAGCTACTTGTTGGTCTTTGTTCGCGATTCTTTCCTTCATTTGTGTGATGAACTCATCCTTCGTAGACTCCTTTCTGATTTCCTCCAGAGTGACCGGTAGCTCCCTTACTGTATTGCATAATACAGTATTCATATCTCTTTCAGTACGCAGGGATGCAATAACCGTATCCTCTAGGGTCTCGCATCTTAGGAATTAGCCTAGATAGTCCGTCTGCATGGCCGAGTTTTTGTGATGGTAGGAACTCCATTTTAAAATCGTAGTTAAGTAGGAGCGCTCCCCATCTTTGCAACCTGTTGGTTGTGTGAGTCAGCAGACCCTTCTTCGAACCGAAAATGGTTAGTAACGGCTTGTGGTCCGTTTGGAGTAAAAAATGTCGACCATGTAGATAGCGGTGAAATTTGGTAACGGCAAATATGATTCCTAAGGCTTCTTTTTCAATCTGCGAATAGTTCCTCTCAGCGGGGAGGAGGGTCTGTGACGCGTACGCGATAGGTTTGTTAGTCCCATCCGGCATCTTGTGTAAGATGCACGCTCCTATGCCGTATGAACTAGCGTCACAGGCAACGATTAATTCCAGGTTAGAATCAAAATGAGTAAGGAACAAATCTGAAGTTAGAGCTTCTTTAATTTTATTAAACGCCTCTTGACATTCGGTAGACCAATCCCATTTCTTGTCTTTTTTCAAGAGTTCGTTTAATGGTGCTGGTAAGTCGTGCATTTTGGGTATGAAAGATTGGTAATAATTCGCGAGTCCCAAGAAACTTTGTAGCGAGGCGACATTATTTGGGGCCGGCATCTCTTTTAAGGCTGAAGACCTATCGGGGTCTGGCTTCCTCCCGTTCTCGTCTATTATGTGTCCTAGGTATTTAATTTAAAAAAAAAAAACTTGCATTTTGATTCCTTAATCTTGAAACCATAATCTTGTATGCGCTTAAAAACCTGATTTACATGTAGCTTATGTTCGTCTTTATCTTGACTCTTGATCAGTATATCGTCAAGATAGGCAATTGGAAATCAAGACCACCCAACATGGTATCCATTACCTGTTGAAATATCGCTGGTGCGACCTTGACTCCAAACGCTAGTCTTTCGAACTTATAGAGTCCCCGGTGTGTGTTTATACACAGAAGTCTGGAACTATTTTCTTCCATGGGGACCTGCAAATACGCATCGCTAAGGTCTATTTTTGAAATTTTTTTACCTCCGTTTAGCTTGCCAAATATCTCGTCAGGAGATGGCAGTGGATATACATATTCTTTTAGCGCCGCATTTAGGCCTGTGGAGAAATCTGCGCAGACCCGAACTTCGTTTGATTTTTTCTTTATATAGACGGCTGGTGCAGCCCACTTGTTATACTGTATTTTCGAGATTACGCCGGTCTTTTCTAATCTGTCGAGTTCCTTGTCTATTTGGTTAAGAGACGCAAAAGGCACACTCCTTTTCTTCTTAAATACAGGTTGACTGTCACTTTTTAACTCGAGTTTTACTGACATTTTGTTACATCGACCCAGACACCAGAAAAGACATCTGGGAATGTCTCTTTTAAATCTTTTAATAGCTTCTCTGATTCTGCCGTGGCATTTTGAACTTTTTTGCAAAAAGTGTCTATTGGCGAATCCCAAAGCTCAAACTCCTGTATTGCGTCGCTACCAAAAAGATTATTTGTATTTTTTAATACAAATATCTTCTTTTTCGTCTTGTTATTTTGGGTGACGTTCACAATAATTTCCCCCTCAAATTGTATTTTTTCGCCTGTCACTGATCTCGCTATTTTGGTAGTTTTCAGCATCGTATGTCTCCCAAGCTTTCTCCACGTTTGAAGATTAATTATTGTCAAGTCACTACCAGAATCCAATTGTAGATTTATTTTCCTTCCCAGTATCTGTACTGGTACATATTTTCTGCAGTTGTCTTCGTCTTGCTTGTCCCATTTGGTCGTTTTTACATAACTGCTACCGGTTTTCTTTCTACAGTGGGACGACTTGTGACCCGTCTGGTTACAATTGAAACACTTCCGCTTTCGGTAGTCGCAGTCAGTAGACCAGTGTAATGCTCCGCATCTCACACAGGGGCTAGGTGACAACTGGTTTTGTTTCTTGGGAGAGCTCGGGTTCTTTCTGGTTTGCTATATCTGGGGGGTGAACTGAATTTCTTCTTCGTGTAGTGTACTTTTCGGACATGCGAGATCCCCGACTCTATATCTTTTGAGTCTTTTTTTTATGGTAACGTACCTCTGGCAGTCCCGAAGTCAGATAAGGTCGTTTTGCGACTCTGTATCGTTTTTGTTGGAGTTTTTTTTTCAGTTTTGTACCATGACTGTAGTATTGCGTAGGTCCTTATAAATTTTTAGACGCTACTGTTTAGGGTTCCGTGAAATCCTTTTCCCTCGTCGCCACTTGTTATGACCTATTAAAGGGTCAATAAATAGTAACTCAACACAGGTATAAAAATGTAGAGAACAGATTGTATTCAGCAATACATATCACATACAAATGGAAAGGTTTCCTTGTTCAGCATACACGAAGACTGTTTCTAGAACTACTCGACTGAGTAGTTTTACTCTGCCACATATGTACCCTTTGGGTAAGTCCATGTTCGTGTCAAAGGTGAGTCACTTACAACACTTTTTTACTCCCCTATGTGGAGAAGTAGGGATATGATCCACAGAGGACCAGCTTCATTTTGATGTATGATACATGTTCCTGTGTTGGTAATTATACGTGTCCGAAACAAAATGGCATTAATTTTTTAATCACCTATGTGGAGAAGTAGGAATGTGATCCACAGAGGACCAGCTTCATTTTGATTTGATGTATGATACATGTTCCTGTGTTGGTAATTATACCTGTCCGAAACAAAATGGCATTACTTTTTTAGTTACCTATATGGAGAAGTAGGGATAGGATCCACAGAGGACCAGCTTCATTTTGATGTATGATACATGTTCCTGTGTTGGTAATTATAACCGTCCGAAACAAAATGGCATTACTTTTTTACTTCCTATGTGGAGAAGTAGGGATATGATCCACAGAGGACCAGCTTCATTTTGATGTATGATACATGTTCCTGTGTTGGTAATTATACCTGTCCCAAACAAAATGGCATTACTTTTTTAATCAACTATGTGGAAAAGTAGGATATGATCCACAGAGGACCAGCTTCATTTTGATGTATGATACATGTTCCTGTGTTGGTAATTATACCTGTCCGAAACAAAAATGGCATTACTTTTTACTCCCCTATGTGGAGAAGTAGGGATATGATCCACAGAGGACCAGCTTCATTTTGATGTATGATACATGTTCCTGTGTTGGTAATTATACCGTCCTAAACAAAATGGCATTACTTTTTTACTCCCCTATGTGGAGAAGTAGGGATAGGATCCACAGAGGACCAGCTTCATTTTGATGTATGATACATGTTCCTGTGTTGGTAATTATACCTGTCCCAAACAAAATGGCATTACTTTTTTACTCAACTATGTGGAAAAGTAGGATATGATCCACAGAGGACCAGCTTCATTTTGATGTATGATACATGTTCCTGTGTTGGTAATTATACCTGTCCGAAACAAAATGGCATTACTTTTTTACTACCCTATGTGGAGAAGTAGGGATATGATCCACAGAGACCAGCTTCATTTTGATGTATGATACATGTTCCTGTGTTGGTAATTATAAGAAGAAAGAAAGAAAGAAAGAAAGAAGAAAATAGAAAAGAAAGAAAGAAAGAAAGAAAGAAAGAAAGAAAAAGAAAAGAAAAGAAGAAAGAAAGAAAGGAAAGAAGAGAAAAAAAAAAGAAAGAAAAGAAAAGAAAGAAAAGAAAGAAAGAAAAAAGAAAGAAAGAAAGAAAGAAAGAAAAATAGAAAGAAAAAAGAAAGAAAGAAAGAAAAAGAGAAAAAAAAAAAAAAAGAAAGAAAAGAAAGAAGAAAAGAAAAAAAAAATTATTATGGAACCAATAGATTGGACCTAACAGTAACTACAGTCCGAGTTAGGTGTGGACCTGAGAGTATGTTGATGAAGAGGTACTCCACATGCCCCAGAGCTCCAGAGTTGGAATTTCACCATGAAATGCAGCTTATCGTCATACCAAGGGGACACCAAAAGAAAAAAGGCAAATATTTTTAGAATAGAAAAATCATAGAAAGAATGAAAGAAAAATCTAAGGGAAGTAAATAGAAAGAAAGAAAAGAAAGAAAAAGAAAGAAAGAAAGAAAATGAATGAAGGGAGGGGATTTGTTTGACAAAATAGAAAGAAAGAAAAGAAAGAAAAAGAAAGAAAGAAAGGGAGGGAGGGAGAGAGGGAGTTAGGGTGGGAAGAAAATTTGTTTGGACAGAAAAGAAAGAAAGATTTAATTGAAGTAAATTAAAAAAGAAAGAAAGAAAGAAAGAAAGAAAGGAGGGAGGAAAATTTGCTTTGACTGAAAGAAAGAAAGAAAGAAAGAAGAAGAAAGATTAATGTAAAGTAAATAAAAAAGAAAGAAAGAAAGAAAGAAAGAAAGAAAAAGAAAGGAGGGGGAGGAAAGAGAGCGGAGGAAAATTTGTTTTGACTGAAAGAAAGAAAGAAAGAAAAAAAAAGAAAGAAAGAAAGATTTAATGCAAGTTTATGAAAAAAGAAAAGGAAGGAAGAAGGGAGGAAAAATTTGTTAGGACAGAAAGAAAGAAAAAAAAAGAGAAAGAAAGAAAAAATTCAATAAACTAAACAAACATATACTCATACAAGTATATATATATATATATATTATATATATATATATATATATATTATGCACACATACATACATACAAAACATATATCTTGTTCACTCAACGATTATCTGTCGCTTTTATGAATTTAGAATTCTCAATTCTTATACATTTTTTTTTATCTTTTTTATTTATTTGTTTTTTTTTTTGTTTTTTTTTTTTTTCATTATTTTTATTTTTTTTAATTTTCTTAAGAAACCAATTAAATTATTAATCTTTAAAAAGAGTTTTCGCAAGAATTTTTTTTATCTTTCAAAGATAAGAACACCTGTTTATTCTGACATTGTTTTTAAAAATCATCTTTATTTCCGACGCTACAGACGCCTCGTTAGAAATGAGATTCATCGCAAATGTTGAAAACATCTTCAGATCAACGCAAACAACTACAAAGGGCTCATGAATAAATCAATACAATATGCAAATTAACTAATTGTACGGCATTAAATCGACTAATTTATAATTCATTACTGCCCACACAACCCAAGTAAACATGGACTGTACAATTTAGTATCGTAAATAACTCTTAATAAAGAGTTAAATACGATGATGCATCAAAGAAGTAATGCCATTTGTTTAGGACGGTATAATTATGTTGTTGGCAGCCTTCCGTCTACAAGAGACGATGGAGTAGTGTCAAAATATATATTTTTAATTTGAAACTACATAGCCGGCGGGTTCATTTGGAGGTATAGCTGTTGCCCTGCAGCAAATCCCCATCTCCACACTGCCGCTGTGATCCAAAGAAAGTAAGACAATGCATTGGAAGAGTGTCGCAGGAGTTGATGGTAGCCTGGATTTCAGATCACACCACCTTAGGGACTCGGCTCCTGATTTGTTTTCGGGTTTACTCCCCTAGCCTTTCCTTAAAGATTTGTGTGACTTTTCCTTGACTTTGATGGGTGCCGACCAAGTAAGTAATGCCCTTTTAACCCATTTGGGATTTATGCGATAGTAAGTACCCCAAACTTATTAATATCGGTGCCTAAAAAATGAAAATCAGATTAGGGAAACGGTATGTTTTGCGTTGTGGTTAGGTATAATTACCAACACAGGAACATGTATCATACATCAATGAAGCTGGTTTCTGTGGATCAATCCCCACTTCTCCACATAGGTAGTAAAAAAGTAATGCCATTTTGTTTGGACAGGTATAATTACCAACACAGGAACATGTATCATACATCAAAATGAAGCTGGTCTCTGTGTCATTTCCCTACTTCTCCACATAGGAGTAAAAAAGTAATGCCATTTTGTTTGGACAGGTATAATTACCAACACAGGAACATGTATCATACATCAAATGAAGCTGTCCTCTGTGATCAATCCCTACTTCTCCACATAGGAGAGTAAAAAAGTAATGCCATTTTGTTAGGACAGGTAAATTACCAACACAGGAACATGTATCATACATCAAAATGAAGCTGGTTCTCTGTGTCATTCCCTACTTCTCCACATAGTGAGTAAAAAGTAATGCCATTTTGTTTGGACAGTATAATTACCAACACAGGAACATGTATCATACATCAAATGAAGCTGGTCTCTGTGATCACATCCCTACTTCTCCACATAGGTGAGTAAAAAAGTAATGCCATTTGTTTTGGACAGGTATAATTACCAACACAGGAACATGTATCATACATCAAAATGAAGCTGGTCCTCTGTGGAACTATCCCTACTTCTCCACATAGGTGAGTAAAAAGTAATGCCATTTTGTTGGACAGGTATAATTACCAACACAGGAACATGTATCATACATCAAAATGAAGCTGCTTCTCTGGTGCTCATTCCCTACTTCTCCACATAGTGAGTAAAAAAGTAATGCCATTTTGTTTCGGACAGGTATAATTACCAACACAGGAACATGTATCATACATCAAAATGAAGCTGGTCCTCTGTGGATCATATCCTACTTCTCCACATAGGTGAGTAAAAAAGTAATGCCATTTTGTTTGGACAGGTATAATTACCAACACAGGAACATGTATCATACATCAAAATGAAGCTGTTCTCTGTGTCATTTCCCTACTTCTCCACATAGGAGTAAAAAAGTAATGCCATTTTGTTTCGGACAGGTATAATTACCAACACAGGAACATGTATCATACATCAAATGAAGCTGGTCCTCTGTGATCAATCCCTACTTCTCCACATAGGAGTAAAAAAGTAATGCCATTTTGTTTGGACGGTTATAATTACCAACACAGGAACATGTATCATACATCAAATGAAGCTGGTCCTCTGTGGATCAATCCCTACTTCTCCACATAGGAGGAGTAAAAAAGTAATGCCATTTTGTTTGGACAGGTATAATTACCAACACAGGCAACATGTATCATACATCAAAATGAAGCTGTCCTCTGTGGATCCATATCCCTACTTCTCCATATAGGTAACTAAAAAAAGTAATGCCATTTTGTTCGGACAGGTATAATTACCAACACAGGAACATGTATCATACATCAAAATGAAGCTGGTTTCTCTGTGGATCATATTCCCTACTTTTCCACATAGGTGAGTAAAAAAGTAATGCCATTTTGTTTCGGACAGGGTATAATACCAACACAGGAACATGTATCATACATCAAAATGAAGCTGGTCCTCTGTGGATCATATCCCTATTTCTCCACATAGGGGAGTAAAAAGTAATGCCATTTTGTTTAGGACGGTATAATTACCAACACAGGAAATGTATCAACAATCAAACTGAAGCTGCGTTCCTCTGTGGATTATTATCCCTACTTCTCCACATAGGGTAGTAAAAAAGTAATGCCATTTTGTTTAGGACCGGTTATAATTACCAACACAGGAACATGTATCATACATCAAAATGAAGCTGGTCCTCTGTGATCCTATCCCTACTTCTCCACATAGGGGAGTAAAAATAGTAATCCATTTTGTTTAGGACCGGNAGAGAGATATTAAAAAGCTTTCATGAGAAAAAAATCATTAGAGAGTTAGTAAAGTTTTTCACTTCTTCTTAAGTTGTGTAAATTAATTTTCATAATCTTTCTCACTCTTGTATATGCACACACACACACACACACAAAAAAAACAGACATAAGCATGCACACATACACTTACACACACACAAACACACACATAAACAAACACCCCCACCCCACACACACATACACACAGAATTTGGAAGACATGAGACAGAACAAATGAACAGCCACTAGCAACAACTTCAGTTCTAGTAATCTTCTGTAGAAGAGATTTTTATACCAAAATATTAAGAATTGAGAATAAATCACAGGTTAACAAACAACACCACAGTTACCTTCTTACCTTCACAGTTTAAAGTTTTATCCCCGTCTTGTTTCTTCTATTTGATGCATTTTTATCGGTTTCAATCTAAATGTACGCCAAGCATTCTTATGTTATCTTTGCAGATTGATGTTTGATTCTTATTTTGCTGGCAGTAATAGTTAAACCAGAATTTCATCCATCTACTTTATACACACACACACACACACACACACACACACACACATATATATATATATAATATATATATGATAAGAAACCACAAAATGTTATTTAGGAAATTCATATATCATTTACTTCTCCCCCCCCCTTCCCCAACAATTCGGCTACATTATTTCTACATGAAGAAACTCCGACTAAAACCAACAAAATACGCAATATATCTAATGACCGAGATAGAGAAGCAGACTGAAGGCCGAGAGGTCTAAGGTTCCATATATTCTGCTCGATAATTCAGGGTCGTTATTGCTGTTATAAAACTGCACCCCTTCTTTATGTATTTCTTTATATTTACGAGTTAGTGCAAGTAAAAAAAATGTGAAGGAGGCGCGTTGACGTAGGAAATGGACACGGCGAGATGATTTCAAATCCTGGACGAGGCTGTTTTCATTTCACATTCGCAGAGTATATGGTTTATAGTCTCATCTCTATTACCGCATAATCTACATTTACTATTTGTTGGGTCTTATCAATTTTTAATTTTTAAAATTTTTGCTTTGATATAGTTAGTTCTTATGGCATTGTTTTGTGCAGCAATTATTAGTGATTCAGTTTCTCTTTTAAGGTTTCCTTTTCTTAACCACGTCCAGGTCTTTTCGTGTGCAACTTCTCCAATTTGTCGTTTGAAATGTCCATATAATTGTTTTTCTTCCCATTTTTGTTTTCTAGTCTTTGTTGTTTTTCTGTTTTTCCCTATTATTATTATTATTATTATTATTATTATTTTTATTATTATTATTATTATTATTATTATTATTATTATTATATTTTTTGTTCTTGAAGATGTAGAGCCAAAGTTATTGTAAGATCTCACCTTGAAGATCGGAGAGCAACGTGCTCTGATAATAGACAGGAGTGGCGCAATTCGACATTTTGATCCTCACCTGAACGCAAAGACATTAGGCGTTGAGACAAGAGTAGAAAAAATCTGTCAGTATACACATGATTCTCATATTTTTATTAGAAACTGATTGTTAGGACATCATCATCATCATCATCATCATCATCATCCTCTTCCTCCTCCTCCTCCTCATCATCATCATGTCGCGATAGCAGCACGAATATCCGTGACAATCTCTCACCAACCGTACCTATCCTTCATCGCTCTCGGGTGGTCCTCTGCGCAGTATCCAGTATCCGCGCAGAGCTGGTCAAAGTAGGTATTGGTTGGACGGTCCACACTTATGTGCCTCGTGTGTTGGTTTCCATAGGAGAACGTCACTTATGAGTTCATCCTTGTTTCTTCAGCAATGTCCAGCATGTCTTGTTCGTCTCACTCGGATGGTTTGTGTGATGGGGGCGGGGATATGACCGTACAGCTGATCAGGGTAATGGTTAACGTCAGAGGAAATGGAAACGATGAGACGAGTTCGAATCCTGGACGCGTCTGTTTGCCTTTCACTTCGCGATAATAACCTTGGTGATGCCATGAATCCATGCCCGCCCCCTAGCTATGGGTAAATAGTAGATCAGACTGGATTCTTTAGCTTCGGTTAGGCAACCAGATTTACTCTTTAATTGTACTTTTTGAGATAAAGGTTGATGTGAAAAATTACCATCGTCGCTGTTACAATTTGAGTTAGAATTGCCAATGTGAAGTCAGCAGAAAAGATAACATATAAAGCATCCCCTATATAAGAAAAAGACAAAAAGATGCCAACATGCAGCAACTCAAGAAAAACTCAGACAGAACTAAAACATACAAAAAAGAACAACTAGAATGTATTCAACGGAAAAAAATGAAATTCTCAAGAAGATAGACAATCTCAATTAGCATGGCAGAAGATAAACGAAGTTAGCAGTAGGAAAAAAAACACCACGAGATCAAAGCTAAAAATTGCCAGCCAAGAAGATAGACTTCTGAAGTGGAAAGAACACATCAAGAAACTGCTTGGGACTCCCCCTGTAATCACAGATGAACATACTGTATGGTTGCACCACTTGGACTCCAATGAAACGCTTGGATAAAAGCTAAATGGGAACTTATAGATTGCGAAATCAATTAGGCTAATCTCTTTCTTTAACTGCAAGTTCCGACGACAAACGTTTTTCGTCCCGCAACAGTATTCTAGCAGTTCTCTGCATACAACTCATTTATGGCTTCAAAACATTTCACCACATCTCTGTTGTTTTTATGTACAATGATCTGAGAATAATTTGCATACGTGCAGATTTATTATCGCCAAATCTCTTAGCTTCGAGATCGTGCTTATTTAAATTTTAGTGCCAAAGCAGCCATATTTCCCTTTTCCACTCATCCTGCAAGACAGACAGGTTCGCGTCCCCTTTGCACCACGAGGTAAGTCTACCCTCTCGTTATTGAACTCCACAATGATGCTGCGTGCTATTTTTAACAAATCTTGGAAGCAGAGCCATACAAAACAGCAACTGTACGGACACTTACCTCCCATCTCACAAACCATCCAAATAAGACGAACAAGACATGCTAGGCACTGCTGGAAAAGAAAGGACGAACTCAGTCTTGGCTAATCAGCAACAAACCTTACATTCACAATGAGAGAGAGAGAGAGAGAGAGAGAGAGAGAGAGAGAGAGAGAGAGAGAGAGAGAGAGAGAGAGAGAGACAGCGCCAAGTCATGTCACGTGTTTTCGAGATTTATTTCACTTTTTGCGCATGCGCAGTTCCACAGATATATTTTCAATACGTTTTTTTTCATAATGGAGAATCTTTTTGTTTCGAACAAAAAAAAAAAAAGAAAAGTTTTCCCAAACTGCACGCGTCTTCGAACGTGACATGCGCGACCCATTTGTTCATCACTGTGTCATCAAAAAGAGATAAATATTTATGATCGTGTCGGTAGAGCATCCGTCTAGGAACCACAAGGTTCCGGTTCGAGCCCGGCCCTCGCATGAATTGCACAGCTTGAATATAGGCGTTAGAGTGGGGAGCTATTGGCAGGTGTGTGCTCCGTCTCAAACGCAAAAACAATATCTCTGGTCTAGCCCTAGTGAAAAGGGGATAGGCTCTCTCACTGTCCAGCTGATACCAAGTGGACACTAATTGTGTCGAAATCACAGTTATCAATACAACTAGTGTCCTGTGTTAAACTTCATCTAATGGCCAAGTTCCATTCCTGGAGATCTGGGAAGTGTGAAGTATCCCTTCGTCGTTATTATTCCCAGATTCACTCTGATCCAGAGTGGTAGTACCTGTTAGGGTACCATCAATAGGTTAAATAGAAAAAATGAGCTTAAAAAATTGTATTGAAAAAAAAATTGAATACCCATCAACAATTAATAAAACAAAACATCTTCAGCATAAAATAGCACAACACGGGTTGGCGTGCCGTAAAATCCAACCAACCACCAATCAATACAATTAGGTTTCTAGGAAAAGTAATCATCATCATCATCATCAAGGCGTGCCGAGAGTACAGATTTATTTTATTCTCTCTCTCTCCCCTCTCTCTCTCTCTCTATCTCTCATCCAACCATCGCTCTTGATAAGTCGTCTCGACGGCACTCAGTGTCCGCACTGAGCTGATGAATGTCAGTTTTTGTTGGTCGGTCAACACTGGTGTGTCCACGTGTAGGAGTCCATTGAAAACAGTTGCTTATGAGTTCGTCCTTACATCTCTAGGAGTTTCCAAGTTTTCATGTGTGGTGCGCTTAGTGAGAATCGAACTCACTACCCAGTAAATAATTGATCTGCAAGACGTTAGTTAATCATTGGACCTCAACATGATGTATAAATATTAGCTTTAATATTTCGTCATTGATTTTAACAACATGCCAACTTGTCAAGGGTTATTAAATGCCTGGACGTTAGGGAAACGCGTTCATATTTACATTTTTGTGTAGATGTTTCTTCAGAGATTTTTTTGCACCCGTTCTCATCGAATATTAATAATTTTTAAACAAATCTATTCGATATATAGATGGAACCCTAAGAGGTACTACGATTCTGTGTCAGAGTGGACCTGGGAGTAATGGCAACATAATGGCAATATAATGGCATATTCCCCAGATCACCATAAACTGATGCAGATTGATTTCATAATCAAGATACCTTGATAAGGCCCCCCATAACGTAATGACAAGCAAGCTAGTCTCGCAGATCATTATTACTAAATAAGCGATTTGATCCTCGCAGGATGCCCCATACTTGTGACTCTGTGTCACATCCCTTCTCGTGCCGAAGCTGTAGGTAAATATATACATACACGAATCGGGCGTCCTGTCGTGGTTTCAGGGTTAGCAAGCTAGTCTCGCAGATCCATTATTACTAAATAGCGAGTTTGATCCTCACTGGATGCTACGAACGGGTTGGGTTAAATATCTACCACGGGAAACTTGATTTAGTGTTGACCAAGAACAGCTACATAGATAGATAAGGAACAGTGCTGGGCTAGATAGATAGATAGATAGATAGATAGATAGATAGACAATAAGTAAAAAGTAAGTAAAGTCGTTGGGGTGGCCTAAAGTCGGTATCTGCCAGACAGCGAGAGAGTCTCTCCCCTTTTCACTAGCGCTAGACCAAGGAGATTATTTTGGCGTCTGAAGTGGAGTGCCACACGTACCATCAGCTCCTCACTTTACTGCAGGGATCTCTATGCTACTCATACGCTGATTGGCGTGGGTCGGTATCGAACTCGGAATCTTGTGGTTCCTAATACGCTCTACCGACTGAGTTTAAAAACCAAAAACAAAACAAAAATTGAAACCAAAAAAAACAAAACAAAAAAAAAACAGATCAACAACTACAACTACAAAAAATAGAATAAAACAAAACAAAAGAATAAAAAAAAACAAAAAATAAAAAACAAAAGAATAAAAAAACAAAAAATAAAAAAAAAGAATAAAAAAACAAAAAATAAAAACAAAAATAAAAAACAAAAATAAAAACAAAACAAGCCACCGCCCCCCCCCTCAGAAAAAGTTAAAAACAAAGAAAAAGCTAAAAATAAAAAAATTCAAAATCCATTTTTTTAGAATGTAAATTCCCTTCAATGATCAGCAAGAAAAAGATTTGGCCAAAGCTTTTTAAATGATAGAGTTCAACAGATATATATGACAGGGTTTTCATTTTTATCACTTAATTCCCCAAATGTGTTACACACAGAGAGAGAGAGAGAGAGAGAGAGAGAGAGAGAGAGAGAGTGCAAGAATCAGAGAGAGAGAGAGAGAGGAGAGAGAGAGAGGAAAAGAGAGAGAGAGAGAGAGAGAGAGAGAGAGAAGAGAGAGAAAGAAAGAAAAAGAGAGAGGAAAGGAGAGCTAGCGAGAGAGGAGAGTGCAAGAATGAGAGAGAGAGAGAGGAGAGGGAGTGTGTGCAAGAATGAGAGAGAGAGAGAGAGAGAGAAAGAGAGAGAGAGAGAGAGAAGAGAGAGAGAGAAGAGAGTGCAAGAATGAAGAGAGAGAGAGAGGAGAGAGTGCAAGAATGAGAGAGAGAGAGAGAGAGAGAGAAGAGAGAAGAAGAGAGAGAAGAGAGAAGAGAGAGAGAGAGAGAAGAGAGTGAAGAATGAGAGAGAGAGAGAGAGGGAGAGGAGTGTGTGCAGAATGAGAGAGAGAGAGAGAGAGAGAGAGAGAGAGAGAGAGAGGAGAGTGCAGAGAGAGAGAGAGAGAGAGAGAGAGAGAGAGAGCGAGAGAGAGAGAGAGAGAGAGAGAGAGAGAGAGAAAGCTAGCGAGAGAGAGAGAGAGAGTGCAAGAATAAGAGAGAGAGAGAGAGAGAGAGAGAGTGAGAGAGAGAGAGAGAGAGAGAGAGAGAGAGAGAGAGAGGGGGGGGGGTTCTAGAAACGTTTCCTTTTTTTTCTCAGATTAACCCTTGAAATTCCATTTATACTTTTCTTGTTTCATAATTAGTTTTTTGGGGGCGCTTTTTTACAAGTCAATTCCAAAAATCCGAAACATCGAGAAATTCCTAGTCATTGGCTCGAAATAAAAAGAAGGTCATTGTTGGATATTCTTGGGCGACTGGCAAATGATGAATAATATTCATTAAGATAACTAAAAACAATAGAAAATCATAACTACAATAACAGGATATCAAATTAATCTGATGAAGGAAGAATTCCTTTATATTTGGCAATATTGGCACCGAATTATTATCTAGATATTATTAAACCTCTCATCATATATATATATATATATATATATATATATATATCCTATTATAATGGAGATTGTGTGTTTTCTGTCTGTAACCGAAACTAAATCACTACTCAAGTCACAATTCCCTTAGTTATTGACGTCACATTCACCATGCATTTATTTTAATTTTAACCTTCAATTATTAATAAAATTGTTTTACATATTAATACTGTTAACCATATCTACTGTATTTATACCCCACTTATACGTCAGGCACAAATCCCTATTAACGTGGGATCATGGAGTGGCAGGTGAAAAATTGCGTCGATGTCGGCATTCCCTCATCTCATGGGCAATAATGCCCCTTTAAATCAAGGGGCATGTGTTGCTGGGGGATGGCCCCCTGGGATCGACGCCGTTAATTATATCAATGGTTGTTGACCATATCAACATGATATTTATACCCACTTGTACGGTCAGGCACAAAGGTGGGACACCCACAAACCGAAGCTCATGGAGTGGCAGGTGAAAAATTGCGTCGATCCCGTCGGCATTCCCCTCAAGATGGCATAAACCCAGCCCTGCCCTTTAAATTTGATGGCCCCTGGGATTGTTATTATATCAATATGTTGACCATATGCAATTATATTTATATATACAACAAAATAGCGGTTTACAGTGTGAACGGAAGGCTAATTTGCATATTGATATTTAAAATTGATTTTAATAAATATGTGTTTGTATTATTGATTTCTAATGTTTGGTTTTATTTTAATAAATATGAGTAAAAGTTTTCGGGGATAGATCATAAAAGAAATCGATTAATAAAAAAAATAACTGTAATTTATTCTTACTTCCTATTTGAACTAAATAGTTAAATTAGAAAAAAAATGAAAGATGGGAGTGATGGAAGAGTAAGTTTCAGTTGTTCTATTTTTATTATACTCCCTCTGTTTGAAATCTTTTTATCTTCATTCTTATTTAGTTTCATTTGCCTTTCTAATTTAATATAATATTAAATTATATTAAAACGTAAACATTTGCACCCGGAGGGTGCATATATTTCCTAGTATATATATATGAGAGAAATGTGAGGAGGTTAATCCGACAGTATGTGGAGAAAGGTAGACAAACACAGGATGTTATGGAAACTGGATGTTTATTGTCGACGATGCAACGTTTCGGTCTCTTAATTAGACTATCTTCAGGACTTGGATATAGTACTTGTTTCAATGATGGACATTCTCAAAATGCTGAAACAGAAGGTCGTCAGTAGGGAGAGGGGTGGTTGGGGGACTTTACTCGATTTTCTTCTCACTAGATACCACCATCCACCATTCTGACACTCCCCATCCAGTTTCCATAACATCCCGTGTTTGTCTACCTTTCTCCACACATATATATATATGTATGTATTTATTTATATACACATACCTATATATTATTATTATTATTATTATTATTATTATTATTAATGGAGATTATGTAACTTTCAGTCTGTAACCGAAACTACATCACCACTGACATCAGTTATTGAAGTTATATTCTGAACAATTATGAAATAGTCATAATTTAATCTTAATTAGCATCTTATGTATTAACGGTGTCTCTATTAAAGTCTGAGTTAGATTTGCCGCAAAACTGCCCATATTATAAATGCATGAAAAAAAAATAAATGTAAAATGCTATAAACTCTATACCTACTTTTGGCCTACCCTATATATATATATATATATATATATATATATATAAAATTTCATTTTGACAAGATTTCTATCACAGTTTAGACAACACCTATTTCATCTGAATGCCTTGATATAATATAAACCGAAACTTTCGAACATTGACCTCACAATAGTTTTATCTTTCTGGAATAATTTTTTTCTCGATTTTATACGTATATATATATATATATATATATATATATATATATATATATATAAAATCGAGAAAAAAAGTTTTGCGGCAAATATATATATATATATATATATATTATATATATATATATATATATATTTAATATACCAAGCATGTTGGTAGATCCTTGCGGAGAGAAAAAAACCCAGCAGAAAGTTTGATTGTAAAAATATACTACCAAACATCAACCAGGAAGAAAAAAAATTTTGAAAAAAAGAAAGGACCAAGATATTCGTACCAACAAAAAATAATCTATTGTACAGTATTTGGCCAAAAGAAAAAACAATTTATATGTATATATATGTATATAAGATATATATATATATATTCATATAACCGCTAGGAGAAGCTAATAAGTAAAAAGTGCTCGATACCTAAGTAGAGCAAAGTAATAAAGATAATCTAATGAGTCAGACGAACCTACTATTAGTTTCGCATAAAGCATGAAGAGCTTTATGCGAAACTAATAGTAGGTTCGTCTGACTCATTAGATTATATATATATATATATATATATATATATATATATGTGTGTGTGTGTGTGTGTGTGTGTGTATTATTTCTCTGAATTCTTTAGATGAGTATTCATAATTTGGATTATTTGGATTATTCGGACTATTATCCGCATCTTTATTGTTATCTACACATCACAAATGTTTCTTGTCGAACTCGGGAACCTTCTCGGATTCGAAAACCTTCTCTTCGATCTCAGTGGTATCTGAAGAAGGCCGGAGGACACATATGCCGAAACGCTGTGTAGATAACAATAAAGATGAGGATAATAGTCCCAATAATCCGTATAATCCACTCTCTCTCTCCCCTCTCTCTCTCTCTCTCTCTCTCTCTCTCTCTCTCTCTCTATATATATATATATATATATATATATATATATATAAAGCAATTGTTTAAAAAGAATAAACTACTTGGACGCCGTGTGTCATATAAAAACTAAAGTAGATGTTTATCTTACATTCTTCAGGTCAGTTGTTACTTGCAGTTTCACGAGTTAAAAAAAATAAAAAAACAAAACAAAACAACACAAAACAAAAACACAATTATCAGACAGAAATATTTGGGAAGAAATAAAATATTTTATCATTCCGCAGGTGAAAAATAAATTCTCCAAAACTTCTGACTCATTTGCTTTGATTCCTCCAGAAACTGCAAAAGAAAAATGATTATTTTACTCATTCTCTCTCTCTCTCCTCCCTCTCTCTCTCTCCCTCTCTCTCTCTCTCTCTCAATATATATGTGTGTGTGTGTGTGTGGGTGTGGGTGTGAGTAAAAAGTAAGTAAAGTCGTGGGTGTGGGCTAAAGTCTGTATCAGCCAATCAGTGAGTGAGTCTATCCCCTTTTCCTTATCGCTAGGCCAAGGAGATCAGCACCTTACTTTACCGCAAAGATACCTGTGCTACTCATACGCTTATTTGGCGAGAGCCGGTATATATATATATATATATATATATATATATATATATATATATATATATAATCAATGGTAATATTATGGTTTTACGAAATTTTTGAGAGATTTAAAAAACAGTCGACTGGTTTTTAAATCTCAACCATTGAACTCATCTGATGATTGGATTACCATGAAACTTCAAGTTATGAGTGTAAAACCATAATATTACCATCGATTATAAATCTGCTCTGCTTTATTAGCATTGAGCACCTTTTCATGCCAATACTTTTCTCATTTTTTCATTCACTATTCATTATATATATATATATATATATATATATATATATATGGTTGATGTGTTTCCAGTATATGATTCAAACGAAATTGAGAACTTAAACGTGCCTATAAAGATTTGCGTATATCTATTTTTTTTTTACATTTAAGGAGTATCATAAATAAATAAATAGATAAATACTTTTTTCAAACCAAGTTCGTTGGTTTGTCATTTGGTGTCGTAGTGTTATACAACAGCATTAATTATGAATGTCTTTTCACTTTTGCTTGTCAAAGGTTTCGAGATGGTGTCATTGGTCATTTCGAGGAGACAGGTGAATCATCGGTGGACTGGAATCTTTTCATCTCAACCAGATACAAAGAAGAAAGAAAGAAAAAGAAAAAGAAAAAGAAAAAGAAAAAGAAAAAGAAAAAGATGGAAGAATAAATCTGGAAAAAGAAAAAAAAATTCCCTAAAAGAAAAGCAAATGACGTATAGAAAGTAGCGGAACAATTAAGCACTGAGTCGTCTACTTGACAAAGGTAGCGATTTAAAAAAAAATGTTTTAACTAAGATAATTCTTGGAAAACAGTAAAGTTGATTCAGTACCCAAAAAAAAAAAATGGAGGTTTGATTGAAGTTAGCGCATGATGCAACAATTTCAATTGCTAAATACTACTGATATTGAGGCAGTTAATGATGGTTGGTTGGTCAGTTCATCACAACCTCATCACAAGGAGAAATCAAGTTGTAATAATAATAATAATAATAATAATAATAATATAATATATATATATATATATATATATATATTATATATATATATATGTAGACATACATACATATATATATATATGTACATTAATATAAAAAAACAAACAAACAAACTGGAATACATCACCCCTGATGATGGCGCTTCGAAGTGCCGAAAGTACTCGGAAATGAACTTTGGTGGACTTATCCATCAATTCCACCCTGACATTAAAAAGTTGGCCAGAAAATTGAAAAAGATCAAAAATAAAATTGTTAAACAGGAGATGTGCATTTTGTTTAATTCTACATGTATAAATGAAAGAATGCTGCCCAAATACACACACACACACACACACACACACACACACACATATATATATAATATATATATATATATATATATATATATATATATAAGCACTCTCTAGTGGCCTAGTATATTTATAACAGTAAAATTCCATTTTTGAATGGGTGGGTGTGTATATGGTACGGTGGTAAGATGTCTGACTGATGGCATATTCATTCGGGTTTTGAACCTAGCCTGGAGCAGCCTACCTTGTCTGGTCACACTGATGAACCGCGAAACGGCGAAACAGAACTGTATGTGAATGACAATATATACATATTTTAGTAGGTAGGTATTATTAAACAACACGGAACATTTTTTTTCATGATCTTGATTTGTATCTTCTCCAGTTTTCTGGCTATCTTTCTAATGTTAGGATCCAGTTGAAATAGGATTCTTCCCATACAATCTTTGTGACTCAAAGTGCTACATTTATTGAAAAATAATCCCTAAATGGCTAGAAAACACTCGAGGACTTCAATATGTACAAATATAGCCACAAAATTGTCCCCAACCGCCATAAATAGCTAGAAATTTGCCTAGGGTAGCAATCACTGGACGGCCAATATTGGAATGTAGTACTAACTTTTAGGAAATTTTTTTACCGTCCCCGGCAAACTGTCCCGGATGACGTATTGATGTAATTTTTATAGTCCCCGGGACGACAGGACGACGTTAATGTCGATCCCTGAGTCTAAACATTAAACCACGCACCTCCAAGATAACTCAATAACAGACAGGAAATTGAGACTTACGCTCAAGTAATGCTAAAAGCGTAGGCTCTCGCCGGATAGCGATTTTAAATAGTCTGTTCAGTGCTCACATGAATGCGCGCATAGAAAAAGCAGGTACTGTATGCAGACCGAGGCATGTGCGTTAGAGTCAGCAAAGATTAATCAACATCATCATCATCAGCAGCAGCAGCATGATCATTGTCACGCTGCACTAAAAGCAAGCATATCCATGACAATCACTCGCCAAACGTCCCTATCATTCATTGCCCTCAATAGGTCCTCTGCGCAGCATCCATATCTTCACAGAGCTGGTCAATATAGGTCTTTGCTGGACGGCCCGCACTGGCGTGGATTTTATAATTATTATTATTACGAGTGTGAGTCAAAAAGTAATACCATTTTGTTTCGGACAAGTATAATTACCAACACAGGAACATGTATCATACATCGAAATGAAGCTGGTCCTCTGTGGATCACATCCCTACTTCTCCACATAGTCACTCTTTCTCTCAATAGCAATGTTTCACCTTCGAATGAGAGCATGTATCCCTGCCCCGTAAAATTCTGTTGACTGTTCTTTAAGCCACTTCTTCACTACAGATTTCACTTCCTCGTCACTGGAATAATGTTTGCCTCAGACTATCATCACTTCGACCCCATCCATACTATTTGTTCTTGAAGATGTAGAGCCAAGTTATTGTTATATCTGTTGGGATTTTTTGTGATATATAAGGCGTGCGTCAATGGGTCACTTCTACTTATAGACTCGTTGACTAGCACGTGGCCTGAGAAAGATTCCTATAATCCAATCACTGGCAGTGCTGCTGCTGCTGTTGGTGTATTTATAGAGGCCTGATTCTAATCTTAACTCATTCACACTTGGACGTCGGACCTAAAGGACACTATCTCACAAGGACTTATTGGTTTACTTACTTGCTTACTTTAAGTTCTTTTACAACTGGAACCAAGGATGCGGCCAGTTACTCAACAATATCCCCCCCCCCTGAAGATCGGTGAGCTACGCCCTCTGATAGTAGACAGGAGTGGCGCGATTCGACATTTTGATCCTCGCCCGAAACGCAAAGACATTACACGCTGATCCAAGGGTAGAAAGTGTCTGTCAGTATGCACATAATTCTGACATTTTTTTATTAGAAATTAGATTGTTATGACATCATCATCATCATCATGTCGCGCAAGTAGCACGAATATTTCCATGACAATCACTTGCCAACCGTCCCTATCCTTCATTGCCCTCGGGAGGTACTCTGCGCAGCATCCAATTTTCGTACAGAGCTGGTTTCCACAATATCTCTTTGCTGGACGACCTGCACTGTTACTGGCGTCCACGGGAGAACCTCGTTTATGAGTTCGTTCTTGCTTCTCCAGCATTTTAAAGCATGTCTTGTTCGTCTCACTCAGATAGTTTGCGTGACAGGGGAAAGTGGTCGTACAGCTGCTTCCTTGTATGGGGGGGTGTTTCCACGATTTGTTTAAGATCCCAAGCAGCATTCGTGTGCAGCTCCCATCTAACCTATTCCCTATGTGTTTCCTTAGGACCCAAGTGGTGCAGCCATACATTAGCACTGATAAAATTACGGCTTGGAAGAATTGTCGCTTCGGTTGGTTGGTTGTATCAACCCTTGTTGGGTTATTTTATGCCAAAGACGTTTTTATTTTATTCATTCTTGATGTTTTCTCAATCTTTTTAAAACTCAATTTTTCAAACTAATTTTTTTCTATCTAACCCATGGACGCGACCCAAAAAGTGGACCTGGGAATAATGCTGATAGAGGGGTACTCCCCATTCCTCAGAGCTCCACAATTGGAACTTCATCATCAGAGAGTTTAACGTCATACTCAGGACACTAAGACTCTCATTCACCGCCTTCTAGCACATATATGATAAAAAGGGTTGGGGGGTTGCCATAAGGGCATTAGGGTTGGGACAATCCTATAGGTGC
>CM042160.1:65500409-65540409 GCA_023376005.1 Doryteuthis pealeii | reverse complement strand
TATTGGTTTGGTTTTGAAGGCTATCACAATGCAAGTTAAAGAAAAATAAGGTAACTATGGTGTTGTTTGTTAACCTCTAAAAAAACTAAAATAAAATAATAAATTAAAAAAATAGAGGTTAACAAACAACACCATAGTTACCTTATTTTTCACTTGCAATGTGATAGCCTTCAAAACCAACCACAAAACCAATATATATATATATATATATATATATATATATATATATATATATATATTTTAATATGGCCAACTTTTTAATGTTTGGGTAGAATTGGTGAAGTCCACCAAAGTTCAGTTCCCGAGTACTTTCGGCACTTCGAAGTGCCATCATCAGGGGTGATGTATTCCAGTTTGTTTGTTTTTTAAATTTTTTTACAACTATATTAATGTGGATGCTGGAAGGAGAAGAATTGGTGAGAAAGGTGTTATAGGCATTTTAGAATGTGTGTACTGTATTGGAAATTAATTTTGTTTAAGGATGGTTTGTATTGTTTTATGTATAAAGCTTCTAGTATTTGGAGTTTTTGTTTATTTTTTTCTTTGTGCAGAATGTGTGTATTTTCCGTTAGAATATTTCGTAATTAGAGTGGGGGCATGAATGTAATGAAAGCTATTTCACATATATATATGATATAAGATATATGAAATAATACCTCAACCACATTGTCAAGGCGTCTAACCCTCCATTGAACAGACAATAACTCTATTTCACAACACCTAAAATTACATTCATGCCCCCGCTTTAATTACCGAAATGTTCTAACCGAAAATACATACATTTTGCACAAAGAAAAAAATAAACAAAAACTCCAAATAATACATGGAAGTAAGTAAAGTCAACTGGGCGGCCTAAAGTCGGTGTCAGCCAGTCAGCGAGGGAGTCTATCCCCTTTTCAATAGCGCTAGACTAAGGAGATTGTTTTAGCATCTGAGGTGAGCGCCACACCTACCATCAGCTCCTTACTTTACCGCGAGGACCGGTATCGAACTAGGAACCTTGTGGTTTCTAGCCGAACGCTCTACCGACTGAGCTAACCCGGCCCCTAATAACATATGTAAAGTAAAGTAAGTAAAGTCGTCGGGGTGGCCTAAAGTCGGTATCAGCCAGTCAGCGAGGGAGTCTATCCCCTTTTCAATAGCGCTAGACTAAGGAGATTGTTTTAGCATCTGAGGTGGAGCGCCACACCTACCATCAGCTCCTTACTTTACCGCACAGATCCATGTGCTACTCATATGCTAAGTTGGCGAGGACCGGTATCGAACTGGGAACCTTGTGGTTTCTAGCCGAACGCTCTTACTGATACTTAATATGGTACTAAAATACGCGACAAAACTTGTATAGTACTAAAACTAAATATAGTACAAAAAGAAAAGAAAGAAAAGAAAACAAGAAAAGAAAAAAAGAAGCTTTGTAGGACGCCTCGTTGTGGAGTAGTAGTGAGTTAATCAATCTCATAAATCCGTAATATTGAGTGATCTGTCTGAGAATATCAACATGGATATTTTATCCTTTACAAGAGAAATAAAAAATATGAAATTATATGAATCATACATAAAATACATCCACAAAATACATCCACGAAATATATCCACAAAATACATTCACAAATACATCCACAAAATACATCCACGAAATACATCCACTAAATACATCCACAAAATACATCTACACACCCACGAAATACATCTACAAAATACATCCACGAAATACATACAAATACATCCACAAAAAATACATCCACAAATACATCTACAAAATACAAAATACATCCACGAAATACATCCACAAAATACATCCACAAAATACATCCACGAAATACATCACAAAATACATCCAAAATACATCCACGAAACATACATCCACAAAATACATCCACGAAATACATCGAAATACATCCACAAAATACATCCACGAAAACATCCACAAAATACATCCACGAAATACATCCACAAAATACATCCACGAAATACATCTACAAAATACATCCACAAAATACATCCACGAAATACACCACGAAATACATCCACGAAATACAGAAATACATCCACAAAATACATCCATACAACGAAATACATCACAAAATACATCCACAAAATACATCTACAAAAATTATTCTGTAAAGGAAACTTGAGAGCCAACTTTTATCTCATACTCTTACAGATTTTGACATTAAATAACCCACAGGATTATTATACCATTAAACAAACAAAACCGAACCAAATAAAATGAAGTTAATGAAAATTATTTATACCAATTTGAAGATATCAAGAACTTGAAACATAGAAACTTTTATCAAAATGACAGGTTTCGGCATTTAATAACCCGAAAAAGTTGGTATGCCGTAAAAAAACAACCAAACCAAACTAACCAAAGCATTACTACTGTAGTCAATGTGATTCTGACAGGATGCCTTAAGCTCATAGTCTTGTGCCAGACTATATTAAGCTAAAGGAAATACTGACAGATAAACAGGAAGTATCTTAGTGTAAACCAATGCCTAGCAGATCAATTACTACCGAGTGAGTAGTGAGTTCGATCCTGAGTAGCGTGGATTTGTGCCAAAGAAAGAAATAGAATAAATAATGGTGATATTCGTGTGCGCTATTATTTGGCGATCGAATTCTTTAAAAGTGCGCGCGCGCGAATAAGAGAGAGAGAGAGAGAGAGAGAGAGAGAGAGAGAGAGAGAGAGAGAGAGAGAGAGATAGACTGATAAAGGTAGATAGATAGAAACAGACTGAGAGAGAGGGGGGGGCAAGCAGACAGAGAGACAGAGAAATAAATACTGATAAAGATAGATAGATAGATAGATAGAGAGAGAGAGGGGGGGCAATGAAAGAATGAGTGAAGTCGAGAGAGAGAGAGAGAGAGAAAGAGAGTGTGAGAGAGAGTGAGATAGATAGAAAGAGTGAGAGAGAGAGAGAGAGAGAGAGGGGGGCAATGAAAGAATGAATGAAGTCGAGAGAGATAGAGACAGATAGACAGAGATAAATAAATAGACTGATAAAGAGAGATAGATAGAAACAGACTGAGAGAGAGAGAGAGAGAGAGAGAGAGAGAGAGAGAGAGAGAGAGAGAGAGAGGAGAGAGAGAGATTTGTCTTTGTCTCACAGTCTCACGATCGTAAATGAAGAAAATAACTTTTATTTTTACGACGATATTTAATAAGGCCAAGTTCAACCATGAACCACGACAATGTTAAATAATTAGGAGTCTCTCTTTTTTTTTTACCTTAAATGAATGAATAAATAAACAAATAAATAAATAGATAAAGAAAGAAAGAAATAAAGAAAGAAAGAATGAAAGAAGAAGAAGAAGAAGAAGAAGAAGAAGAAGAAGAAGAAAATCTACGGAAAAATTCTTTTCATCTTTTCTCACTTCGTAAACATAGGTCATTATTATTAATGGAAAACGTGCAACACACACACACACACACACACACACACACACACACATATATATATATATATATATATAGAGAGAGAGAGAGATAGATAGATAGATAGATAGATAATCTTCATCATCATCATCATGATACGCTATTAGTACGGATATCCATGACAATCTCTCTCATTGTCCTCGGGAGGTCCTCTACGCAGCATCCAGTATCTACACAGAGCTGGTAAATGTACGTATGTGCTGGTCGGCCCCCATTGGCGTGCCCATGTGCTGACTTCCACAGGAGGACGTCACTTATGACTTCGTCCTTGCTTCTCCAGCAGTGTCCTGCGCGTCTTACTCGGATGGTTTGGGTGATATGGGGCAGGTGGCCGTACAGCTGTTTTCTCGTGAGGTGTTCTTTCCACGTTTTGTTAGGATCGCACGCAGCATTCTTCTTTTTTCCTTTCTTTTAAAAAAATTTCTTTCTCCTTTTTCCTATTTTTCTTTCTTTTTTTCCCCTCATTTCTTCTTTTTTTAATGTAATCTTTCTTTCTTTCTTTCTTTTTCTCCTTTTTCTATTTTCTTTCTTTATTTTTCTTTTTACCCTCTTTTTATTCCTTTTTCTTTTCTTTTCTTTCTTTTCTTAATGTAATCTTTCCTTCTTTCATTTTACTTTTTTTTCTTCTCTTTTCTTTTTTTCTATCTTTCTCCTTTTTTCCCTCCTTCCTCCTTCCTTCCTTCCTTTCTTTTTTTTTTCTTTCTTTCTTTCTTTCTGTCTTCCTATCGGATTGATTTTGAAATTTTTTACCGAAGATACGACTCGCTAAACACTGAAAAAAATACGACCCCCCCCCAAAAAAAAAAAAAAACAAAAAAAAAAAAAACAAAGAAGAAAGTGAAGGAAAAAGCCGAAGAGAAAAAGCCGAAGAGAAAAACCGGCGTCGTCTGGCCGGGATGAGCCACTACCCTTACCCTCGACTCAGTTCTGTAAAGCGTAGCAGACGACAACGTTGGAAGTCGCTATTAAAACTACTGGAAGAAAGTAAACAAATAAATATTCATCAACAATTCGGACGTCGATTCTCAAAGACAACCAAGGAATTTTATAACGAAACGAAAGAGATAAAAATCCATGTTCTTGTCTGTGTTGGATTTGTATCATTTTGGAGACGTGGAATAATACATAGGTAGATAGATTATTGTTGTACGTGTGATTCGGGAGTTTTCAGTTGGAGACGAAAAAAGAGTTGCGGAGGAAAAAAGAAGAGGAAAAAAAGAAAAAAAAAAGAAAAAAGAAAAAGAAAAAGAAAAAGAAAAAGAAAGAAACAAAAGGCAGAAATAATTAAAAGAAATAATTAAACAATAGAAAGAAAGAAAAGAAAAAAAAAGGAATAATATGTAGATTATTTTTAATGTACGAGTGATTCGGAGACTAAAAAGAATTGCAGAGGAAAAAGAAGAAGAAAAAAGTAAAAAGTAAAAAAAAGAAAAAAGAAAGAAAGAACGAAAGAAAAAAAAAGAAAGAAAGAAAGAAAGAAAGAAAAAGAAAAAGAAAAAAAAGAAAAAAGAATTAAAAGAAAGAATTAAAACAATAGAAACAAAGAAAAAAAAAGGAATAATGGGTAGATTGGTGTACGCGTGATTTGGAGTTTTAATTTGGGGAGACGAAAAAGAAAAAAGAGTTTGCGCAGGAAAAAAGAAGAGAAAGAAAGAAAAAAGAGAAAGAAAGAAAAAAGAGAAAGAAAGAAAAAAGAAAAGAAAGAAAAAAAAAGAAAAAAAAAAAAAGAGAGAAAGAAAGAAAGAATTGAAACAATAGTTAGATATTAATGATGCACGCGTGATTCGGGAGTTTTCATTTGGAAGACGAAAAAGAAAAAAAGAGTTGCGAAGGAAAAAAAGAAGAGAAAGAAAAGAGAAAAATAGAAAGAAAAGAAAGAGAGAAAGAATAGAAAGAATTAAAACAATAGAAAAAAACAAAAAAAGAAAAAGAGGAGGAAAAATACCTGGATGTGTAAATAGAATTTACTACATGAACTGGAAAATGTTTTGTAAAAAAGGAAAACCTTCTATTGATTATTGGAAATCAGAAGCACTACGATACAGTTTTGAATTTGTGATAAGAAATCACCCGAATGGTAAGTATAAAAAAAACACGTGATTAACTTCTTCTTCTTCTTCTTCTTCTTCTTCTTCTTCTTCTTCTTCTTCTTCTTATTATTATTATTATTATTATTATTATTATTATTATTTACTCCTTTTGAGTTTTCACACCGGTGTTAGCTGATGGTATTTCACTGGAGTCTGAGTGACAGCAAGTGTCCTCAGGTCTCCAGGACTCTTCTGAGTATTCTGGCAGATTGCAGCAGTGCAGTGTTCTGAATGGTTTCAATCCTTCTCTGATTTCCAAACTTTCCAAACCCTTTTCTAATCCTTTTGGGACCGTTCCAAGTGCACCAACTACAATTGGTATCACTTTGACTTTCATATTCCATAACTTTTTCAGTTCTCTGGCAAGGTCCAGATATTTGTCCATTTTTTCATTTTCCTTTAGCTTCACCCTGTGATCTGCTGGCACTGCAAAGTCCACCAGTTGACAATATTATTATTATTATTATCATTATTATTTCTTCTTCTCTTCTTCTTCTTCTTTCTCTTCTTCTTCTTCTTCTTCTTCTTTCTTTCTTTCTTTCTTTCCTTCCTTTATTTTTATTATAAAACAAACCCCTAAAAATATGTTCTAGTAAAATAAACGAAAAGTTTAGAATATATCCCTTTCTTTTAGCGATTTAAAATATTTATACATTATTTAATTGATTGATTTTAACGGCATGTCAACCCGTCTATGTTTATGTCAAACCCAGGGGTTAGGGAAACACATTCAATTGTGCGTTTATACTTACATTTTTTGTTGTTTATCAAATCTTTTTTTTGTCACATGGTCCTATCAGATATATGATCCTAACATATTGTATGCCTAGTGGTAAGGGAGGTGCGTACATTGTATGTCATATTTTGTGAGTTTCTTTCGGTTATATAGTGGCAATTATTCCTATCTCATACAAATAATTTTTAGACAGATTTATTTACGGAGTGGTAGTACCTATTAGGGTTCCATCTATAGGTTAAACAGAAAAAATGAAAAAGAATGTCTTAAAAAGAATTGAGTACCCATCAAAAACGAATAAAACAAACATCTTCGGCGTAAAATAACCCAACAGGGATTGATATGCCGTAAAATCCAGTCCAATCCAGCCAACCAATCAACAGATTTATTTGACACATAAATGAGACCCTAATAGGTACTGCCACTCCGGGTCAGAGTGGACCTGGGTGTAATGGCAATAAAGGGGAACTTAAGACTCTCCAGATCTCCAGAACTGGAGTCTCACCATCAGATATAGTTTAATGTCATGCCGAGGACCCCCCCCTTTTGTTGGCGGGGTGGGGTGGGGTTGTCTTATTTCTCTGCCGGGAGAGAGATACAGTTAGAATATTTTACCACCGGCCGGCAGGGCGGATTTATGAATTGGGGGAAATTTACTATTTTACCAAAGTCAGAGGATAGAGTATCTGCCGAGGAGCAA
The DNA here is from genome assembly GCA_023376005.1 of Doryteuthis pealeii. Taxonomy (NCBI): domain Eukaryota; kingdom Metazoa; phylum Mollusca; class Cephalopoda; order Myopsida; family Loliginidae; genus Doryteuthis; species Doryteuthis pealeii. The sequence continues at coordinate 65,533,441 of CM042160.1, read as the reverse complement.
CAAGGTTCCGGGTTCGATACCGGTCTTCGCCAACTCATACGTAGCGCAGCTTGGATCTGTGCAATAAAGTGGAGAGCTGATAGTAGGTGTGGCGCTCCACTTCAGACGCAAAAACAATCTTCCTGGTCTAGCGCTTGTGAAAATGGGATAGACTCCCCGCTGGCAGGCTGATACCGATAATTGTCCAGTCCGCTGAATTTGTTATTATTATCATTACTATTTCGCTTCATTTGAGCCTTAGTTAGTGGTTCACTGGAGACTGAGTGACAGCAAGTCTCCACAGGTTACTATTATTATTATTATTATTATTATTATTATTATTATTGCGTATTTTTCATACTAGTGTTAACTGTTGGTTTTTCACAAGGTTCAGAGTTCGATACCGGCCATCACCAACTCAGCGCATGGGTATCACAACTTGGATCTGAGCGGTAAAATGAGGAGCTGGGCGCTCCACTTCAAACGCAAAAACAATCACTTTGGTCTAGTGAAAATGGGATAGGCTCCCTCGCTGTTCGCCTGATACCTACAATAGGTCACTCTGCCGTCTTAACTTACTTTATGATAAATGATAAACGTACCCTTTATTTTATTTTATATTATCTTATTTTGATTATTTATTTATTTACTAGAAGCGGCTACCCAGCATCGCCTGGGTAGAGTAGAGGGGACAAAACCACCTGGTGTATTGATTTGTTTACTTGTGAGATTTACAAATGCTGGACATTTTTAAGTAGAATTTCAATGCTATTTCTATGTATATTTTATTTTTCAAATATCTTCAATATAAATCAAATCTTCATAATTTTTGCATAAAAAGCAAGAACTGGTGATATTTAATATAGTATATATATATATATATATATATATATATATTCGTCGTTAATTGTTTTTCATGTTTCATCCGAACACACATACATACATACATTCATTCATACATACATACATACTTACACACCAACTGCCCATTATATATGTACTAGAAGCGGCTACCCGGCGTCACCAGGGTAGAAGGTGGGAAATTAGTCTCGCAGATCAATTATTACTGAGTTATGAGTTGAATCCTGGCAGGATGCTCCATTTCACAGACACTCTGAAAAGAAGAACAAGTGTCTCCTATTTAAAATATTAAATGCAAAAAAAAAAAAAAAAAAAAATCCATGCTCTTACTACTTGGATCGTGTTTCTAAATTATCTTCATGAATATAAATCAAATCTTAATTATTTTTACTCAAAAAGCCAAATCTGGTGATAGTGAATGTGTATGTATATATATTTACTTTGTCGTTAATAGTTTTATTTTCGTAGTTTCAGTCGGACATACACACATACATACACAGTAACTGCACTTTATATATATATTTATATATTTTACGAACCCCTACGCACGAGCAGAATATGACACAAGGACAATTTCTTAAGCGGAGTTTAGCAGGTTTTGAATTCAGAGTTTTCCTTCTCCTAGACCGGTTGCCCAACCAAGGTTAAAGAGCCCAGCCTGCCCTACTATTTATCCATAGCTGGAGGGAGAGTAGGATTCATACCTTTCCCAAGGGTATTAGCGCTAAGTGAAATGCAATTACCACATCCAGGATTTGAACTCGGGGCGACGAGTTCATTTCCCATGACTTTAACCATTACACCACGCGCTTCCCATTGCACTTTATATATGTATAGATATATAGATAAGTAGATAGATAACAAACAATAAAAAATATTTTACTCAAAAAGCCATATCTGGTGATAGTGAATGTGTATATATATATATTTACTTTTTCGTCAACTGTTTTATTTTCGTAGTTTTAGCCGGACACGGACACACACACACACACACACACACACACATACATACATACATATAGCAATATCATAATCTTTACATCATTGCCGTCCCTCATAATCCTATAACCCCACCACCAGAACCTTTCCTTTCATGAGCCCTCAAATGACTCATCAAACCCGTTACAGATCCACAACGTTTAATGCAAATATGACATAGGAAGGACATCTTCTCGTTGTATCAGATGATAAATTGATGCTTATGCACCACCATATGTCTCTAAAGACCAGAAGCTGACTTACAGACTTTGTTACAGATTGCACAAGATACATTTTTCGTTCCTGGAGTGTGCATGAATTGTCCATGATGAGATTTCCTATTGTTACATAATTATTAGATTCTTAATATTTATGTACAGTAATGTAGAAATCAAAATGGCTGTTATAATTTGCAGCCCACGGCCTTGATTTGAATGACAAGGCTTGACCTGTCCTGATCCTTCCTTCCGGTGGTTACCGCGAGAATCGGTGGAGAAGACCCTCTTCCGGTTTAGATTAGAAATAGATTTTAGAGAGTCGGCCAAAAACCACGACGGTGGTGAGTCGTGTTATGCATGCTCCGACTCGATCTGCGCAGGTAGTCTGGTGGGGATATGATCTAAGTAAATCGAAGTCTTGTGTTATTATCTAAAAACTACCAATGACACAGGGCTTCTGATAAAGAGAAATCCCCAATGGAAGACCAGACACGAAATCCCCAAGACGAATTCCAGACGCAAGAAGATATGTTAGAAGAGACGCTAGAACTTAAGATATCAAGACGCCAGAAGAAGAATAGAAGTAAGTAAGAAAAGGGTATACAACATTATACGATTTGGTGCCGTGACCAGGATTTTGGGACCAAGACATTGGTCCAGTGTGTTTTGATTTTGTCAAGAAATTGTAGATGGCCCTGCAGTGTTTTTTTTGTTGAAAACTTGTTGTAAATGTAATTTTGATGTATGCATGTGGGGGGGAATCAGACAACCGCGCAGAAAGAGAGAATAGAATTGGAAGTAATTTAGAAAGTACCAGAATAAATGGAGAGGCAAGTAAAAAGTAAATTCATAATTAATTATGAATTTAAAATGCATGATTATGAGGTATGTTACACTATGATTGAATATATCCAGCCTTAGAAAGCAGAATTGTACATACATACATACATACATGCATTTATACACACACACACACACACACACACACACACACAACTGTGCTTTATATATGTATAGATATTCATAGATTTGTAATTAGATAAACTCATCAATTGTAATTACAAATTTTTGCATATGGATTAGAAATTAAGACTAAACATTCCAGGAGTTTTTTTTTAAACAACTGCATTGGAACAGTGTATGAAGATTAAGTAAAAACAAAGAAAATGATCTTAATTGGCAATTAAGACTTTTCAAACACATCTACAAAAGATTGATTTATATAATTAACGACATTTATCTAAGGGTCAGCGACATTGTCTTAGTTCAACAAGGAAGGTGGGGCATGTGAGCACTTTACCAGTGATTTATAAGATTTCATATTATTAAAGAGCCGGTTTCGAACCAGGAACCTAGTGGTTCCTAGTGTTATATAATCATTAGAAACCTAATGATTATGACAATAGTGTAGAAATCATATTAGTGCAGCTGATGGCCTTGAGAGTGAGTGACAGCATTTGACCTCACTCTGACCTTGCGTTCTGGGGGATGATCGTGAGAATCGGAAGGCAATAGAAGCCCCTTCCGGTTTAAGGTGTAAGCAACTCAGTCAGTTAGAGTTAGGACTTAGAAGCGAAGTTAGCAAGATGTAAGGATCCGCGCGCATTATCTGGTCTGGGGGTTTATGGAATAAAGTAACATCCTCGTAAATCGAAGTCTTGTTGTTATTACTAAAAGCTAACAATAGCACAGGGCTTCTGATAAGCAGTGATCCCCAACAGAAACCAGACCCGGAATCCTCAATAGAAGACCAGACGAGACCTTAGAAGATATACCAGATCCGGCCAGTAGAATAGATGACCAGAGTAAGACGTAAGAAAGATATATAACATATACCTATTTAGTGCCGGTAAAGAGGGTATGCAACACTAGTCGGACGCTTTGCCGACTGAGCTAAATCAGCCCTATACAAAAGGTAATAAGAGGTTTTAATTCAGATTTCCTTCTCTTAGACTGGTTCTCTAATCAAGGTTATCAGCTCAGTCTGTCCTACTATTTACCCAAGCTAGAGGGAGAGTAGTTGGATTCATACATTTCCCACCGGTATTAGCGCATGTGAACTGTAGCTTGTCCAAGATGATTGAACTCGGGTCGACGAGTCCCATTTCTACGACTCTAACATTACACCACAAGCCTCAACATCATCAGAGAGAGAGAGAGAGAGAGAGATCGAAACGAGAGAAGAGAGCAGAGAGAGAGAGAGAGTTTAACGTTCATTTCCAGGGACAATAATACCCTCATACCACTGCCTTCATAGCATCATATATGATAAAAGAAGTAAGGGTTTTGCCACAAGCGGTAATAGGTTGGGACAATCATATATATGCTAGGCATGGAAGGCGTTTTTTGGTGTTGTAATGGTTAAGAGTCATGGGATGGACTCGTCGACCACGAGTTCAAACATGACGCACTATAGAGAGAATACTACATTCAATTACGTCATCCGGCACAGTTTGCCGGGGGACCCGGTACAAACGCAAATTTTCACTTACGCTTTAAATACCCTTCGGGAGAAAGGATATGAATCTAACTCTCCCTCAAGCATGGGTAAATAGAAGGGCAGACCAGGCTCTTTAACCTAGGTTACGGCGACCGGTCTAGGAGAAGGAAAACTCTGAAATTCAAAACCTGTTTGAACTCCGCTTAAGAACAACTTACCTTGTGTCACCATCCTAGTTCATGCGGAGGGTTGGTAAAATATAATATATCAGGCTTGAACGTGGACCAGTCATTATATGATCGCCTCTCCAACTGCCCGTCTAGCCTAAGTAAAAGACAAGAGGGACGGAAAATCTCTCTCTTTGCNATAACCCACGGATTATTATCCCATTAAAACAAACAAAACCGAACAAAATAAAATGAAAGTTAATAGAACATTATTAATACCAATTTGAAGATATCTAAGAACTTAAACATAGAAACTTTTATCCCAAAATGACAGGTATTTCCGGCATTTAATAACCCGAAAAAAGTTGGCTAGCTGCCGTACAAAAAAACAACCAACCAAACTAACCCAAAGATTACTACTTGTAGTCATTGATTTCTGGACAGGACTGCCTTAAGCTCATTAGTCTTTTGTTGCCAGACTATGATTAAGCCTAAAGGACAATACTGACAGATTAAACAGGAACGTATCTTTAGGTAAACCAATGCCTAGCAGATACCAATTACTACCGAGTTGAGTAGTGAGTTCGATCCTGAGAGGTAGCGTGGATTTGTGCCAAAGAAAGAAATAGACATAAATAATGGTGATTAATTGTGTGCAGCTATTTATCTCTGGCATCGAATTCTTTAAAAGTCGCGAGTGCAGCGCGAAATAAAGATGAGAGAGAGGGGGAAAGATGAGAGAAGGCGGAGAGAGAGAGGAAGAGAGAGGAGGAGAGGCGGAGAGATGCATGGCATGAGAGAGAAGAGGGGAGGAGAGGGAGGGAGACCGGAAGGGACGGAGGGAGTGGAGAGGAGGACGAGAGAGAGGAATTTAGACTGAATAAAGGTAGATAGATAGAAACAGACTGAGAGGTGAGACGATGAGAGGGGGGGACGGGGGGGGCACAGACAGGAGAGACAAGAGAAGAAAATTAACCAATACTATAAAGTAGAATAGGATAGATTTAGATAGATCTTAGATGAGAGAGGAGGGAGGAGAGAGGGAGAGACCGGGATGAGGAAGAGAAGAGGACGGAGAGAATGGAGAGGGGCAATGAAAGAATGAATGAAGTCGAGAGACGGAGAGAGAGAAAAGATGAGTGAGGGAGAGAGGAGTGAGGAAAGATAGAAAAGAGTCGTGTGGAGAGAGAGAGATAACCCTAAGAGCGCGGAATACCGCCCCAGTGGAGAGTTGAGACGTTCTCATATAACCCGGCTGTAGGGGAGTCTCAAAACAGGAGAAGAGGGTGAGAGAGAGAGAAGTGAGAGAGATAGAAAGAGCGTAGGACGAGAGAGAGAGAGAAAGAGAGAGAGAGGGGGGCAATGAAAAGAATGAATGAAGTCGAGACAATAGAGACAGGACAGACAGAGAATAATAAATAGACTGATAAAAGAGAGATAGGTAGGAAACAGACTGAAGGAGAGAGGAGGAGGAGAGAGAGGAGAGACGCGATGAGAGAGAGAGAGAGAGAGAGAGAGGATTTGTTTTGTCTCAAGTCGATCGTAATGAAGAAAATAACTTTTATTTTTACGACGATATTTATAGCCAAGTTCACATGAACCCGACAATGTTTAAATAATTGGAGTCTTCTCTTTTTTATTACCTTAAATGATGAATAATAAAAAATAAATATAGATAGATAGGAAGAAAGTAAAGAGAAGAAGGAAAGAAGAGGAAGAGAGAGAAGAAGAAGAGAGAGAAAGAAGAGAAGAAGAAAGAAAATCTACGGAAAAAACTTCTTTTCATTTTTCTGACTTCAAAACATAGGTCTTATTATTAATGGAAAACGTGCAAACACCATCACACACACCACAATCAAACACCACTTACATATACATATTAGTTATATATATATATATAGAGAGAGAGAGATGGAAGATGATTAGATAAGATAGATAATTTCATCATGCATTCATCACTGATAGCTATTAGTACGATATCATGTAAATCTTCTTGTCTTACGGGAGGTCTCTACGAGCAGCATCCAGTACCTAACAGAGTGGTAAACTGTACGTATGGTGTGGTCGCGCCCATTGGCGTGCCATGTGCTGACTTCACAGGAGGAAATTCATTTATGATTCGTGTTGCTTCTCCAGAGTTGTCTGCGCGTCTTATCGGATGGTTTGGGTGATATTGGGGCGGTGGCGCAGCTGTTTTTCGTGAGGGTTTCTTTCCAGTTTGTTAGGATTGCACGCAGCATTCTTCTTCTTTTTTCCTGTTCTTTTAATAAAAAATTTTCTTCTCCTTTTTCCTATTTTTTCTTTTTTTTCCTTCATTTCTTCTTTTTTATTTTAATGTTCTTTTCTTTCTTCCGTTTTGATTTTGAATTTTTCTTTTCTTTTTCTTTTTTTTTTAATTCTTTTTACTGTTTTTTCTTTTCTTTCTTTTTCTTATCTTATTCATTTGTTTCTTTCTTTTTTTTTTTTCTTCTGTTATTTCTTTTTACCTCTTTTTCCTTTTTTCGCTTTTCATACTTATTTTCTATTTTCTCTCTCTTCTCTTTCTCTTTTCCCCTTCTCCTTCTCCTTCTCCTCCTTACTTTTTTCTTTCTTCCTTTCCTTTTCTTTCTTCTTCTTGTTCTTCCTATTGGATTTGATTTTTATTTTGAAATTTTTTTTTACGAGATACGACTTCGCTAACCTGAAAAAAATAGCGACCCCTGACCCCCACAAAAAAAAAACACAAACCAAAAACAAACAAAAAGAAAAGTGAAGAAAGCGGAAGAGAAAAAGCCGAAGAGAAATCGGCCGTCGTGTTGGCCGGGATGAGCCTTAACGCTTACCTGCGACTTCAGTTTCTGTAAAAGCGTAAGCAAGACGACAACGTTGGAAGTCGCTATTAAAATTATGAAGAAGTAACAAATAAATATTCATCAACAATTCGGACGTCGATTTCTCAAAGACAACCAAGGAATTTTATAACGAAACGAAAGAGTAAAAATCATCGTTCTTGTCTGTGTTGGATTTGTATCATTTTGGAGACGTGGATAATACATAGGTAATAGATTTATTGTTGTACGTGTGATTCGGGAGTTTCAGTTGAGACGAAAAAAGAGTTGCGGAGGAAAAAAAAGAAGAGGAAAAAAAGAACAAAAGGGAAAAAAAGAAAAAGAAAAAGGGGAAAAGAAAGAAAAGAAAACAAAAGAGCAGAAATTAATTAAAAGAATAATTAAACAATAGAAGAGAAAGAAAAAAGAAAGAAAAAAGGAATAATATGTAGATTATTTTAAATGTACGAGTGATTCGGGTAAAAGAATTTGCAGAGGAAAAAGAAGAAGAAAAAAGTAAAAAAATAAAAAAAGAGAAAAAAGGAAGAAAGAACGAAAGAAAAAAAAAGAGAAAGAAGAAGAAAGAAAAGAAAAGAAAAAGAAAAAAGAAAAAGAAAAATTAAAAGAAGAATTAAAACATAGAAACAAAGAAAAAAAAGAGGAATAATGGGTAATTGGTGTACGCGTGATTTTGAGTTTTAATTTGGGAGACGAAAAGAAAAGAGTTTGCGCAGGGAAAGAAAGAAAAGAAGAAGAAAAAAAGGAGAAGAAAAAAAGAGAAGAAAAGAAAAAAAAAAAAAAAGAAAGAAGAAAGAAAAAGAGAGAAAGAAGATATAATTTAAAACATGTTAGATATTAATGATCACGCGTGATTCGGGAGTTTGTTCATTTGGAAACGAAAAAGAAAAAAAAAGAGTTGCGAAGGAAAAAAGAGAGAAAGAAAAGAGAAAAAATAGAAAGAAAGAAAAGTATGAAAAGAATAGAAAGAATTTAAAGAAATAGAAAAAAAAGAAAAAAAAGAAAAGAGGAGGAAAATACCTGGATGTGTAAAATAGAATTTACTACATGAACTGTCGAAAATGTTTGTTAAAAAAAGGAAACCTTCTATTGATTATTGGAAATCAGAAGCACTACGATTACAGTTTTGAATTTTGTGATAAGAATCACCCGAATTGGTAAGTATAAAAAAAAACACGTGATTAATTCTTCTTTTCTTCTTCTTCTTCTTCTTCTTCTTTCTTCTTTTCTTCTTATTATTATTATTATTATTATTATTATTATTTACTCCTTTTGAGTTTTCACACCGGTGTTAGCTGATGGTTTTCACTGGAGTCTGGTGACAGCAAGTTGTCTCAGGTCTCCAGGACTTTCTGAGTATTTGGCAGATTGCAGCAGTGCAGTGTTTCTGAATGGTTTCAATCCTTCTCTGATTTCCAAACTTTCCAAACCCTTTTCTAATCCTTTTGGGACGTTTCCAAGTGCAACAACTACAATTGGTATCACTTTGACTTTCATATTCCATAACTTTTTTCAGTTCTCTGGCAAGGTCCAGATATTTGTCCATTTTTTCATTTTCTAGCTTCACCCTGTGATCTGCTGGCACTGCAAATCCACCAGTTAACAATATTTATTATTATTATTATTATCATTTTTTCTTCTTTCTTTCTTCTTTTTCTTTCTTCTTCCTTTTACTTTTTATTATTAAAACAACCCCTAAAAATATGTTCTAGTAAAATAAACGAAAAGTTTAGAATATATCCCTTCTTTTAGCCGAATTAAAAATATTTATACATTATTTAATGATTGATTTTAACGGGCATGTCAACCCTCTATGTTTATGTCAACCCAGGGTTAGGGAAACACATTCAATTGTGCGTTATACTTACATTTTTTGTTGTTTATCAAATACTTTTTTTTTTTCATGGTCCTATCAGATAATGATACAACATATGTATGCCTAGTGTAAGGGAGGTGCGTACTTGTATGTCATATTTTGTGTGAGTTTCTTTCGGTTATATAGTGGTCAATTATTCCTATCTATACAAATATTTTAGACGGCTACTTTACGGAGTGGTAGTACCTATTAGGGTTCCATCTTAGGAGTTGAAAAAGAATGTCTTAAAAAGAATTGAGTACCCATTCGAAACGGATAAAACAAACATCTTCGGCGTAAAATAACCCAAACAGGGATTGATTGCCCTAAAATCCATCCAATCCAATCCAGCAACAATCAACAGATTTTTTGACACATAAAATGAGACCCTAATAGGTACTGCCATCCGGGTCAGAGTGGACCTGGGTGTAATGGCAATAAAGGGGAACTTAAGACTCTCCAGATCTCCAGAACTGGGAGTCTCACCATCAGATATAGTTTATGTTCATCCGAGGGACCCCCCCCCTTTTGTTGGCGGGTGGGTGGGGGTTGTCTTATTTCTCTGTCTGGGAGAGAGATATACAGTTAGAATATTTACCACCGCCGGCAGGGCGGAATTTATGAATTGGGGAAATTTACTATTACCAAAGTCAGAGGATAGAGTATCTGCCGAGGAGCACAAGGTTCCGGGTTCGATACGGTCTTCGCCAACTCATACGTAGCACAGCTTGGATCTGTGCATTAAAGTGGAGAGCTGATAGTAGGTGTGCGCTCCACTTCAGACGCAAAAACAATCTTCCTGGTCTAGCGCTTGTGAAAATGGGATAGACTCCCCGCTGGCAGGCTGTACGATAATTGTACCAGTCCGCTGAATTTGTTATTATTATCATTACTATTTCGCTTCATTTGAGGCTTAGTTAGTGGTTCACTGGAGACTGAGTGACAGCAAGTCTCCACAGAGTTACTAATATTTTATTATTATTATTATTATTATTATTATTATTGCGTATTTTTCATACTAGTGTTAACTGTTGGTTTTTCACAAGGTTCGAGGTTCGATACGGCCATTCACCAACTCAACGCATGGGTATCACAACTTGGATCTGAGCGGTTAAAATGAGGAGCTGGGCGCTCCACTTCAAACGCAAAAATCCAACACTTTGGTCTAGTTTGAAAATGGGATAGGCTCCTCGCTGTTCGCTTATCCTACAATAGGTCACTCTGCCGTCTTAACTTACTTTATGATAAATGATAAACGTACCCTTTATTTTATTTGTATATTATCTTTATTGGATTATTTATTTATTTACTAGAAGCGGCTACCCAGCATCGCCTGGGTAGAGTAGAGGGGACAAAACCACCTGGTGTATGATTTGTTTACTTGTGAGATTTACAAATGCTGGACATTTTTTAGTAGAATTTCAATGCTATTTCTATGTATATTTTAATTTATTTAATAATTTTCGAATATAAATCAAATCTTCATAATTTTTGCATAAAAAGCAAGAACTGGTGATAATTTAATTAGGTATGTTGTTTGTGTTTATATATATATATATATATATATATATATATTTTCGTCTGTTAATTTTTCATGTTTCATCCTGAACATTAATTCATAATTCATTCATACATACATACTTACACACCAACTGCCCATTTATATATGTCTAGAAGCGGCTACCCGCGTCCCTGGGCTAGAAGGTGGGGAAATTAGTCTCGCAGATCAATTATTTACTGAGTTATCAGTTAGATTCTCGGCAGGGATGCTCCATTTGCACAGACACTCTGAAAAGAAGAACAAGTGTCTCCTATTTAAATATTTAAATGCAAAAAAAAAAAAAAATCCATGCTCTTACTACTTGGATTCGTGTTCTAAATTATCTATGAATATAAATCAAAATCTTAATTATATTTTTACTCAAAAAGCCAAATTCTGGTGATAGTGAATAGTGTATGTATATATATATTTACTTTGTCGTTAATAGTTTTATTTCGTTAGTTTCAGTCGGACATACACAACATAATACACAGTAACTGCACTTTTATATATATTTATTATTTTACGAACCCCTACGCACGAAGCAGGATATGACACAAGGACAATTTCTTAAGCGGAGTTTAACAGGTTTTGAATTCAGAGTTTTCCTTCTCCTAGACCGGTTGCCCAACCAAGGTTTAAGAGCCCAGCTTGCCCTACTATTTATCCATAGCTGGAGGGAGAGTAGGATTCATACCTTTCCCAAGGCGTATTAGCGCTAAGTGAAATGCAATTACCACATCCAGGATTTGAACTCGGAGCGACTCATTTCAACATATACACCACGCGCTTCCCATTGCACTTTATATATGTATAGATATATAGAAAGTAGTAAGATAACAAACAATTAAAAATATTTTACTCAAAAAGCCATATCTGGTTGATTGTGAATGTGTATATATATATATTTACTTTTTTCGTAACTGTTTTTATTTTCGTAGTTTTAAGCCGGACACCACACGACAGCACACACACACACACACACACACACACACACCAGACATACATACATACATACATATAGCAATACATAATCTTATACAATCAATTGCCGTCCCTCAAATCCTATAACACCCACACCAGAACCTTTCCTTTTCATGAGCCCTCAAAATGACTCATCAAACCCGTTGACAGATCCCACAAGTTTAATGCAAAATTATGACATAGGAAGGCACTTCTCTTGTTGTATCAGATTGATAAAATTTGATGCTTATGCACCACCATATGTCTCTAAAGACCAGAAGCTGACTTACAGACTTTGTTACAGATTGCCAAGACACATTTTTTTCTAGTCGATGTTCTCTATGCTTGCAATCACCCTATTTCGTATCTCCTGCATGCTAGACTGAAGATTTCTCTATTTGTTACATAATTATTTAGATTCTTAATATTTATGTACAGTAATGTAAGAAATCAAAATGGCTGTTATAATTGCGCCCACGGCCTTGAAGGATTTGAATGACAAGGCTTGACCTGTCCTGATCCTTCTTCCGGTGGATTACCGCTGAGAATCGGTGGAGAAGACCCTCTTCCTGGTTTGAAATAGAAAGATTTTTAGCAGATCGGCCAAAAACCACGACGGTGGTAAGTCGTGTCTAAGGCACTGCCGACTCGAATCTGCGCAGGTAGTCTGTGGGGATTCGAAAATATGATCTAAGTTAACATCGAAGTCTTGTGTATTTATCTAAAAACTACAATGACACAAGGCTCTGATAAAGAGAATCCCCATGGGAAGACCAGACACGAATCCCCAAGACGAATTTCCAGACGCAAGAAGATTGTTAGAAGAGACGCTAGAAGAACTTAGATATCAAGACGCCAGAAGAAGAATAGAAGTAAGTAAGGAAAGGGTATACAACATTATACGATATTGGTTGCCGTGACCAGGATTTTGGGACAAAGACATTGGTCCAGTGTGTTTTGATTTTGTCAAGAAATTGTAGATGGCCCTGCAGTGTTTTTTTTTTGTTGAAAACTTGTTGTAAATGTAATTTTGATATTGGTGCAAGGGGTAATCAGACAACCACCAGAAAGAGAGAATTAGAATTGGAAGTAATTTAGAAAGTACCAGAATACGGTAGAGCTCGAAATGGAGGCAAGTAAAAAGTAAATTCATAATTAATTATGAATTTAAAATGCATGATTATTGAGGTATGTTAACACTATGATTAATATATCCAGCCTTAGAAAGCAGAATTGTACATACATACATAATACATGCATTTTACACACACACACACACACACACACACCACAAACTGTGCTTTATATTTATTGATAGATATTCATAGATTTGTATTAGATAAACTCACTCAATTGTAATACAGATTTTTGCATATGGAATTAGAAATTAAGACTAAACATTCCAGGAGTTTTTTTAAACAACTGCATTGGAACAGTTGTATGAAGATTAAGTAAAAACAAAGAAAATAATCTTAATTGGCAATTAAGACTTTTCAAACACAATCTACAAATGGACACAGATTTGATTTATTATAATTAAACGACATTTATCTAAGGGTCACGCGACATTGTCTTAGTTCAACAAAGAAGGGTGGGCATGTGAGCACTTTTACCAGTGATTTATTAAGATTTCATATTATTAAAGAGCCGGTATCGACACAGGAACCTAGTGGTTCCTAGTCGGACGCTTTGCCGACTGAGCTAAATCAGCCCTATACAAAAGTAATAAGGTTTTAATCAGATTTCCTTCTCTTAGACTGGTTCTCTAATCAAGGTTATAGAGCTCAGTCTGTCCTACTACTTACCCATAGCTGGAGGGAGAGTAGTTGGATTCATACATTTTCCCACCGGTATTAGCGCATATGTGAACTGTAGGCTTCGTCCAGATTTGAACTCGGGTCGACGAGTCCATTTCCTACGATTCTAAACCATTACACACGAAACCTCCAAACAATCATAAGAGAGAGAGAGCTGGGGAGAAAGAGAGACGAGAGAGAGAGAGAGAGAGAGAGAGCGAGAGAGAGAAGAGAGAGAGAGAGAGAGAGAGAGTTTAACGTCATTTCCAGGACAATAATACCCTCATACCACTGCCTTCTAGCACATATATGATAAAAGAGTAAGGGTTTGCCACAAGGGTAATAGGGTTGGGACAATCATTATATATGCTAGGGCATGGAAGCGTGTGGTGTAATGGTTAGAGTCATGGGAAATGGACTCGTCGCCACGAGTTCAAATCATGGACGCGGTAACTGCATTTTCACTTAGCGCTAATACCCTTGGGAAAGGTATGAATCCTACTCTCCCTCAAGCTATGGGTAAATAGTAGGGCAGACCAGGCTCTTTAACCTTGGTTAGGCAACCGGTCTAGGAGAAGGAAAACTCTGAATTCAAACCTGTTGAACTCCGCTTAAGAAATTTACCTTGTGTCACATCCTGTTCATGCGGAGGGGTTGGTAAATATAGATATATGCTAGGGCTTAACGTGACCAGTCAATTGATTGGAGGGTGCCTCTCCAACTGCCCGTCTAGCCTAAGTAAAAGAAAAGGGAAGTGTTGCATGTCATGGTGATTGCTCTGTAAAAATGGGCATGAAACCAAATTGTCGCAGAAAGCATCCATGTAATTATATATATATACAAAAACTAAATGTATATATTTACCTCCCCACCCCCGCAGAATGTGACACAAGGTCGATTTCTTAAGCAGGTTTGAAATTCAGAGTTTTCCTTCTCCTAGACCGGTTGCCACACTAAGGTTAAAGAGTCTAGTCTGCCTACTATTTAGTCATAGCTGGAGGGAGAATAGTTGGAGATATACCTTTCCCAAGGGTATTAGCGCTATGTGAAATACAAACAGCCTCGCTCTGGATTAGAACTCGGGTCGACGAGTCGATTTCCTTAACGACTCTAACCATTACACCACGCACCTCTGACTAAATGTAAACTGATAAATATTTTTTTTATTGAAGTGAAGTCTCACAAAAGTACAAAAGTTATGATATTTCGGTTAACTTCCAAATCGTCGTCAAAATTAAAACGGAAAATTTACGCCCCTGAATTCACAGTCTACCTTATTTATTTTGATATTTATTAACTAGCAAGAGATATCTGTTCGAAAAATTTGTTAAATATTAAACAAGAAAACAAAAGGAATAACTATCTCTAAATCATGGATTTAAATTTTAAATAAGAAACAAAATGAAAGAAAATATATAGTTTTCCAAAATAAACAAAAAGAAATAAAACTGGTACATTTTTACAACGATATTAAACTTAAAAAAATAAGCATTTTATTTATTTATTAAATAATAATTGCAAATAAATAACAAAACCTGCGGAAAAGGTTAAACTTGCAAATCGTCGTTTCTTTCATTTTTCAGATGATTTGCAAGTTTAATCAATATTTCTTCTAAAATCTATTTTTTCTTTATGAGAGTATCCATATTCAGCGAGTAACAAATTAAGTGAATATACATTTCCACCATATATGTAAAAGTAAAGTCGTCGGGGCGGCCTAATGTCAGTATCAGCCAGGCAGCGAGGAGTCTATCCCCTTTTCACTAGACCAAGGAGATTATTTTAGCGTCTGAGGTGGAGCGCCACATCTACCATCAGCTCCTCACTTTACTGTACAGATCCCTGTGTTACTCATACGCTGAGTTGGTTAGGGCCGGTATCGAACCTGGAATCTTGTGATTCCTAGCCGAACGCTCTACCGACTGAGCTAAAGGGACAAATCGTATAGCGAGTAAGTAAAATAGACATATAGTACTCAGCCCAGAATTTGTTAGGATCTATATAGTACTAAGGAGGGGTTGATTAAAAAAAGATTAGTCTCGCAGATCTATTGATTATTTTTTTATCCTTCCCGATTGATTTGTTTTGTGTTATCACGAATGCAACCAATGGTTTTCCTTCCACTTATTATTCAAATTCTGATTTTTAAATATCTTCATGAATATAAATAAAATCTTCATTATTTTTGCACAAAAAGCAAGCTCTGGTGATAGTGAATGTATATATCTATCTATCTATCTATTTTGTCGTTAATTGTTTTATTTTCATAGTTTCATCCGGACATACATACATACACACAATTGTCCTTTATATATGTATAGATATGTGTGCGGGTACGCTCCGTGAAAATTATTACGCACGCACGCGCGCGCACACACACAGATACACACACACACTCCCTCTCTGTCTCTCTGTCTCTGTCTCTGTCTCTCTCTCTCTCTCTCTCTCTCTATATATATATATATATTATATATATATAGTTATTTACTAAGCTTAGCTAAGGTGTGGCACAAAGCCAGAAGTATGGGGCGTCCGTTGAGAATCGAACTCACTAACAATGGTCTGCGAAGCGAGCTGACTAACCATTACACCACGTGTGTGTGTGTGTGTGTGTGTGTGTGTGTGTGTGTGTGTGTGTGTGTAAAATATTTCTATTTTCTACACACACACACTTTCTCTCTCTCTTCCTTTCTCTCTCTCTCTCTCTCTCTCTCTCTCTCTCTCTCTCTCATACACACACACACACACACACACACACATATATATATATATATTAATCGTAGCCACGCACACACATACAGACAAGCACAAAACTCAATGGTAGGTATACATGCCCAATTAACCTATATTCACACACACACACACACACACACACACACACAATATATATATATATATATATATATAGGTGGATGTGTCGCTGTGAGATAATAGTTAGTAAGATAATCGAATTGCCCATTATTGGTGTCTACTGATTTAAATCCTCACAGGTGTCCTACACTTTTAAAAGCATGACTAAGCTACGCTTAGTATATATATATATATATATATATATATATATATATATATATATATATATATATAATGTTGTTCTGGTTCCAACGGGAAAAATTCAATATTTTATAAAAAAAAAAAGGTCGCAAAATGTATTATGTTTTTAGAAAATTTTTTTATCCTTTTATCTTACATATGCAACACGTGTTTCAGATCTTCTGGTATCTTCTTCAGGCTTTGATCAATAATATATATATATATATATATATATATATATATATATAATATATATATATATATATATGTGTGTGTGTGTGTGTTAATGACAATTTACAAACTCCATTATTAGCTGTAGATGCTCTTTAGTTTAGCTTAAGTCTTAACTTGCGCAAGGCTAGAATTACGGGGCACTCAGTGAGAGTCGTATTCACTTATAATGGTCTGTTTGTATATCTCGCTATTACACTACGCAGGCGGAATCACCGTTGTGTAGTGGGTAACGTGCTGGACTGCGATATCGTAGTAAGCGAGTTCGAATTCCAGTCGTGCTATTACGTTCACTTTTCGGACTAATACCATTGGGAAAGGTATGAACTCCCTCATCCTCCCAGCTATGAGTTAAATAGTACCAGTATTATTCTTCTACAAGGATGGCTGTGGAATTAAATTACCCACGATGGTTGATATGCCATTAAACAAAGAAACCAAACATACTCTACGCAAGCCGGCCTTTAGCCGACCATTTTTAGTGAGTTCGATTCTCACTGGGTGCTCCGCACTTCTGGCCATGTGCCAAAATAAGCTAATCTTAGCAAACGATTGCATTATCATCTGTACAATAATTTGTTCTTCTGTAGTTGGCGATCATGTGACAACAAGTCACCTTTAAACTTCAACATTTTTCACAATAGTATTGCCGTATTAAGCACTACTATAATACCGTGTATAACTTATACCAAGAACATATCTTATTCTAATTTAAAATTAGAATTACTGGATTGATCCTAGTACTCAAGTGGTTATTAGAATGACCGTCACTTTAATAAACAGTTTAATTCCTTTTCTACCTTATCAAGGCGATCAAGTGACAACAAGTTTCAATTTTAAACGATAAACGTTCCCTTCTTCTTCTTCTTCTTCTTCTTCTTCTTTTCTTCTTCTTCTTCTTCTTCTTCTTCTATATTCGTTGTCTCTGTCCCTCCCTCTCTTCATCCTCAGTAGTAGTATTGTCTGTATGTTTTTGAATATTCGGGTTTCCAGTAATTCAAAATATTTTACGAGGTTCTTTGGGAGCGTTGCAAGTGCTCCAACAATGATAGGCATGACTGTTCCATTATTTTTCACTCCTCATGAGTTTTAACAAGTCTCCTCGGATCTCCAGGTCTCTTCTGAGTATTCTAGCCAATTGCAGCAATGCAGTAATCCGGATGGTCTCAATTCTTCCTTTGTTTTCCAGTTCCTCCAGTCTTTTTTCCAAGATTTCTGGGACCGTTCCAAGTGCGCCAACTACAATTGGTATCACTTTGACCCTCATTCCACAGCTTTTTCAATTCTCAGGCAAGGTCCAAATATTTGTCCATCTTTTCGTTTTCCTTCATTTGTGGGCTGGATGTCTTTCACTTGAGGTCTCCAGGACTCTTCTGGGTATTCTAGCCGATCTTATGATGCAAATTTTTCACATAGTTTTAATTGGTGGTTTTTCACCGGAGTCCAAGTGACAGCAAGTCTCTCCTTGATTATAAAGACACACTTCATTAAAAAATGATATTTCACTGGTGGATTCAATTAACCTTGTACAAAATTCAAACCACATTTGTCATATTTGCCTGAAGTCAGCAGATTTGAGTTTTTGAGACAATTAATTATTAATTAGGAAGTTTGAGGTGTAATTTTGGTGGGCGGCTATCATCTGTCAAGACGTGACAGTCATCTTCATCATCTATTTATCTATATATATCTTACTATAATGGAGGCGCGTGGCTAGTGGTTAGAGTCGTGGAAAATGGATTCGTTGATTCGAGTTCAATTCCTAGACGAAGCTGTTGGCATTTCACATAGCGCTAATACCCTTAGGAAAGGTATGAATCCATATATTCTCCCTCCAGCTATGGTTTAAATAGTAGGGCTTTTCAGCCTTGGGTAGGTAACCAGTCTAGGAGAAAGATAACTCTGAATTCAAAATTCCTGAGGTCGGTCGTTGATTGGGTTTGTGGCAACCCTTGATGCACCAATTCTTTCCATCGACTGTGCCAAAAAGTGTGGATGGTCCAACATTCAAATAAACAAATCACTGTGTGGGTATTCATTGTGTGTGTGAACCCTCATGCGTCGAAATTCGACGAGAGAGTCCATAATAATGGTACACAGTAATAACCGACTCGAGTTTCACCATAAGCGATTTTTCGAATGTTGGGATCCAGTTGGAATAGGATTCTTCCTATACTATATGCCCGAGCGCTTTCGACTGCTTCTTCAGTCGTCATCATGGGGGTATATGATAATATGTTGGGGTATTAAAAAAACGAACTAACACCAAATCATATACCCCATGATGACGACTGAAGAAGTAGTCAAAAGCGCTCGGACAGATAGTATGGGAAGAATCCTATTACAACTGGATGCTAGCATTAGAAAGATAGCCAGAAGACTGGAAAAAATATAAATCCAAATAATGAAATATTGTATACATTGTATTCTATTTAATATTATTATTAATACAAAATAAAATAAAATAATGATAATAGAGAAACATAAAATTTAAGTATACAAAAAACCTGTCTTCTTCAGGGCAACATATTTACATATTTTATTTTGTATGTAAAATGATACTAAATAAAATAAAGTGTATATAAGGACAAACTCTTTGTCGAAACACTAGTCGGCATTTCAATAAATCATTGTAATCCATACTACATTTTCTTTGTATTTATCTTTCAACATAATCGTCGGATTCACTGCCATCTCTCTCTCTCTCTCTCTCTCTCTCTCTCTCTCTCTCTCTCTCTCTCACACACACACACACGCACGCACGCACGCACGCATACACACATATATATATATATATATATTATTTTATATTTATTTACATGGGAACAATGTAAGATGATAACGGTCATACAATTAATGAACACGAGTAATGGTATATAGACAATTGGTATGTAATTATTAAGAGTCGCTATGCTATGATTTAAAAAAAAGAAAATACAATATACAGAACTACAGTGTGTTTTCATTGGGTATTTCAAATGTGAATCTGCCTGGCGGTTTCGAGACTTTGGAATACCAATTCTGCCATCGTCATCTTTTATCAAAAGCTGGATATGTTAAACATATCAAATTCTATAGTAACTTAAAAATAAAATCAGTAAACTAATAAACTTTCGTTGCCACGTCGTACGCATGGTAATACAGTGATAAATATTAGAAATAAATAATTAGCGCCGAATTATCAAGAGTGCTTGAACTGTGATTGAAAAGAGGAAAACGTCCATTGAGTTTTCTCTTTCTTAGCCATTTCGAGGTCATCCCGAGTGCAATCTCCTTTGTATGTTGTTTCAAGTTGTTTTTCTCATCATCTTTGTTTTCTAGTTCTTTTGTTTTTGTTGTTTTTCTCTTTGTCCTTTATGTTGATATTACTGTGTGTAGGTAGTTGTAATTAGTTTCTCTTTGTTTTTCTGTTCTTGTATGTTCCTTGAGACCTTGGATTATGACTACATGCACAGAACAATATATAATATATACGGATTATCTTAGAGAAAACTTGAAGTCTTTAGCTATGAATATCAAATAATTGATTTTAATGATATGTCAATCTGTCTGGGGTTATTCTATGCCTTAGGGGTTAGAGGAAAAAGAGGGGAGAGAGAGAATCAAGTGAGAGAGATATCAAGTGAGAGAGATATCAAGAGAGAGAGAGAGAGAGAGAGAGAGAGAGAGAGAGAGAGAGAGAGAGAGTAATGAATGATAGGGAGGTTGGCGAGAGATTATCATAGATGTCCGAGCTACTAGTGCGACACGATTATGATGATGATGATGATGAGTCGAACGCGAGTTAGACATTGGGTAGAAATAATTGGCGCCGAATTATCAAGAGTTCTGATGATGATGATCACATTTTAATCTGTTGCACAATTCCCAGTAAATCCCCGTTCCCACCCAATCAAGTTTTGTATTCTTTTGTGCAAGTTTTCTGCTTTATTCGCTTATTATGTGATTAACCTTCTCATCCTTGTCTCCACTTAAAATCCACTTGCGATTCTGAATTATTAATTTTCGCTTTGATATAATTGGTCCCAATGGCATTGTTTTGCTTTGCTATTAAAAGAGATTCTCTTTTGAGAATTTTTCTCTTTCTTAGTCCAGGTCATCATGAGTTCTATCTCCTCAGTTTATCGTTTCAAGTTGCTTTTCTTATCATCTTTGTTTTTCTATGATTTTGTTGTTTTTCTGTTTGTCCTTATGTTTATATTGTTCTGTATTGGCTGCTGTAATTAGTTTCTTTTTGTTCTCACTTTTTGTATATTCCTTGAATTCTTGGATTGTATCTTAATCTTCGACATACAAATAAACGCAGAACAAGGATATTAGGATTGTCGTATAGAAAACTTAAAGTCTTTGGCTATGAATATCAAATAATTGATTTTAACGGTATGTCAATCTGTCTGGGGATATTCTATGCCTTAGGGGTTAGGAAATATCGTTCATGATACGTCCATGTTTACATAGTTTCTTAATAGTTTATTTTCTTGCACACCTTTTGAATACGAATAATTTTTAAATAGAATAGCAAATATATGCACCCTCCGGGTGCAAGTATTTAAGTTTTAATGAAATAGAATATTATAATAAAATATTTATTATTTTAATGAAATAGAATATTATATTAAATTAGAAAGGCTAATGAAAATAAATAAGAATGCAGTTAAAAAGATTTGAAACAGAAGGGGGTATAATCGAAAAATAGAACAAATGAAACTTACTCTTCCATCACTCTCGTCGGGAAATAAAGAATAAAATGACAGTTATCTTTTCTTGTTAATGGATTTCATTTAAGATTCATTCAAGAGATTTTTGCTTATATTCATTAAAATAAAACCAAACAGTTAGAAATCAATAATACTGAGCACATATTTATTAAAATCACATTTTTAAGATCAATATGCAAATTAGCATTCCCATCCACACTGTAAACCGCTATTTTGTTGTATATATAAATATAATTAAATGTTATTAGTATGTAGATATGGTTAACAGTATTAATAATGTAAAACAATTTTATTAATCATTGAGGTTTAAATAAAAATGAAATCATTGAGAATGTGATGTCAATAACTTAAGGGAATTATGACTTAATTAGTAATGTAGTTTCGGTTACAGACAGAAAAACACAGAGTCTCCATTATAATAAGATAAGATTTATCTGATACATAGCTAGGAGCCTAAAAGGAACTGCTACTCCGGGTCAGAGTGGATCTGGGAGTAATGGTAATGTAGGGATACTGCAACCCCTATATCCTCAGAACAGAAGCGTCAACATCAGATAGACATTGACTATAGTCAGTATCAGCCAGGCAGCGAGGCAGCCTATCCCCTTTTCACTAGCGCTATACACCAAGGAGATTGTTTCGGCGTCTGAGTTGGAGCGCCACACCTACCATCAGCTCCTCACTTTACCGTACAGATCCCAGTGCTACTCATAACGCTGAGTTGGCTAGCGCTGGTATCGAGCCCGGAACCTTGTGGTTCCGAGTCGAACGCGAGTTAGACATTGGGTAGAAATAATTGGCGCCGAATTATCAAGAGTTCTTGAACTGTGATTGAAAAGAGGAAAACTTTGGCATCCATTGAGCTTTCTCTTTTCAGCCATTTCCAGGTCATCCCGAGTGCAATTCCTCAGTTTGTTGTTTCAAGATGCTTTTCTCATCATCTTTGTTTTCTAGTTTTTGTTGTTTTTGTTGTTTTTCTCTTTGTCCTTATGTTGATATTACGGTGTATAGGCTGCTGTAATTAGTTTCGATTTGTTCTTCTGCTTTTGTATATTCTTCAAGTCATGGTGAACTGTTGCTTCCTGAACGAAGCTACAGTTCACATAGCGCTAATACCGGTGGGAAATGTATGAACCCAACTACCCTCCCTCCAGCTATGGGTAATAGTAGGGCAGACTGGGCTCTTTAACCTTAGTTAGGAAACCAGCCTAAGAGCAGGAAAACTCTGAATTCAAACCTGTTAGGCACCGATTGGGGTGGTCACTGCTAGAATAGGCTCAATCCTAATTAGTGATCTATTTCACTAATTTTAAATAATGTTTTTTTAATCTTTGTAATTAATTCGAAAAAAATGTTATTTCATTTTGTCTTTGTTCTTTTGTTTGTTTAAAAAATATTCTTCAAGTCCTTGGATTATATCTAAATGATATAATCCAAGGACTTGAAGAATATTTTAAAACACGACGATGAGAAAACTCCTCAGTTTGTTGCTTCAAGTTATTTTTCTCGTCATCTTTCTTCTGTAGTTTTTGTAGTTTTTCTGTTTGTCCTTATGTGGATACTGTTGTGTATCGGCTGCTGTAATTAGTTTCTATTTATTATTGTGATTTTGTATATTTTTTAATCCTTGGTTTATAACTAAATCCTAGACATTACATAAGCACAGAACAGAATATAAGGATTGTCTTTGGCAATAAAAGTCAAAGAACAGGAAGGAAAGACATTCAATAGAAATAATTGCCACCGAATCATTAACAGTGGTTGTACTGTTGACTTCTTCGCTACCCTATATATATATATATATATATATATATATATATATATATATATATATATATATATATTGACATTACGCCATCGTCTTTAACAGATGGAAGAATGCCAACGAAAGAAAAGTTAAATCTTTTAGAAATGGATGTTAAAAAACGGGAAGGAGAGACATTCGATAGAAATGATTGGTACCGAATTATTAAGAGTGGTTGTACTTATCTTTCTTTCCCCCTCTCTCTCTCTCTCTCTCTCTTCTCTCTCTCCTCTATCTCTATCTCTCTCTCTCTCTCTCTCTCTCTCTTCTCTCTCATACACACACACACCACCTGACCCTAGCGGTCATCGCTCCTGGCAGGTATTTCGGACGACATCCGCACAGAGCTGATTGGTGTAGGTTTTTACTGGTGAACTCATACTGGTGTGTCCATGTGTAGGTGTCCACAGGAGAACGTCACTTATAATTTCGTTCTCACTTCTCCAGCAGTGAACAGCATGTTTTGTGTGATAGGAGGTAAGTGGCCGTACTGCAGCTTTTTGTGGGATACTGCTTCCAAGAATCCTTGTGTAGTTCCCATCTAGCCTTTTCTCTAAGTGCTTCGTTAGGGTACAAGTGGTGCAGCCATACACTAGTACGGACACGATTTACTTTTCAGATTGACATTCTAAAATGACACAATAAATAGGAAGCACGTGGTGTAATGGTTAAAGTCATAGGAAATGTACTCGTCGCCCAGAGTTCAAATCCTGGATGTGGTAATTGCATTTCACTTAGCGCTAATACCCTTGGGAAAGGTATGAATCCTACTCTCCCTCCAGCTATGGGTAAATAGTAGGGCAGACTGGGCTCTTTAACCTTGGTTAGGCAACCGGTCTAGGAGAAGGAAAACCCTGAATTCAAACCTGCTAAACTCCGCTTAAGAAATTGACCTTGTGTCACATCCTGCTCGTGCGGAGGGGTTGGTAGAAAAAAAAATGACACAATAAATTAGTAGAATGATCTCAGTTCGAATAAAACGTTCAGATTCTTTTGGGATTATTTTCAGTAGCAAAACAAAAGACGAAGATTAGTGATTTCGGGAAGAAAGCAAACTTGGCTCACTTTCAAATTGGGGGTATGCGTGGTATGCCACTGAGGGCGAAACTTGACATGATGCCATTTTTTTTAATCAGTGACCCCAAATGAGCTGAAAACATCTCTCCAAACGAAACCGTCTTCCGTACGCCACGCTCAGTGTAAACAAATGAGTAACCCGTCATAAATAACTGATAAAAAGAACAAGAAATAGAATATCCTTTAAATACAAACAACTCTACGTCTTTTTCTTTGTGAGAAAAATCAGGGCAGACTGGGTCCTTAAACCTTGAAAGTTCTGAATTCAAACCAACTTTACACCGCTTAAAAATTGACTTTCTACCCCATGCAGCTCATGGTGGAGTGATTGAATAAATAGCCACATTAAAAGGAGGGAAATGTAATTTATATTTTAATTTTGAAAAATCTTGCTGTATCGCTAGGAAAGACATTTCAGTTAAAGCCGTAAAAGAAAATCAACTAACATAAAATAATACATATAATATAAAATAATAAGAGTTTATATATATATATATATATATATATATATATATATATATATATATATATATGAAAAGGTGGAATGAAAACATCACACAATGCTGTTAAAGAGAAAACAACTTATAACATAATCATAGCTGATATTGATCAATATTTCGATTTTACAAAAATATTGATCAATATTTCGATTTTACAAAAATCATCATCAGAGCTCATTTACTCCGTGGTGTTTGTGATTTTTGTAAAATCGAAATATTGATCAATATTTTTGTAAAATCGAAATATTGTTCAATATCAGCTATGATTATATTATAAATTGCTTTCTCTTTAACAGCATTATGTGATGTTTTCAATCCACCTTTTCATACTCATACCGTCGGATTCATTTCCTTTCTTTTAACTTATATATATATATATATATATATACACACACACACACACACACACACACATATAATATATATATATATATATGTGTGTGTGTGTGTGTGTGTGTGTGTGTGTGAGTTAAGAGTAAGGAAATGAATGCGACGGTATATGTATAGATAAAACGGTATGAAAAACACACATTGTTGTTAAAATTAATATATTTTTATATCCTTTTTCATTGCTGATATTGACAATATTTCGATTTATTAAAAAGAATCCTCAGAGCATAATGGTAATTAGGTCCATTTTTAGATGTGAATGTTTTTAAACTGGATTCATCAAGAGAGAAACAGAAAATAATTTATTTAAAAAAACAGAAAATAATTTATTCAAAATTTTTTCAAAATTATTTTTTGTTTCTTTCTTGATGAATCCAGTTTAAAAACATTCACATCTAAAAATGGACCTAATTATCATTATGCTCTGATGATGATTTTTTATAAATCGAAATATTGTCAATATCAACAATGAAAAAGGATATAAAAATATATTCATTTTAACAACAAAGTGTACCCATTTATCTATCTATCTATTTCTCTCTCTCTCTCTCTCTCTCTCTCTCTCTCTCTCTCTCTCTCTATATATATATATATATATATATATATATATATATATATATATATATATATAAGTATTAACTTACCGGTGGGTATAAGTACGATCGTTGGAAGCGCACAATATCCAGAGGCTAAGGTTGAGAAAAAACAAATACAAAGTGCTCAATACAATGTAGAGCATAAATTTATTTTAACAATGGAAAGGAGTAACCTACTCGAGTTTCATCGATTAATTCTTCAGGGTTATTTTAGTTAAATTAATCGAGTTTTCGATTAATCTTAGGTGTTATAAACATGCTCGTTGGAATGGTAACGGGCATGTTTATAACACCTAAGATTAATCGAAAACTCGATTAATTTAACTAAAGTAACCCTGAAGAATCAATCGATGAAACTCGAGTAGGTTACTCCTTTCCATTGTTAATATATATATATATATATATATATATATATATATATATATATATATATATATATTTAAAAACAAATTTTGAGATGAAACAAAGAAATCACAGTGCTCAACCACAAATTTGTAGGAGCTTTATTTATTTATTTGTTGAATTTTTTAAATATAATTGCTTTCCATAGGCAACTACCCAGGTTTCAGGCTATTTTGCCATCATCAGGTTGCTAATAATTCCTCTGGTGTTTATGCGAAGACATTTCTTGCTGTTATGTTTTTGGACCGCAAATTACGTCGGTTGATTATTGTGGACGCTCTTTATGCTTTGGAATTTATTTTTGAATTTTTGAATTTCTATATTTTTTATTATTATTATCAGCAACCTGATGATGGCAAAATAGCCTGAAACCTGGGTAGTTGCCTATGGAAAACAATTATATTTAAAAAATTCAACAAATAAATAAATAAATAAATATATATATATATATGAATATGATATAATGAAAAAACAAAAGATGTTTACAACTGCATGGGCTCATCAGGAGAGAAATGTGCAAACCGTTTCGGGGCCTATCTCTCGACGGTTTAAAAAGCAACACCGCCCTACCTCACTGATATGAGGACCCTCGCAAAATAATGCATCGACCGCACGTGGGTCGGTCATCAACAAAAATAAGACGGAAAAATGACCGTTAGCAAAAAAAACGCTGCTAGTCAAACGTTGGAATTAATCAAAAAATGCGCTGTCTATATTAAAATGATATGAATTTTATTTAAAAATAAAATGAATTTTATTTAAAAATAAAATGAATCTTATTTTTAATTTTAAAAATAATCCGAAGCATTATAGTTATAAAATAAGACTCAAAAAAGTCTGATGTAGAGTTATTTAAAAAAGTGTAAATATGTATAAAAAGTGTATATAAAATATCAAAATTATTGTAATACAATCCAACTAGTAGCCCACTTTTATAGGTAAATCCGTGGTGTTAATGGATAAATATCATCAAAGGAGTAAACATTCATATGTAAAGTTTTTTCATGGACAAGTATGTGAAAATAAAATGGAAATTAATCCGACAGTATGAATATGATATAATGAAAAAACAAAAGATGTTTACAACTGCATGGGCTCATCAGGAGAGAAATGTGCAAACCGTTTCGGGGCCTATATATATATTTATTTTTATTCCTATTTTTATTCCTAAACTCCAACAGTATAAAAAAAGACTGTAATTACATGATACAAGCTTTTTGCCCAGAGAAAAAATACATAAAAAGATGAAAAGACCAAATTATCTGCACCCCCTGAAAATAATCAGATGCGAATACAAAAACGGACAAAAGAAAAAATATTGTAAGAGTTACCTAAGTAAAATATACTATATTTCTCTCCTAACGGATCATCAGAACAATTCTGACTCTGAGTCAAAAGTATCCTGATTATCCGTTAGGAGAAACCTAGGTAGATATTTTCTGTCTCACTAGGCTTACTTTATTATATATATATATATATATATATATATATATATATATATATATATATGAAGTAGTCAAGCAATGTGTTTGAAATGGCAAAGGCCGACAATTTGTCGGAGATTATGTGCTTAATTAAAGTCATACCTAATTTTGTTAATTAAGTATAATTAAATGAATTAGGCGTGCATATCGGTTTAAATGTAAAGCGTAAACAAATCGAGAAAAGTCAATATATATATATATATATATATATATATATATATATATATATATATATATATATATATATATATATATATAAAAAGGGTTTTGTAATTTGCTTGGAGCACTGTGTTTATATTGGTTTGTTGGTTGGTTTTGAAGGCCTTCAAAACCAACCAATATATATATAAGATTTTTGGATGTTTGTTTATTTTAGAAACGTTGCCGAATAAAGTATATATTAAATTTTTACTTGAAGGCACTTACAACGCATGTATCGCATAAAATTCGATACTTTTTCTTATAGAAAATGAACTTGACAAGTGTAATCCCGGCAAAGGATGGCTCGGTGTGTAGAATACCGTACAGACTGTTTCAACTTTATTAAGTCTCATCAGCGGTATATACTAACGATTTCCCTCCGACAGAAATCGAAACCGGGACTTCAGCAGACGCAGTGAAGCATTAATGAAACACTTTTATCGCCTCGGCCACAGTACACAGCTGACCATCCTAGCGAAATTAAGCTTGTCAAGTGATACTTACACGCCTCTACCATAATAGGTAAGGGGGTGTTATTGGGAGAATAATAACAAACAGACCGTATGCCCTTCGGCGAAGTGAATAAGATTTTTGGATGTTTGTTTATTTTAGAAACGTTGCCGAATAAAGTATATATTAAATGGCTCGGTGTGTAGAAAAGTGTTTCACTAGTGTTTCACTGTGTCTGCTGAAGTCCCGGTTTCGATTTCTGTCGGAGGGAAATCGTTAGTATATACCGCTGATGAGACTTAATAAAGTCGAAACAGTCTGTACGGTATTCTACACACCGAGCCATCCTTTGCCGGGATTACACTTGTCAAGTTCATTTTCTATAAGAAAAAGTATCGAATTTTATGCGATACATGCGTTGTAAGTGCCTTCAAGTAAAAATTTTATATATATCTATATCTAATATATATATATATATATATATATATATATATATATATATATATGGTAATTTACAATGATCTGTAAAGATTATGCTATTGCCATATGTATATATTCGATAGACAAGAAGAATCCTATTGCTAAAAAATATATCAAAAGTAACAACTGATTTTTATCAACCAATCAACCTATCATCTGCTATCTAAAGACTGTACCCAGCGGAGACTGTTTACTTCAGCAAGTTTTATACATCACGTCAATAATGAAGCTGTCTTGAAAAAAAATCTGATATGTAGATCATTTGAGCGAAATGTTAATATTTGCTATTGTCCTTCCCCGCACCTTCCAATCCTACGCCAACCTCTAATTCTATACTTTTTTTTAATGTCCTAGTAAACACATTCTTACTTTCTTTCTCCCTTTCCGTCTATATCTGTCTGTCTGTCTGTGTGTTTGAACGAAAGAAATATGACCATTATAAACATTTGTAAATGCTTTGTTAATTTGCTATTTATCGCTCAATAGTTTTTCGGCCTCAGGCCATCACCATCAGGAAGTGTTTATTTTAAGAAAAATATATTTTCAAAGCTGACTAAGCAATTTAACAAATCATACGAGGGGCGGGGTGCGCTCGTGGTTTACTAACTAACTGCAACGTCGTAGTAAGCGAGTTCAAACTCCAGTCACGCTATTATATTTACTAACTGACAAATAGGTAATTCCATGTCAAATCATCCAGAAAAAATGTTAACATTAGACAATCCCCAAAATTTGATCTTCCAATTCCAAAAATTGGCGGAGTTATGTCGATTTTTAGCTCTCCAAATTTAGTAGGGTTAACGAAAAATGGCGACTTTTTGAAATCTATTTTTGTCAGTAAAATGTGTTCTCGAGCTCCCCTGTTACTAAAAATTGGTTTATAAAAGCATTTTTGCCCATGAAATCCAAAAATGTTATCAAAAAGTTTTAAAGTCAACCAATTTTAAGTTATTGATGATTTCTGATTTTTTCCTCGTTCCCCAGTCAACGGGTCAAATAGTACGACTACGATTGTTCTGCAAGGACGGTTGGTTGGTTGGTTGGTTGGTTGGGTTTTATGGCATGTCAACGCTTGTTGGGTTATTTTATGCCGAAAACGTTTTGTTTTTATTCACTTTTGATGGGTACTCAATTAAAAAAAACTCAATTAAAAAAAACACATTCTTCTCAAAATGATTTTCTTCTATTTAACCTATGGATGGGACCCTAACAGGTACTACCACTTCTGGGCAGAGTTGATCTGGGAGTAATGGTGATGGAGGGGTACTCCACATTCGACAGAGCACCAGAATTGAAACTTCACCATCAGATAGAGTTTAACCCAGGACACCAAGACCCTCAGCCAGTGCCTTCTAGCACATATATGATAAAAAGGGCTGGGGGTTGCCATAAGGGCAATAGGGTTGGGGCAATCATATAGGTGCTAGCGCTTGACGTGACTAGCCGATTGATCGGAGGCGTGCTGCTCCGAACACCCATCTTGCCTAAGTAAGGGCCAAAGTTGAGTGTTGAATGTCCTGGACTGCTCAGCCACTTGGGTTCCATCCTTAAACATCACGGGTCTCCACCCATGGCTAACAGGTAGCCCCATTGGAGGAGTCTTACCTCTCTGCAGAGATTCAGTCGGTGTATTCTAAAGGCCCATCCGACAGGGCTTTGCAAGGACGGCTTTGGCATTAAATATTGTTATGCCATTAACTTTAAACCAAGAAAATTTGGTTACCATTATAGTATGTGGCCTACCTTTTGAATGTGGCCTACGAAATCATGTCTCTCTTATAGTATGTGGCCTACCATAAAAAAGCATATTATAAGGTTATAATAATAACTGCTAACCCTAACGGTAACCCTATTTCAGAATTTTAGAATATTTTAGAATTAAATAGATCTCTGATTCTTGTAAATTATGGATACATTTTTAAAAAATTATTCTTAATTACTATGTACAGCTTATGACTGAATTGCATTTCTTGAAATTGAATATATGTGAAAAATAATTAGTTTCAATAAATTGCCTACTACTTATATCTATAAATATACTCTTACTGAGGTAGGACACATTCAAACCGGGTAGGCCACATACTATAACGGCACCGAAAATTTTGTTCTTACAAACGCAGTTAAAATGAGCGTTCGCGTTTTTAAAACGATATTTCATTCGATAATGAAAAATTTGGTTATAAGAATATTTTCCAATTTGAAGATAATTTTTGTCAAAGATTTGACGCTAAGTAGAAAAATCAGCCCATAAAAAGTGTTACATAATTGATAGGTAACCTATCAAGTGTGTACGGTAGTGTAGTTAAATCAAACTAACAGTTTCAGGGAAAATGCAGGTTATTTGATTGACAGATTTTGATCTTTGTTTGACATCGTCTCTGAAAAAGGACATGCTACACAGAAAAAATATAAACGAGAGAGAGAGAGAGAGAGAGAGAGAGAGAGAGAGAGAGAGAGAGAGAGAGAGAGAGAGAGAGTCTAGGAGAAAGATACAGAGAGGATGTGAATGCGCGGAAGCGATAATGCTAATCTGTTTCAATCGAACATAATTAAAATATGAAATGAAGGAAGGAAAGAAAAAGTGAGAGAGAGAGAGTTAAATGAAGATTATTATACATTTTATATATTGAATTATTTAGCAATAGCTTTAAAGTAACCATATCAAACGTTGTAATAATTAAATTATCATACTGTAGTATATACACAGGTCCCGCTAGTATATACAAGGTGTGTCATAAAAGTATAGAAATTGAAGCTGTATTTACCAAGATAGAAATGAACAATGAATGGAACGTTAATTTCTTCAGAATACAAAGTGTGTCAAAATGTACAAAAAATCTCGATACTCTTTGACACACCTCGTATATATTTATAATGGACTCGTCGACCCGAGTTCAATTTCTGGACGAAGCTGGTTGTATTTCACATAGCGCTAATGCCCTTGAGAAAGGTATGAATCCAATTCTCTATACACCTATGGGTAAATAGCAGGGCTGACTGGGCTCAGTAACCATGGCTAGGTAACCTGTCTAGGAGAAGGAAAACTCTGAATTCAAAAACCTTATGTCGCATCCTATTCGTGTGGAGGAGTTGGTATATATATATATATATTATATATATATATATATATATATTATATATATATATATATATATAAAGTGTTGTTATGGGTCCAACGGGAGAAAAATAGATATTTTATAAAAAAAAGGTTTGCAAAAAAGATTATGTTTTTTTTAAAAATTTTTATTAACTTACATATGCGACACGTGTTTCAGATCTGTTATCTTCGTCAGGCATTGAATTATTATTTTGGTAGAATATGTCCGATATTTGATAGGTTGTGTGTGTTTTTGTAACTTACTTTTTGATTATAATGGTTGTGTAATAATATATATATATATATATATATATATATATATATATATATAAAAGGTGGCTTACCGGTGAATATGGGCACGATCGTTGGAGGTGCACAAAATCCAGCGGTTAAGTCAGCTATATAACAAATACAAAGTGCTCAATACAAAGTAGAGCAAAATTATTAAAGAAATGAATACAATAGAAACCTACTCGAGTTTCACCATAAGGATCTTCAGGGTTAAATCCACTGAATTAATCGAGGTACCGATTAATTGCAGCTGATTACACGTGTGTTCATTGAATAAGATGTTGCGTTATAACTCGAGTAGGTTCTATTGTATCCATTTCTTTGATATATATATATATTATATATATATATATTATATATAATATATATATATTCTAGCAAATATATGCACCCTCCGGGTGCAAGTATTTAAGTTTTAATATAATAAAATATCATGTTAATTAGAAGGCTAATGAAAATGAATAAGAATTCAGATAAAAAGATTGGAACAGAGGGGGTATGATTGAAAAATAGAACAACTTTGAAACTAACTCTTCCATCATTTTTCCTTTACTCCCGTCTTTCATTGGTAAATTTTCCTAATCTAAGTATTTAGTTAAAATAGGAAGTAAAGATAATATTACAGTTAATTTCTTCTTATTAATGGATTTCTTCTAAGG
>CM042160.1:65490506-65500309 GCA_023376005.1 Doryteuthis pealeii | reverse complement strand
ATAGATAGCAGAACAAAAAGGAAAACAAAGAAGAAATAGAAGAAGAAGAAAAGACAGAAGAATATGTAGAAAAGAAAGAATAAATAGGAAAAAAAGAGAAGATACAGGCGTATAGAATGGGAGAACAGAAGACAAGAATTAGATAGAAAGAAGAAAGAAAGAAGAAAGAAAGAAGAGAAGAAGAAGAAGAAGAAGAGAAAGAAGAAAGAAGAAGAAGAAGAAGAAGAAGAAGAAGAACAGCAACAACAACACAACAACAACACCAACTAGGCTATCAATAATGTTAGGATATATAAGTCTGATAGGACGCATGAAACAAAAAAAAAAGGATTGGATTAAACAACAAAAATGTAAGTATGAACGCCGACATTTGAATGTGTTATCCCTAACCCCTGGTTTGACATAAACATAGAACGGGTGACATGCCGTTATCAATCAAGTCATTAAATAATGTTTAAATATTTTAAATCGCTAAAAAACAAATAGAAGTGAAAAAAAGAAGATTAGAAGATAAGAAAGGATGAAATGAAAGAAGAAGAAGAAGAGAAGAAAGAGAAGAAGAATGAAGAGAGAAGAGGAAGAAGAAGAAGAAGAATACAAAAGAAGAAGCTTAAATAGAAAATATGAGTTCAAAAAAAGATCAGTGCTTAATAACACGAGTGCTTATTCATTCACCTAACAGATTTGAGTAAGAAAAAATTGTAAGTACTCGTCTGATTCTTTCTGGAATTCAGGTTTCGGTATTGGAAGGTAGGAGAAAAAATTGATGCTTATGGACTTCTGAAGCGAAAGTCGACAATACGTGACACGTGAAATGGATTAAAATTTGTATTTATATATTATATATCTTATTATAATGGAGATTGTGGTGTTTTCTGCTGTAACCGTAAACTATATTTACCATAGTCGACAATTCCTTAGTTTATTACGTCACATTCTCCATGTATTCTATTTCCTATTCTATACCTCAATTAATAATAACACTGTTTGACATTATTAATACTGTAGGCCCTTACCTAATATATCTAATAACATCAATGTATATTATATTACATAAAAATACAGTTTCAGTGTGAACTAAAGCTAATCTTGAACATATTAATATTAAAACTTGAATTTTAATAATGTGCTGGTATTATTGATTTCTCTAAAGTTTGGTTTTATCTTTTAATGAATAGTAGGGAGTAAAATCTCTTCATAATCTAAAAGAAATTCATTAACAAGAGATACTGTATATTTTATGTCTTTATTCTTTTGAACTAAATATGGTATTCGGAAAATTTACATTGAGGAAAACGGAAGTGTGAAAGAGTAAGTTTCAGTTGTTCTACTTTCCGATTATACCCCTTTCCGTTTCAATCTTTTTATTTGAATTTCGTTAATTAGTTCTCATTACTTTCTATTAATACTTTATTTTATACTTTAAACTTAAATTACTGATGCACACCGGAGGGGTTGCATAATTTTGGCTAGTTATAAATGGAGATTGGTGGTGTTTGGTATGTTCTAGTAACCGATACGTATTATACTAATCCAGTTCCATTCCTTTGTTATATGTATACATCATATTCTCCATGATTTTATCTTTTTAATTTAAACCTCAATTATATAAAAGTTGTTTTACATCATTAAGACTGTTGAACCATATCTACATACTAATATATGCAATTGTATATTTATAGATACACAACAAATAGCCGTTTACAGTGTGATGGGAAGCTTAATTTCTTATTGATCTTAAAAATTTGATTTTAATAATATTTGCTTAGTATTATATGGATGTTCTAATTGTTTGGTTTTTTTATCTTATGAATATGAGCTAAATAATTTTCATAAATCTTAAGTAAATCCTATTAATAAAAAGAAATACGGTAATATTATCTTACTTTCCTATTTTAACTAATTATACTTAGATTAGGAAATTTACCCAACTATGAAAACAGCGAGTAATGTAAAATGATGACAGAGATTTCAAAAGTTGTCTCTATCTTCAAATCATTACCCCTCTGTTCCAATGTTTTTATTCATCTGAATTCTTATTCATATTCATTAGCCTTTCTATATTTAAATACATGATGATTTTTTATATAAATATTAATACTTGCACCCGGGGTGGCATATATTTTGGCTAGTGATATATATATATACTTATATAATTATATGATATATTATATATATATATATTATATCAAAGAAATGGATACATTATAAATCTACTCGAAGTTATAACGTCCAACATCTTATTCCATGAATTAACGTGTAAATCGCTGCAATTAATCGGTACCTCCCCTCGATTAGTGCATGGATTTTAACCCTGAAGAGATCCTTATTGTGAAACTCGATAGGTTTCTACTTGTATCCATTTCTTTAATAAATTTTTGCCTAACTTTGTATTAGCACTTTGGTATTTGTTAAGTCATGTGTATCTTAAACGAGAGACCTGAATAAGAGCCGCACGTTGCCCATATTCACACGGTAAGTAGCCCACTTTTTATATATAATAGATAATGATGGAGATCACTGGTTATATTGCTTATTCCGCATTATATATACGATGGAGAATGGAGAGAGGAAACGCGTAACTGCGTATCAAATATCGGACATACAGCAAAATAATATTCCAATGCCTGAAGAAGATAACAGATCTGAAACACGTGTCGCATATGTAAGTTTAATGAAATTTTTTTTTAAAAAACATAATCCTTTTTGGCAAACCTTGCTTATTTTTTATAAAATATCTATTTTCTCTCCGTCGTTGGTCCACATAACTAACCACTTTATATATAGTTTATATATTTTATTTATAATTGATATTATTAATTACGTGATTATGTCTATTGTCACGAGGTGGACACCATATGAAGTGATGAGATGCGACATTAGTGTTTTGATCTCAGAGTCTTCCTTCTCCTAGACTGGTATCTAGCAATGTTATTCTGATATGTTATGTCTCATGCAGTCTACATTATATGTGTATGTGTGTATGCACACATCATTCAAGATCGTAGCTGTATGGTGAAATACTACCGTTCGTCCAGAAATTGACACTCAGGCGACAGAGTCCATTAAAATTGAATACGAGAGCGGTTGTCAAAAGGTTTCAGATTTTTTGTACTTATTTGACAACACTTATGTATTCTGATTAAATTAACGTTCCATTCATTGTTCATTTCTTATCTTGGTATTAGAGAAGAATACAATGAGAGACGAGTGTATTATTCGGGAAAGCATGAGACTAACAGTATTGATAATTTAATTATTACATCACGAATATTCCGTTAGGAAATTCAACACATGGGGACGTTCGCATATTTGAGTTTAGTGTACTAGTGTTTTAAGTTTTATCGTAGAGGTCTATATATATGCAGTTCACGCACTCACGAGCGTGTTTAGTATCCTTGAGTGTGTCTTCACTCCTCACACTCACTCTCACTTCAGTATAAAAGCAGTGAGCTAATCGCTTCCGCGCATGTCAGCTTATCTTTCTCCCTAGAAATCTGTCGCGGGCTTACTATCGGGAGGCCTTGACTCATCTCATCGGCTCTGGAGGAGGTTCTAGTATATGTAATACGCAATAAGACGCGTCATCATCGTATAAAACAGTATACAAATCTTGATTAACTCTCTCCCTCGACTTTTTTCTTTCCTTCCTCATATATTTTAATTATGTCGATTCAAAGCCGAGAAACACGCACGCGCATTCATATCCTCTCTGTCTCTGTTCTACAACTAGATCTTCTCTTCTCTCTTCTCTCCTCTCTCTCTCTCTCTCTCTCTCTCTCTCGTTATACTTTTTCCTGTGTAGCATGTCCTTAATATATATATCCACACAATTTATCTTATGTCTCTGTAATTATATTTATCTTGTTATTGTATTTACACTACTAAATATCACTACACATCTCTTATATCACCCCCCCCCCCACTCCACGACTATCTTCAAATTGGAAATATTCTTCACTCACACTTATCTATATATATATGTATATATGTATATATATATGTCGGACGCACACTCTCTCTGAGAGAGCTCTCTCGCGCGCTCGCGATAGGGGAACAGAGCACCTCCGCCACGGTTTGAATGTGATCTAGAGAGCGTACAGTATATTTTATCACACATAAGAGAGGAGGTATGGTATATATCACATATTATTTCATAATATACACGGGTTCACCACGCCCACTCTCAGCGAGAGTAAGACATAGTAACATAACACTACTATTTCTGGTAAACGAGATAATTAGGCTTGATAATTTACGCATGAATCAAGAGAGTGTTGCTTCCTAATTCTAAATAATTCTTAAAATTCTGAATTATGGTATACCGGTTAGGAATTAGATCAGGTTATTATTATAGTACCTAATATTGCTTTTTTATGGAGTAGATGTCACCAATACTAATATGGAGACCATGATTTCGTAGGCCACATTACAGAAGGTTTGGCCCACATACTATTGGTAACCAAATTTTTACTTGGTTTAAAAGTATAATCGGCTACATATTTAATTGGCCAAAGCTCGTCCCTTGAGCCCTGGTCGGATGGGCCTTTAGAATAACAGCGACTGATTCTCTGCATGAGCAGGCTAAGTACTCTCTCCAATGGGGCTTAACCTGTTAGCCCATGGGTGAACCGTGTATGTATGCGCACTGGAACCAGAGTGGAGCGAGGATACCATGGAATTCACACTACACACTTGAGCCCTATCTCACTCAAGGAGCGGCGCGAATGACTATATGTATATGTGCCTATGAGAGTCACCTATTAGTTATGACCCAGAGAGATCACGGGACGGAGCGCGCTCGTCACAGAGAGAACTGTAAGTGTATGTGTGTATACACAGAGAGTCGAGAGAGCGGTATTATCTTCTATTATCTTATCTGTGCATAATATCGGTGGTACCCTGGTGTAGGTCCCATCCATAGGTAAGGCCACACACACACGGATACTCCAGTTTTGAGAACGAACTTGTGTTTTTTTTAATTTGGAGTTTTTTTATTGAGTACACCATCAAAGTGAATAAACAAATGGCTATCTGTTTTTCGGCATAAAATAACCCAGACACGTTGACATGGCATAAACCCCAACCCACACAACCGTCCTTGCAGAAACAATCGTTAGTGTACTATTTGACCCCTTGGACTGGGGAAGCGAGAAAAAATTACAGAAATCATTCAATAACTTAAAATCTGGTTGACTTAAAACTTTCTTTTGATAACATTTTTGATTTCATGGGCAAAAATTGCTTTTATAAACCAAATTTTTAGTACAGGGAGCTCTAGACACATTTTAACAGACGACAATAGATTTTCAAAAAGTCGCCATTTTTCGCTAAACCCCTCAAATTTGGAAGAGCTCACCTGTTTAACAAAAATGGTTAATAAAACTTTTTTGCCCCATGAAATCCAAAAATGTTATCAAAAGTTTTTAAAGTCAACCAATTTTAAGTTATTGATGATTTCTGATTTTTTCCTCGTTCCCCAGTCAACGGGTCAAATAGTACGACTACGATTGTTCTGCAAGGACGGTTGGTTGGTTGGTTGGTTGGGTTTTTATGGCATGTCAACGCTTGTTGGGTTATTTTATGCCGAAAACGTTTTGTTTTATTCACTTTTGATGGGTACTCAATTAAAAAAAACTCAATTAAAAAAAACACATTCTTCTCAAAATGATTTTCTTCTATTTAACCTATGGATGGGACCCTAACAGGTACTACCACTTCTGGGCAGAGTTGATCTGGGAGTAATGGTGATGGAGGGGTACTCCCCATTCGACAGAGCACCAGAATTGAAACTTCATCAGATAGAGTTTAACCCAGGACACCAAGACCCTCAGTCAGTGCCTTCTAGCACATATATGATAAAAAGGGCTGGGGGGTTGCCATAAGGGCAATAGGGTTGGGGGAATCATATAGGTGCTAGCGCTTGACGTGACTAGCCGATTGATCGGAGGCGAACATCAGTCTTGCCTAAGTAAGGGCCAAAGTTGAGTGTTGAATGTCATGGACTGCTCAGCCACTTGGGTTCCATCCTTAAGCATCACGGGTCTCCACCCATGGCTAACAGGTAGCCCCATTGGAGGAGTCTTACCTCTCTGCAGAGATTCAGTCGGTGTATTCTAAAGGCCCATCCGACAGGGCTTTGCAAGGACGGCTTTGGCATTAAATATTGTTATGCCATTAACTTTAAACCAAGAAAATTTGGTTACCATTATAGTATGTGGCCTACCTTTTGAATGTGGCCTACGAAATCATGTCTCTCTTATAGTATGTGGCCTACCATAAAAAAGCATATTATAAGGTTATAATAATAACTGCTAATCCTAACGGTAACCCTATTTCAGAATTTTAGAATATTTTAGAATTAAACAGATCTCTGATTCATGTAAATTATAGATAATTTTTTTACAAATTATTCTTAATTACTATGTACGGCTTATGACTGAATTGCATTTCTTGAAATTGAATATATATGAAAAATAATTAGTTTCAATAAATTGCCTACTACTTATATCTATAAATATACTCTTACTGAGGTAGGACACATTCAAACCGGGTAGGCCACATACTATAACGGCACCGAAAATTTTGTTCTTACAAACGCAGTTAAAATGGGCGTTCGCGTTTTTAAAACGATATTTCATTTGATAATAAAAAATTTGGTTATAAGAATATTTTCCAATTTGAAGATAATTTTAAACTGTTTTTTTTTTGTCGAAGATTTGACGCTAAGTAGAAAAATCAGCCAATGAAAATGTTACATAATTGATAGGTAACCTATCAAGTGTGTACGGTAGTGTAGTTAAATCAAGCTAAAGTTTCAGGGAAAATGCAGGTTATTTGATTGACAGATTTTGATCTTTGTTTTGACATCGTCTCTGAAAAAGGACATGCTACACAGGAAAATAACGAGAGAGAGAAGAGAGAGAGAGAGAGAGAGAGAGAGAGAGAGAGTCTAGTAGAAAGATACAGAGAGGATATGAATGCGCGAAGCGATAATGCTAATCTGTTTGAATCGAACATAAATTAAAATATGAAATGAAGGAAGGAAAGAAAAAGTGAGGAGAGAGTTAAATCAAGATTATTATACTTTTTACATATTGAACTATTTTGCGATAGCTCTTAAGTAAGCATATTAAACGTTGTAATGATTAGAATATACATCGTCTCTGAAAAAGGACATGCTACACAGAAGAAATATAACGAGAGAGAGAGAGAGAGAGAGAGAGAGAGAGAGAGAGAGAGAGAGAGAGAGAGAGAGAGAAAGAGTCTAGGAGAAAGATACAGAGAGTATGTGAATGCGCGGAAGCGATAATGCTAATCTTTTTCAATCGAACATAATTAAAATATGAAATGAATGAAGGAAAGAAAAAGTGAGGGAAGGAGTTAAATCAAGATTATTATACTTTTTATATATTGAACTATTTTGCAATAGCTTTAAAGTAACCATATCAAACGTTGTAATAATTAAATTATCATACTGTAGTATATACACAGGCCCCGCTAGTATATACAAGGTGTGTCATAAAAGTATAGAAATTGAAGCTGTATTTACCAAGATAGAAATGAACAATGAATGGAACGTTAATTTTTTCAGAATACAAAGTGTGTCAAAAAGTACAAAAAATCTCGATACTTTTTGACACACCTCGTATATATTTATAATGGACTCGTCGACCTGAGTTCAATTTCTGGACGAAGCTGGTTGTATTTCACATAGCGCTAATACCCTTGAGAAAGGTATGAATCCAATTCTCCATACAGCTATGGGTAAATAGCAGGGCTGACTGGGCTCGATAACCATGGCTAGGTAACCAGTCTAGGAGAAGGAAGACTCTGAATTCAAAAACCTTATGTCGCATCCTATTCGTGTGGAGGAGTTGGTATATATATACATATATATATATATATATATATATATATATATATATATATAAAGTGTTGTTATGGGTCCAACGGGAGAAAAATAGATATTTTATAAAAAAAAGGTTTGCAAAAAGGATTATGTTTTTTAAAAAAAATTTATTAACTTACATATGCGACACGTGTTTCAGATCTGTTATCTTCTTCAGGCATTGAATTATTATTTTGGTAGAATATGTCCGATATTTGATAGGTTGTGTGTGTTTTTGTAACTTACTTTTTGATTATAATGGTTGTGTAATAATATATATAATATATATATATATATTATATATATATATATATATATATATATAAAAGGTGGCTTACCGGTGAATATGGGCACAATCGTTGGAGGTGCACAAAATCCAGGTGTTAAGTCAGCGATATAACAAATACAAAGTGCTCAATACAAAGTAGAGCAAATTTATTAAAGAAATGGATACAATAGAAACCTACTCGAGTTTCACAATAAGGATCTTCAGGGTTAAATCCACTGAATTAATCGAGGTACCGATTAATTGCAGCCGATTACACGTGTATTCATTGAATAAGATGTTGCGTTATAACTCGAGTAGATTTATAATGTATCCATTTCTTTGATATATATATATATATATATATATATATATATATATATATATATTATATATACACTAGCAAATATATGCACCCTCCGGGTGCAAGTATTTAAGTTTTAATATAATAAAATATCATGTTAAATTAGAAAGGCTAATGAAAATGAATAAGAATTCAGATAAAAAGATTTGGAACAGAGGGGGTATGATTGAAAAATAGAACAACTTTGAAACTAACTCTTCCATCATTTTACATTACTCCCGTCTTTCATTGGTAAATTTTCCTAATCTAAGTATTTAGTTAAAATAGGAAGTAAAGAATAATATTACAGTTATTTCTTCTTATTAATGGATTTCTTTTAAGATTTATTGAAGAGATTTTTGCTCATATTCAATAAGATAAAACCAAACAATTAGAAATCAATAATACTAAGCATATATTTATTAAAATCAAATTTTTAAGATCAATAAGCAAATTAGCCTTCCCATTCACACTGTAAACGGCTATTTTGTTGTATCTATAAATACAATTGCATGTTATTAGTATGTAGATATGGTCAACAGTCTTAATGATGTAAAACAATTTTATTAATAATTGAGGTTTAAATAAAAAATAAATCATGGAGAATATGATGTAAATAACAAAGGGAATTGTGACTTGTATAGTAATATAGTTTCGGTTACAGACATACAAACCCACAATCTCCATTATATATACTAGCAAATATTATGCACCCTCCGGGTGCAAGTATTTAAGTTTAAATGTAATAAAATATTAGATTAAATCAGAAAGGCTAATGAAACTAATTAAGAATTCAAATAAAAAGATTTGAAACGAGGGGGTATAATCGGAAAATAGAACAACTGAAACTTACTCTTTCATCACTTCCGTTTTCAATGTTAAATTTTCCGAATTTAACTATTTAGTTCAAATAGGAAGTAAAGAATAAAATTACAGTTATTTCTTGTTAATGAATTTCTTTTAGGATTTATTGAAGAGATTTTTACTTATATTCATTAAGATAACCAAACAATTAGAAATCAATAATACAAGCACATTTTTATTAAAATCAGTTTTTAATATCAATATGCAATTAGCTTTACGTTTTACACTGAAAACTGGTATTTGTTGTATATATATACAATTGAATGTTATTAGTATTTAGGTAAGGCCTACAGTATTAATAATGTCAAACAGTTTTATTATTAATTGAGGTTTAAATAGAAATAGAATCATGGAGAATGTGACGTAAATAACTAAGGGAATTGTGACTTGAGTAGTAATATAGTTTCGGTTACAGACAGAAAAACACACAATCTCCATTA
>CM042160.1:65473006-65485506 GCA_023376005.1 Doryteuthis pealeii | reverse complement strand
AACCAGTTAGCAAGCCAACCAACCCATGTTGTAGATACTTTGGTTGTCAGCAAACATCAGTTCCTTT
The DNA here is from genome assembly GCA_023376005.1 of Doryteuthis pealeii. Taxonomy (NCBI): domain Eukaryota; kingdom Metazoa; phylum Mollusca; class Cephalopoda; order Myopsida; family Loliginidae; genus Doryteuthis; species Doryteuthis pealeii. The sequence goes on along the minus strand of CM042160.1, from coordinate 65,485,439 downwards.
TATGATTAATCCAGCCGCCTGAGGAGTGAGCTAATGTTAACACACAGTTAGCCGAAATATAACCAAAGCCTAAGTTCGAAGAACGTCTGCAGCTAAGTCTCTTAACAAGGCGCAGCCGGTGAATTACCGCATAGACTTTCGAATAGAGAGCCGACATTACTTGCTTTATATGTAATAACAGATCGGCTCGACGAGCTGTCATAGATCACACATGGTACATTATTAGCTAGGTACAATATCTTATTGCTGAAAGGAATATTGTTATTTTCAACGTAACTTTTCAACACTTCTCCTATTGTAATCCCTCTTTATATCTATTTCCATTGATTTCAAGAAAAAAACATTTCTTCATAGATTTTTTTTTGTTGTCTTTCATTGGCACAAATGCGCACAGGCCATCAATAAAAAGCCTTCTTGTCTTGAGCTGTTTGATTCATCGAGCTGTATATTAACTCCCGCCTTTTTTTGGTGTTCCGCGCGCGAAACTGATTTTTCAATATCCTTACCCGTTTCATCAATCAGTACGAGACCCGGTGTGATTATTATTACCGAGAGGAACACAATTTTAAAATATCTATATCTACTTTAAGAGAAGAGGTAAGGATTTGGCCAATTCCAAATTATTATTAGAATCTTTCGAATTTGTGTGTGGGTTTTCTTCTTCTTCTTCTTCTTCTTCTTCTTCTTCTTCTTCTTCTTCTTCTAGATTTAACAATTGTAATATCTTGTATGAAGCTATGAAAGTATTTTCGTGTTTTGGTTTAGATTTCTAAAATATATCTAAAGTCTTTCACATGATTTTCATCCGTGGTACACGCATAGCTGAAAGTGCGTGTGGTGTAATGGCTAAAGTCATGGGAAATGGACTCGTCGCCCCGAGTTCAAATCCTGGACGTGGTAATTGCATTTCACTTAGCGCTAATACCCTTGGGAAAGGCATGAATCCTACTCTCCCTCCAGCTATGGGTAAATTGCAGGGCATACTGGGTTCTTTAACTTTGGCTAGGTGACCAGTCTAGGAGAAGGAAAACTCTGAACTCAAACCTGCTGAACTCCGCTTAAGAAATTGATCTTGTGTCACATCCTGCTCGTGCGGAGGTTGGTAAATATATACATAGCAGATTTAAAATCACAAATGAAAATATGGTATTAATCTTCTGTAATTAAATTTACAGAAAATTAACACCATATTTCATTTATCATTTTAAATCTGCTCTGCTATTTTAGCATTGAGCACCTATATGCTAAAATTTTTCATACTCATTCTCCATTATATTATACTAGAAGCGGCTACCCGGTGTCGCCTTGGTTAATGGGATTTTTTAAAGTTAGTCCCGCAGATCCATTATTACTGAATTGTGAGTTGAATCCTCGTCAGATGCCCCATTTAAATCCTATGTAAAAAAGAAAAAAAAGAAAAAAAAAGACCTTGCATTGATCCAGCTACTCTGAAAAGAAATGTTAATGTCTACTATCAAAATATTATATGAAAAAAAAATCCATGCTGTTATCATTTAAATTTTATTTTTTAATTATCTTCAGAATATAAATCAAATCTCTATTATTTTGCTCAACAACCAAGCCCTGGTGATATTTAATTATATATATATATATATATATATATATATATATATATATATATATACTTTGTCGTTAATTGTTTTATTTTCGAAGTTTCCCCCGGATATACATATACACACAACTGCCCTTTATATATGTATTTAGATTATATTCTAACCCTATTGCCCTATGGCAAGCCAACCCTTTTATCATATGGATGCTAGAAGTTGGCTGCGGGTGGGAATGACGAAACTATCTGATGGTGAGGTTCCAGTTTTGGAGGTTTGAGGAATGTGGAGCACCCCTTCATCACCATTGCTCCCTGGTCTACTCTGACCCGGAGTGGTAGTACCTGTTAGGGTACCATCTATGGGTTAAATAGAAAAATGTAAAACGAAAAAAATGAATTCAAAAATTTAAGCTGTTGCTTGAAACAGGAAGTAAATCTCTTCTGTATTTTGTATGTTGTGACTCAGGTTAGGATATGTATGGTAATGTTATATACCCCATTTCATCGGGTATATATAATGGTGAGAGGAGAGGGGAGAGAGGGGGGTTCTTACTTGTTCTGCTTCATTGCTGTCATTCTCTTACTCTGATTTGTGCTGGGTTGATTGTCTGGGCTTATTTCTTTTCGATGTTAATAATAAAGCAAGACTTGGTTGTTCTCTTTATTCTTTATTCAAAACCCCAAACCCCAAAAGGGTCACCAACCGCGGTGAGAAGATGGCATTTTGGGAGCAAAGGATCCTTTCGTCTGCTCCTTCTGACTAACGGACAAAATCTGACTAACTAAACTTATTTTTGTTCTCACAACTTCCCAATGTCGGAAGTCGGGGAATCAAGTAAAGGTTATTACCTATCGATAATATAACCCCTCGGTTTTGAATTTCTACGAATTTTAATTCAAATTCTAACTACACTTAAAAACATAATTCATAGGATACCCACGAATTATGTAACACAAATGTATCTACAATTTCTTTTAAGTTGTATTTTGTATTTTGATAGATATTTCGTTCTGTATATGTTGTATGGTGGTATTTGTAGACCAGACTTAGTATTGATTAACAAAAAAAATGAAAAAAGAAAAGAAAAGAGAACTTGTTATCTGGGAGATTTTGCTGTTCCAGCAGATCACAGGATGAAGATGAAGGAAAACATAAATGTAGAAAAATAGCTCGACCTTGCCAGAGAATTGAAAAAAAAACAAACTGTGGAATATGAGGGTGAAAGGAATACCAGTTGTAGTTGGTGCACTTGGAACGGTCCAAAAAGCTTGGAAAAAGACTCGAGGGCCTGGAAATCAGAGGAAGAATTGAGACCATCTAGACAACTGCATTGCTAAAATCGGCTAGAAGAGTCCTGGAGACCTGAAGCGACTTGTCACTCAGACTCCAGTGAAAGACCATTAGCTAGTGCTGGTGTGAACATTCTATATAATAATAATAATAATAATAATAATAATAATAATAATAATAATAATAATAATAATAATAATCCTGCCAGGACACCGGACCTAGTATTACTCGACAAAAAGAAGAGAACCTGTCATCTCGTGTACTTTGCCGTCCCGGCCGACCACCGAGTGAAAATGAAAGAAAGCGATAAGATAGACAAATACTTAGACCTTGCCAGAGAACAGAGGAAACTGTGGAACATGAAGGTTAAGATCGTATTCGGTGTTCTTGGAAGGGTCCCCAAAACTTAGGAAAATAATTTGGGTGAATTGGAAATCAGAGGAAGAATCGAGACCATTCAAACTACAGCACAGTTGGGATCAGCTAGAATACTCAGAAGAGTCCTGGAGACCTAAGGAGACTTGCTGTCACCCAGCCTCTAGTGAACCACCGGCTACTTCAGGTGTGAAACATAATAATAATAATAATAATAATAATAATAATAATAATAATAATAATGTAGACTTTGTGGTAATAGAGATGAGACTGTAAACCATATACTCTGCGAATGTAGCAAACTAGCACAACGAGAATACAAAACTAGACACGACTGGGTTGGGAACGTGATCCACTGGGAATTATGCAAAAAATTTAATTTTGACCATACAACAAAATGGTATATGCATAAACCAGAATCTGTTCTTGAGAACGAAACGCATAAAATTCTCTGGGACTTTGAAATAAAAACGGATCATCTTATCCCAGCAAGAAGACCAGACCTAGTGTTGATAAACAAAAAGAAAGAACTTGTCAACTGGTGGATTTTGCAGTGCCAGCAGATCACAGGGTAAAGCTAAAGGAAAATGAAAAAATGGACAAATATCTGGACCTTGCCAGAGAACTGAAAAAGTTATGGAACATGAAAGTGAAAGTTATACCAATTGTAGTTGGTGCACTTGGAACGGTCCCAAAAGGATTAGAAAAGGGTTTGGAAAGTTTGGATATCAAAGGAAGGATTGAAACCATTCAGAACACTGCACTGCTGCAATCTGCCAGAATACTCAGAAGAGTCCTGGAGACCTGAGGAGACTTGCTGTCACTCAGACTCCAGTGAAAGACCATCAGCTAACACTGATGTGAAAACTCAAAAGGAGTAAATAATAATTAGTTTGCACACAGCTATATGGTTTCAAGTATTCCTATATAATACAAATATTTTTCTAATAGAACTATTTAATCTATAGGTGGTACCCTTCTACAAGGATGGTTTTGTCATTGAATAACCCACGAAGGTTGAAACATTGTTTTCTTATTGTATTCGCAGTTGTACAAGTTATTCACCAGGGTAGGAAATGTGACTCAGTGGATACCCGGATGGTTCATCTCAAGACAGCCACCGGTGGGGAGGGGTAGGAAATGCCTAGGGTAGACACTCATCTAAGGGCAATTACATTAGCGGGTGATAGGCAATTAAATGGCTTATAAAATCTACGGAAGAAGCTTAAATGGATCTCAGAGAGAGAGAGAGAGAGAGAGAGAGAGAGAGAGAGAGAGAGAGAGAGAGAGAGAGAGAGAGAGAGAGAGAGCGGAGCTGAGTGTGTGTGTGAGTGAGTGAGAGAGACACACACATACAGACAGACAGACAGACCGAGAGAGAGAGAGAGACAGACAGACAGACAGACAGACAGACAGACTAGAAGACGAGATGAGACAAATGCCGTGTTCGCCTCCAGCCAATATAAAAGCAATTCTGCTTAATGTCAGTATTAATTAGTGGATCCATTAAAAAAAGGCCCCCTCCTCCAAATAATCAACAACAAAATATAGCTGTACAAAAAGTATTTCAAAATAGTCTAGACGTCTAGGTATAACCTGATTTCACACGTTTCTTTTTATATCTTAAGTTTTCACAAAAAATAAATAAATAAAATTAAATAGATAAATAAATAAAAATAAATAAAAATGCTTTGGTCTCTATTGCATTAAAAGATCTTATATAGGAGATTGTTTAGCTCAGCAGAGGGCCCGCCTTTGAATCGCAAGGTTCCAGGGTCAGTATAATGTGCAGTAAAGTTTGATGTGCCGTAAAGTGGGGAGCTCCAACTCAGCAAAAACAACTTCTCCAGGACTAGCACTAGCGACAAGTGGATAGACTCATATAATATATATATATATATATATATATATATATATATATATAAGACGTCGGTGCGGCCTAAAGTCGGTATCAGCCAGGGAGGGAGTCTATCCCCTTTTCAATAGCGCTAGACCAAGAAGATTGTTTTGGCGTCTGAGGTGGAGCGCCACACCTACCATCAGCTCCTTACTTTACCGCACAGATCCCTGTGCTACTCATACGCTGAGTTGGCGAGGACAGGTATCGAACTAAGAACCTTGTGGTTTCTAGCCGAACGCTCTACCGACTGAGCTAACCCGGCCCCTTGATCATATATCGTATGTCTTTTATATCTATTTACTTTATAAAAATTTGGTTAAATATATTGACTTTTTAAAAAGAATTCTCGATATTTTATTATGTTAAATGTTACTCAACATAAATGAATAATATAAAATTTGTTGATCTTGCGACTCTACAATCATAGAATCTTAAATAACTTGCGACAAAATAAATTCAGAAAAAAAAACTAGAAAAAATAAATGATCTCGAAGAAAATTTATTCTGATTTGAATAAATTTTTAAAACACGCTAAAATAACTTTTCAAAATTGATTTAGTCTACTGGTTTAAAAGCCGCCCTATTGGGTGACAATTAAGTTATCTCTTGCGGAGTGTTGTTGATTGGGTCTTTGGCTTAATAATGACACTTCATACATCGATACATATTAACTTTATACAAGTTATAAAAATTGTTATTACAAAAAAAATAATCACAAAAAATCACGTAAAAAATAACAAAAATCGGACCATATGTCGTTTAGGCACCCCTTTTTGATCTCGATTCAGACGGACATGTTTTTCATTTACACCGTCAATATCCGGTTGTTTTTTAACAGACGATTTTTAGAGATTTAAAAAAATTATAAAACTAACCCCTAACCCTAATTCCTAACTCTAACCATAACCCTAATCCCTAATCCTAACCCCTAGTCCTAAACCCTAACAAACAACCGGATATTCACGGTGGAAATTTAAAAAAAAAGGTCTATCTGAATTGAGATCAAAAAGGGGTGCCTAAAGGTCATATGGTCCCAAAAATCAATCACAGTGCTTAAAAGTTAGGAATCCAAAATTTGAGAATTGTAGGTCCTGATTCAACCACGGTTTTTAGTTTTCTCATAGAGTTGACCTAATTCCAAAATGGTATGATATGTTGGGCTACAGCCTCTAGGAGTAAACTTAAAAAATATGACACACTGATATTATTTTATTATCAGAGATTTACTACTAAAATCTCATTATGTTTATTATTAAACGAGATGTGTCGCATTGTTTAGTTTCGGCGTTAGTTGCCGGACACAAAGGCGAGATGAAGATATGACGAAAATTTAGCAGAAAAGGAAAAAATTAAACACGGGGTCCAAGTAAAAATGCTACTCACTTCAGTTTCTCTCTGGATTGGTCTCAGCCTTGTCGGTTGAGACTGTAGAATACACCGACTGCACCTCTGCATAGAAAAAAACCCTTGATCTATTTAACCCATAGATGGACCCCAACAGGTATTACTACTCCTGGTCTGAGTGGACCTGGGAGTTATGACAACGATGGACTACTCCACACCCACAGAGCTCTGGAAACTCATCATTAGATGCAGTTTAACGTCACACCCAGGACACTAAGACCCTCAACCAATGCCTTCTAGAACATATATGATAAAAAGGGTTAGGAGGGGTGTTAGAGCAATACGGTCGGGACAATTATGTGCTAGGGCTTGACATAACTAGCCTGCTGATCTGAGGGAGCCTCTTCCACCGCCTGTCTAGCCCAAGTAAGGGTCAAAGTGGAGGGTTGCAAGTCATAAACAGCTCAGCCACTAGGATTCCGTCCTTAAGCATCACAAGTTGCCACCCACGGCCGACATTGAGGGTAGGTCTGAAGAGGTGCAGTTGGCGTATTCTGCATCTCTAGGCGACAGGTCTAAACTCATTTGGAGTAAAATAATAAACCAGAATCTGTTCTTGAGAATGAAACGCTTACATTCTCTGGGACTTTGAGATAAAGACGAATCACCTTAAAAGACTCGACATAGTATTGATTAACAAGAAAAAGAACTTGTCAACTGGTGAAGATGAAAAAAACGAAAAGATGGACAAATACCTGGATCTTGGTAGAGAACTGAAAAAACTATGGAATATGAGGATGAAAGTGATACTCTGTTTAATAAATTGACATTGTGTCACATCCTGCTCATTAGGAGGGTTTGATATATATATATATAATATATATATATATATATATATATATATATGTAGCTTTAAATAAAGTTGCGATAAATAACTGTTTTTGGTTTGTTATTTCAAATCGGGTCTTTTATTGAAGGAAGTGATTGTTTTTGTTGATAACCTTTGTAATTATAATACACGTGGAGATTGCGTGTAACGTAAAAAGTAATTAAATTCCAATAATTTAAATTGCATATGTTGCAGCAAATCTTATTTTACTCGCCTGAACAGATGAGATAACATTTTGTTAAGTCCGTTGTTTGTTCCGTGTATCTATACAGTTACCTAACCCCTCCACACGAGTAGGATGGTCCATGTATCTATGAATATATTATAGAAATATGAATATACTACATAATCAATGTCAATATACGCATAGAAAAGGCTTGGTCTACTAATACCCTTGGGAAAGGTGGGTAATTGCATATCAAATCATCCAGGCCATGTCACCCACCCCCTTCAATTTTTCTGAAATTTTGTCCAAGTGTGGAAATTGATAAAATTAGACAATCCCCAAAATTTGAGCTTCTAATTCCAGAAATTGGCGCAGTTATGTCGATTTTCAGCTCTCCAAATATGAGGGGGTTGGCGAAAAATGGCGACTTTTTGTAACCTATTTTTATTCTGTAAAACGAGTTCTAGAGTTTCCTTACTCCTAGAAATTGTTTTATAAAAGCACTTTGGTCCAAGGAATCCAAATATCAAAAAAGTCTTAAAGTTAACCAATGTAAAGTTATTAATGATTTCTGATTTCCAAAATTTTAACTGATGCTGTAGCTTCGGTTCTGAGCAAAAATCAATCTATCTTTTTAGTACAAATAATGTTCAATATATGTGAAATAATAATAGAAAAACATTTGTCATAGATGCGGTGCCACATCGGGATATTGATCTTGCTATGAAAAAGTCAGATATCGTCAATAACTTAAAATTGGTTGACTTTAAGATTAAGTGTTACTTATTATCGAGGTCTCTATCGAAATCTGAGTTAGATTCGCTTAAAAAAAACAGCTCATGTTATTGGTTTGTATTTCAAATCTGATTTTTTATTAAAAGAAGCGATTGCTTTTGTTTAAAAATTCTTCAATTTAACATCCAGTAATGTGCCTAAATATCACTGAGAAATAAAAGTTTACATAATATATGGTGTGGTTAATTTGCACAGTGGTTTTAACAAAATCAGGTTTAATAAATAATTAAAAGTAAAGTCGTTGGGGCGGCCTAAAGTCGGTATAAGCCAATCAGCGAGGGAATCTATCCCATATTCACTAGCGCAAGGAGATTGTTCTGAGGTGGAGCACCACACTACCATCAGCTTCTTACTTTACCGCACAGATCGCTGTACTACTCATACGCTGGGTTGGCAAGGGTCTGTATCGAACTAGGAACCTTGTGGTTTCTAGCCGAACGCTCTACCGATAGAGCTAAACCGAATTACTTGTTATTGATCTCTAATATTATTGTTTTATTCTTCAATGTATTAAAATCAATCCTATGAATGTTTTTATATAAAACCCAATTACAATATAATTAAAATAAGAGTAATCTCTTTATATGCGTTTTTATTTAATTGCATTAGTCTTTTTGATTTAATACATTTACTTATATTAAAACTTATTAGTACAAATAAAAAAACGCCTCCGGGCGATATGAAAATAGATTTTTGAAACATATTGCCTGAGGGGTGGGATTCAATGTCAGCGAGTTTGTACCCTAAGTAAGTAAAATCATCAAATTCATTAAAGGATTAAAAAATAAAACAATTTCAAATGTAAACTTTAAATATGTATTAAAATAAAACAAACTATATATAGATATATAATACCAGTCATGTATTTATTAAAACTTGTTTTAAAAAACAATGAGGACTGTCTAATGCTGCATGTTCAAATTTTGAGTGTATTTATTCTATGTTATGACGATTTTGGGTAATGTGACGTAAGCAGTGACGCAATTTTTGTTACAGAAAAAACCGGAAGCGAATCCCCATTATTAATAGATATTAAAACTTTCACCCGGCGGAGGGTGTGTATTTTAGCTAGTTATCTTTATATTCAGTTTTGTCCAGCCATATGTAAATGATATGTAAATGTCTTACTGAAATAATAGAGACATTTTTCTTATTTCCCCCAAGACGCCCCCCTCCCAATCAACTATCCCCAAAAAAACCTGTGATATAATTTTGCTCATCTCCCCTTCGTAAGATCCGTAACGCACACTGCTTCCTCGAGGATCTTGAAGCCATTCTTTTTTAAGGAGGAAGCTGAAAACTGGTTAGGAATCTCTGGTCTAATGAGATTCGAACTCACAATGGCCAGTGATAAACATGACCCTAAGATAAATATAATTATGGCTTAACCGAAGCATACAGGTTATGCCCATTACCTATGATTTCCTTCTTGTAAAATCCTATTTTCTCTTTTTTATCACCGCGACTGTATAAGAATGTTTATATATATATATATATATTATATTATATATATATATATATAAGAATGTTTATATATACTAGCAAATATATGCACCCTCCGGGTGCAAGTATTCAAGTTTTAATGTAATAAAATATTATATTAAATTAGAAAGGCTAATAAAACTAAATAAGAATACAGATAAAAAGATTTGAAACAGAGGGAGTATAATAAAAGATTTGATAGGAACAACTGAAACTTACTCTTCCATCACTCTCGTCTTTCATTGTTATTTTTTCTAATTTAAGTATTTAGTTATAAGAGGAAGTAAAGAATAAAATGACAGTTATTTTTTCTTGTTATTGGATTTCATTTAAGATTTATTGAAGAGATTTTTGCTTATATTCATTAAAATAAAACCAAACAATTAGAAATCAATAATACTAAGCACATATTTTTAAATTCGATTTTTAATATTAATATGCAAATAGCCTTCCCGTTCACACTGTAAACCGCTATTTTGTTGTATTTATAAATATAATTGCATGTTGTCAGTATGGAGACATAGTTAACAGTATTAATAATATAAGACAATTTTATTAATAATTGAGGTTTAGATAAAAATAAATCATGGAGAATGTGAGGTCAATAACTAAGAGAATTGTGACTTGAGTAGGAATATAGTTTCGGTTACAGACAGAAAATGAGGTAGGTAAAAGGATAGTGAACAAAAAATAATAACTCAAAACAAATCTAAGAGTTGAAATATTTCGTCCTATTCATAAGGACATCTTCAGTCAAATGACTTTTATTCAAAGCAAAAATTACGTACATGTGATTTGATGAGGGAGTGAGTTAGTAGCGGAAATGAAGGGTAGGGAAGTTAGGGGCGGAATAAGGGATGAGGATAACATGAATGAAGTGTTGGGAAAGTTTACAGGAAGCAGGGTGGAGGCTAGGAGCTAGATGTATATAGATATATATATATGAGGAGTGAAGTATTGAATATATCCGACAAAATGTGGTTGAAAAATAGTGGGAAAATGTGCATATAAAAACCAAACAATTAAATTAAAGTGATATTTCACCTCATTATTGGCTAAAACTTTTTCAAAATTTTATTGACTTAAGTGCTTGTACATTCTGCTTTTATAGTGAAAAGTTAAATGGGTGAGGGGTAGAGAAAGGGAGGGCTTTGGTGTGTAGTATAGGGGAATGAAAAAGAAGTAGGGGTGGGCTTTGTATGTGGGGAACATATATTATATATATATATATATATATATATATATATATATATAGTTGAATGAAGTGACAAATAAAAGTTTTAGCTTGTATTCATTTATTTGGGAACGATATTACTACCAATGGTTTCCTGCTAAAAGCATTCATCAGGTAAACGAAATAGTTTTAAAAAAAAGTTTTTTATTTGTCACTTCATTCAACTATCAACGCTCTATCACAGATATTGAGCACTCTTCTAATAACACTGTACGTTGGATTACTACTACTTTTTCTAGTATAATAGTGCCAACCATACAAATTAATTATATATATATATATATATATATATATATATTATATATATATATCTGTGTGTGTGGTGCGTGTGTGTGTGTCTGCCTGAAAAATCAGCTATTGAAACTATCCGTTTATCTATGTATGTATCGGACCCCTTCATGTTCAGTGCTTTCTGTGTGATTTGAACATAAAGGTCAGTTTATTAACATAGGTATCCACGAAGATAGGGGAGAAGATTTTAAGATCTGTTCTTTTTTGTGGGTAGGTGAGGGGCGTTACCCTCCTACAATTTCACAATTGTTTCTCCCTAAATATTTTTCATTTCTATTTTATTCTTTTTCACTTTTTCACTCTTTATATATATATATATATATATATATATATATATATATATATCTTATTATAATGGAGATTGTGGGTTTGTCTGTCTGTAACCGAAACTACATTACTATACAAGTCACAATTCCCTTTGTTAATTAAATCACATTCTCCATGATTTTATTTTTTATCTAAACCTCAATTATTAATAAAATTGTTTTACATTACTTACACTGTTGACCATATCTACATACTAATAACATGTAATTGTATTTATATATACAACAAAATAGCGGATTACAGTGTTAATGGGAAGGCTAATTTGCATATTGATATTAAAATTTTGATTTTAATAAATATATGCTTAGTATTATTGATTTCTAATTGTTTGGTTTTATCTTATTGAATATGAGTAAAAATCTCGGGGATAAATCTTAAAAGAAATCCATTAACAAGAAGAAATAACTATAATATTATTCTTTACTTCCTACTTTAACGAAATAGTTAAATTAGGAAAATTTACCAATGAAAGACGGGAGTAATGGAAAATGATGGAAGAGTTAGTTTCAAAGTTGTTCTATTATTCAATCATACCCCCTCTGTTCCAAATCTTTTTATGTATATTCTCATTCAGTTTCATTAGCCTTTCTAATTTAATATGATATTTATGTAATATTAAAAGTTAAATACTTGCACCCGGAGGGTGCATACATTTGCTAGTATATATAATGGTTAGTCAGATAATCGAATTGCCCATTACTAGTACTAGTGTGTAATGGTTTAGATCTTCACAGGATAGTAGCAAAATTTAGCCTACCATCACACACAC
>CM042160.1:65445506-65468006 GCA_023376005.1 Doryteuthis pealeii | reverse complement strand
TGTCTATTAACCTATGGATTGGGACCCTAACAGCCGTACTAACCTTCTGGGCAGAGTTGATCTGGCAGTAATGGTGATGGAGGTACTCCCCAGTTCGACCAGAGCACCAGAATTGAAACTTCATCAGCACTTAGAGTTTAACCAGACACAAGGGACCCTCAGTCAGTTGCCTTCTATGCACCAATATGATAAAAAGGGCTGGGGCGTTGCCATAAGCGGCAATTAGGGTTGGGGAATCCATATAGTGCAGCGCTTGACGTACTAGTCGATTGACGGAGGCCGAAACATCCAGTCTTGCCTAAGGTAAGGGCCAAAGTGAAGTGTATTGAATGTCATGGACTGCCCTCAGCCCCACTTGGGTTCATCCTTAAGCATCACGGGGTCTCCACCCATGGCTAACAGGTAGCCCCATTGGAGCGAGGTCTTACCTCTCTGCATAGATCAGTCGGTTGGTATTCTAAAGGCCCATCCGACAGGGCTTTGCAAGCGTACGGCTTTGGCATTAAATATTGTTATCCATTAACTTTAAACCAAGAAAATTGGTTACCATTATAGTATGTGGCCTACCGTTTGAATGTCTGGCCTACGAAAATCATGTCTCTCTTATAGTATGTTGGGAACCTACCCCCATTAAAAGCATATTATAAGTTATAATAATAACTGCCTTAATCCTAACGGTAACCCTATTTCAGAAATTCAGAACTATTTTAGAATAAACAGATCCTCTGATTCAATGTTAAATTATAGATATTTTTATTACAAATTATCTTAATTTTACTATGTACGGCTATGACTGAATTGCATTCTTGAAATTGAATATATTGAAAAATAATTAGTTTCAATAAACTTGCCTACTACTATATTTCTTATAAAATACTCTTACTGAGGTAGGACACATTCAAAACCGGGTAGGCACATACTATAACCACCGAAAATTTTTGTTCTTACAAACGCAGTTTAAAATGGGCGTTCGCCGTTTTTTAAAAACGATTTATTTCATTTGATAATAAAAAATTTGGTTATAAGAATATTTTCAATTTGAAGAATTAAATTTTAAACTGTTTTTTTTTTGTCGCAAGATTTGACGCAAGTAGAAAAATCAGCCAATGAAATATTATCATAATTGATAGGTAACTTATCAAGTGTGTACGGAGTGCTACGGGTTAAATCAAGGCCTAAAGTTTCAGGGAAAATGCAGGTTATTTGATTGACAGATTTTATCTTTGTTGTTTGACATCGTCTCTGAAAAAAGGACATGCTACACAGGAAAAATATAACGAGAGAGAGAGCAGAGAGAGAAGAGCAGAGAGAGAGAGAGAGAGAGAGTCTAGTAGAAAGATACAGAGAGGATATGAAGCGCGGGAAGCGATAATGCTAATCTGTTGAATCGAACATAATTAAAATATGAAAATGCAAGAAGGAAAGGAAAAAGTGAGGAGAGAGTTAAACAAGATTATTTATACTTTTTACATATGAACTATTTGCGAAGGCCTCTTAAGTAAGGATATTACGTTGGTATGATTAGAATATTACATCGTCTCTGAAAAAGGACATGCTACACCAGAAGAAAATATAACGATGAGAGAGATGAGAGAAGAGAGAGAGAGAGAGAGAGAAGAGAGAGAGAGAGAGAGAGAGAGAGAAAGAGAGTCTAGAGAGAAAGATACAGAGAGTATCGTGAATGCGCGGAAGCGATAATGCTAATCTTTTTCAATCGAAAACATAATTAAAATATGAAATGAATAAGGAAAGAAAAAGTGCAGGCAAGGAGGTAAAATCAAGATTATTAATACTTTTTATTATATTGAAACTATTTGCAATAGCTTTTAAGTAAACCCATATCAAACGTTGTAATAATTAATTATCATACTGTAGGTATATACACAGGCCCCCGCTAGTATATACAAGGTGTCATGTCATAAAAAGTATAGAAATTGAAAGCTGTATTGGTACCAAGATAGAAATGAACAATGAATGAACGTTAATTTTTCAAGAATACAAAGGTGTGTCAAAAGTACCAAAAAATCCTCGATACTTTTTGACACACCTCGTATATAAAAAAAAAAAATTTATAATGACTCGTCGACCTGAGTTCAATTTCTGCGACGAAGCTGGTTGTATTTCACATAGCGCTAATACCTTGAGAAGCGTATGAATCCAATTCTCATACAGCGATGGTAAATAGCAGGGCTGACTGGGCTCGTATAACCTGGCCTAGTAAACCAGTCTAGGTAGAAGAAGGACTCTGAATTCAAAAAAACCCTTAGGTCGCATTCCTATTCGTGTGGAGGAGTTGGTATATATATACAATATACATAATATATATATATATATATAATATTATATAAAGTGTTGTTATGGCGTCCAACGGTTGAGAAAAATAAATATTTTATAAAAAAAGGTTTGCCAAAAGATTATGTTTTAAAAAATTTACTTAACTTACAGATGCGACACGTGTATTCAGATCTTTATCTTCTCAGGCATTTGAATTATTATTTTGGACTAGAATATGTCGATATTTGATAGGTTGTGTGTGTTTTTGTAACTTACTTTTGATATATAAATGGTTGCTGTAATAATATATATAATATATATATAGATAATATATATATATATAATGATATGTATATATATATATAAAGGTAGGAGCTTACCGTGAATATGGCCAATCGTTTGGAGGTGCACAAAATCCAGGTGTAAAGTCAGCGAGTTGTATAAACAACATACAAAGTGCTCAATACAAAGGATTAGAGCAAATTTATTTAAAGAAATGATACAATAGAACCTACTTCGAGTTTCACAATAAGGATCTTCAGGGTTAAATCCACTTGAATTAATCGAGGTACCGTATTATTGGCAGCCGAATTACCACGTGTTCATGAATAAGATGTGCGTGTATACTCGAGTAGATTATAATGTATCCAATTTTCCTTTGATAATATATATATATATTATATAATAATATATATATATATATATAATATATAACACTAGCAAAATTATGCACCCTCCTGGGTGCAAGTAATTTAAAGCTTTTAAAATATTAATAAAATATTCATAGTTTAATTAGAAGGCTAATGAAATGAATAAGAATTACATAAAAAGATTTGAACAGAGGGGGTATGATTGAAAAATAGAACAACTTTTGAAACTAAAACTCTTACATCATTTTACATTACTTCTCCCGTCTTTCATTGGTAAATTTTTCTATATCTAACTATTTACGTTAAAATAGGGAAGTAAAAGAATAATATTACGAGTTATTTCTTCTTTTAAGGATTTCTTTTAAAGATTTGAAGTCCGAGATTTTTAACATCATATTCAATAAGAAAAACCAAAACCAATTAGAAATCAATAATACTAAGCATATATTTATTAAAAATCCAAATTTTAAATCAATAGCAAATTAGCCTTACCCATTTCCACACTGTAAACGGCTAATTTTGTTGTATCCTATAAATACAATTGCTGTTATTAGTATGTAGATATGGTCAACAGTCTTAATGAGTGTTTAAAACATATTTTATTAATAATTGAGCGTTTAAATTAAAAAATAAAATCCATGCGAGGAAATATGATGTATTAAATAAACAAAGCGAATTGTGACTTGTATAGTAATTATAGTTTCGGTTACAGACATACAAACCCACCAATCTTCCATTATATATACTAGCAAATATTATGCCACCCTCCGGGTGCAAGTATTTAAGTTTAAATGTAATAAAATATTAGATTAAACAGGAAAGGTATGAAACTAATTAGAATTCAAATAAAAAAGATTTTGAAACGGAGGGGTATAATCCGGAAAATAGAACAACTGAAACTTACTCTTTCATCACTTCCGTTTTTCAATGTTAAATTTTCCGAATTTAACTATTTAGTATCAAATAGGAAGTAAAGAATAAAATTACAGTTATTTCTTACTTGTTAATGAATTTTCTTTAGGATTTATTGAGAGATTTTACTTATATTCATTTAAGATAAAACCAAACAATTAGAAATCAATAATACAAGCACATTTTTATTAAAAATCAGTTTTTTAATATTCAATATGCAATGCTTTACGTTTTACACTGAAAACTGGGTATTTTGTGTAATATATATACAATTGAATGTTATTAGTATTTAGGTAAGGCCTACAGTTATTAATAATGTCAAAAAAAAAAAAAAAAAAAAAAAAAAAAAAAAAAAAAAAAAAAAAAAAAAAAAAAAAAAAAAAAAAAACAGCTTTTTATTATTAATTGCAGGTTTAAATAGAAATAGAATCCATGGAGAATTGTGACGTATATAACTAAGGGAATTGTGACTTGAGTAGTAAATAGTTTCGGTTTACAGACAGAAAAACACACAATCTCCATTAAATAAGATATATAATAATATAAAATAAATTTTAATTCCATTTTCACCTGTCACGTATGTTGACTTTCCTTTCTGAACATAAGCATCAATTTTTCTTCTCCTTCTAATAACCAAACCTGAATTCCAGAAAAGAAATCGAGACGAGATTTACTACAAGTTTTTTCTTTCTCAATTGTTAGGTGATGATAAGCACTCGTGTTATTAGCCTGAATCTTTTTTTGGAGACATTATTTTCTATTTTAGCTCTTCTTGTAATTTCTTTCTTCTTCATTCTTCTTCTTCTCTTACTTCTTCTTCTTCTTCTTCTTCTTCTTCTCTTCTTTCATTATTCTTCATTCTTTCTTTCTTTCTATCTTTTTTTCCTTTTTCTTTTTTTTTAGCGATTAAAAAAATATTTATACATTATTTAATTGATTGATTGTAACGCGCATGTCAACCCTCTATGTTATGTCAAACCCAGGGGTTAGGGAAACCACAATTCCAATTGTGCGTTATACTTACCATTTTTTTGTTTTATCAAATCCTTTTTTTTTTTTGTTCATGGTCCTATCAGATATATGATCCTAACATATGTATGCCCTAGTTGGTGTTGTTGTTGTTGTGTTGTTGCTGTTCTTTCTTCTCTTCTTCTTCTTCTATCTTCTTCTTCTCTTCTTCTTCTTCTTCTTCTTCTTCTTCTTTCTTTCTTCTTTCTTTCTTTCTTTCTATCTATTTCTTCTCTTCTTTCTTCCCATTCTTACGCCTGTTATCTTCTTCTTAATTTTATTCTTTTCCTTTTCTCATTCTTCTTTGTCTTCTTTCTTCTTCTTCTATTTCTTCTTTGTTCCTTTTTTGTTCTGCTATCTATTGTTTCTATTCTCTCCCTCCAAGCCTTCATCTTCTTTTTCTTCTTTCATTCTTTCTTTCTTTCTTTCTTCTTTGTTTTTTCCTTACTTTCTGATTCTTGTTGTTGTGTTGTGTTGCTGTTCTTGTCTGTTTTCTTTTCTCTTCTCCACCCTTTCTTCTTCTTCTTCTTTCTTTCTTCTTTCTTCTCTTCTTTCTTCTTCTTTTCTTTCTTTCTTTTCTTTTCTTTTTTTTTCTTTTTTCTCTTGCTTTTGTTTTCTTCTATTTCTTTATGTTGTTGTTGTTGTTGTTCTGTTCTGTTCTTGTTCTTCTTTTCTTCTTCTCCACCCCCCTTTCTTCATTTCTTCTTCTTTTCTCTTCTTTCTTCTTCTTCTCCCTTCTTCTTTCTTTTCTTTCTTTCTTTCTTTCTTTTTTTTTTTTCTCTTGCTTTGTTTGTCTTCTATTTCTTATTGTTGTTGTTGTTGTTGTTGCTGTTCTTGTTCTTGTTCTTCTTTCTTCTTCTCCCCACCCCCTTCTTCTTTCTTCTTCTATCTTCTTCTTCTCCTTTCTTTCTTTCTTTCTTTCTTTCTTCTTTTTTTTTCTTTTTTCTCTTGCTTTGTTTCTTCTATTTTCTTATTGTTGTTGTTGTTGTTTTCTCTTGATTATTACCCCTCCCCTTCTCCCCACCTTCTTGGTTTCATCCCTTCAACAGCATCTTTTTTGTTTTGTCTCTCATATCCTTATAACCGGTCACGTTTCTGTTTCCTTCCCAGTGAACTCTGCCACGTAACCGCCACTTCTTTCCTCTCATTGACGAGATCCTCCTTTCCTCACTCACCCGATCTGTATGTTAGTAGAAAATCAATTACCTAAAGTTGAATATTCGCGCACGTCTGCCTCGAAAATCAGCTTTCAAAACGAGTGTTCGTGCGTTACCTTCAAAAAATTGATTACAAATTTCGAACCGGGAACAAACAAGACAGGACCCGAACTTTCACATGCGAGGCCCGAAGCTATATGTAATTTGAGCCTTCGTTGTTTTTAAAGAATATATATATATATTAATGTAATAGAATAAAAGATATTTACTATACATTACATTCATTATTATTACACACACACAAATATATATATATATATATAATATATATATATATATAAGTATATATATATATAGTATATATATATATATATCAAACCCTTCATCAAGGACATTAGGATGAAGGTTTGACAAAAAACGTCGACTTCCACTATCTAGGTAACATTTATTTTAATACTTCATTTTTTCTATTTTCTACACACACACACACACACCACACACACATATACTATTATTATTAAATGTTCATAATAAAAGGATATTATATATTATATAATATATATATATATATATATATATATATATATTTATCTTTTTGCGAATTACTTTTTCTATTATTTCCATATTTTCCTCGTATATATATATGTTGTTGAGAGAGAGAGAGAGACGAGCAGAGAGAGAGGGGGGGTATTATAATATATGAGAAAAAATGCGAAATGAATCCGACGGTATGTAAGCTTACAAAAATAGAAATAAACAAGGAACTCAAAGATGATTTTATTATTAGGAACCAACAAACCCTCATTAGGGCATTCGTTGATTATTTACATTACATAGGAAACATACTAAAAGAATAGTTGGTAATGAAACTGTTTGATATGTTGTGTCTTCTGAATATTATTAAAATATGGAATGTTTGAAAGAAAAAAACAGAACTTAGCGTTACGCACCGCTTAGCGTTCCATTTGTGTAGTGTACGTAAAATTTTGTCCGCCATTTTTAGGCTGCAGGTGAAAGCATTTATATGGAAATCCCTTGTGTTCCTTAGTGAAGAATCCTTGGCTGTTCTTTAGTGTTAGGCAGAGCAGTATTGATTGTGTCCCTCCAATGTTCCTTAGTTGTTAGGTAGAATCATTTGATTGTTCCTTGGTTGTTCGCTTAGTGTTAGGTAGAATCATTTTGATATATTCCTCGGTGGCTTCCTTAGTTTAGGGTAGAATCATTTGGATTGATTCCTTGGTTGTTCCTTAGCGTTAGTAGAAATTCCTTTTGATTATTCCTCGGTTTGTTCCTTAGTGTAGGTAGAATCATTTGATTGTTCCTTGGTGTTCCTTAGCGTTAGGTAGGAATCATTTGATAATTCCTCGGTGTTCCTTAGTGTTAGGTAGAATCATTTGATTGTTCCTTGGTGTTCCTTAGTGTTAGCGTAGAATCATTTGCATTGTTCCTTGGTGTTCCTTAGCGCTTAGGTAGAATTCCTTGATTATTCCTCTGGTGTTCCTTAGCTGTAGGTAGAATCCTTGATTTGCTTCCCTTGGTGCCTGCTGTTCCTTTAGTGTTAGGTTAGAATCATTTGATTTTTCCTATGGTGTTCCTTAGTGTTAGGCTAGAATCCTTTGATTGTTCCTTGGTGTTCCTTAGTGTTAGCTAAGAATCCTTTGATTGTTCCTTCCGGGTGTTCCTTCAGTGTTAGTAGAATCCTTGAATGTTCCGCGGTGTTCCTTAGTGTTAGGAGAATCTTTGATTGTTTACTCGGTGTTCCTGTAGCGTTGGGTTAGAATCCTTGATTTATTCCTCCGGTGTTCCTTGCGTTAGTAGAATCCTTTGATTGCCTTCCTCCGCGTGTTCCTTAGCGTTCGGTTAGAAGTCTTTGGTTTTCCTCGGTGTTCCTAGTATTAGGTAGAATCCTTGATTGTTCCTCGGTGTTCCTTAGTGTTTAGGTAGAATCCTTTGACTGTTCCTCAGCTGTCCCTTAGTGTGGTAGAATCCTTTGGTTGAGCAGAGTCCTTGGTTTGCAGACGTCGTCCGTGTCGAATAGATGCAAAATAACGCCTTTTAAGATGGATGATTAAATAAATTACTAACCACGTATTCGAGCTGTTGATATGCGGCCCTATCCAAACCCCACACAGATTCTATAAGTTTAGTCGTGGGACTTCACACAACTTATATTCGGAAAAATATTCCCAATAGCCCTGTGTGGGGTTTGATACAAAACCGAAAACGTTCTAATGGTGGCTCCTTATAATCCATATACAAACCCATTTCGACGCTATCAAAATTATGTTTAGTACATCTAGACTTAGCAGGCGCCTCCAAGGCCCGGATCGAAACTCGAACCCTATTTCATCTGTCGGAGCCTCTAACCAGCGGGGACTACAGCACGAAACCACTAGCATTAGAGGAATTTTCTGATACATATGTAAAGCACGTTTATAACACACACACCACACACACACACACACCACACACACACACATTATTATATATATATATATATATATATATATATTAGATAATATATATTCATCATGTCGCGCAATTTGCACAGATATATATATATATATATATATATATATAGATTATATATATAATTGCGTATCAACTTTTGTTTTTCCTTGTAAAACATTTCTTTTTTTGGGTGGAGGATTAATTTCCCCATATTTAAGTGACATTCACCCTTTATCAAGCGTATTATATTGACAACTATGACGGTAAAAAAAGTGAAATGAAACAAATATATATTGTATGTATGTATTTATGTATGTATGTATAATATTATATATATATATAATATATAATAATATATATATAATATAATAAAACTAAATATTATAAAGGTTTTACAATCTATTTATTAGGTGACAAAGGAACAATCACGACCATATTGGTTTCATGCGAGGGCAATTCATCAGGTGAAGATGTTTCAATATGTCACCATCGTTCCTTTGTCACCTTAATAAAATAGATAGTTTTAAAACCTTTTATAATCTTTATCTTATTATATTATATAACAGCTTCTATTTTATAATGAGCACCTCTACCAATAATACTGCCTTTGGTTACGCCCATCCAGCAAAAGCTCCAAACAGTGACCATCCCACACACTATATATATATATATATATATATATATATATATATATAACTAAAAACAGGTATACAGGGGAGGATTTATTTATAGTTAAGAAGTTATAAGGTATAAGTTAAAAGTATCCAATCAAAACTGTAAATTGGGGATGATCATCCTATATCCTCCGTATATCCCACAGTGCTATGCCTATGCAAGATTGCGCACTAAAAGATTAATTCAAAGCAGATCATTTCAAATTGTTTTTTCCCTTTTAAGGGGGAAAAAAATTTTTTTTTTTCTCAAATGTTAAAAAAAAAAAAAAAGGGATAATTTTAAAATTTTTGGGAAGAGGAAAGTTTTTTAAAATTAATATACAGAGCAATATTTTACACTTTCCAATAAAAAGAAAAACTAACCAAACTATAAATTTATTCGGCTGTAACTCAATAACGCTGAGCCTATTTTCACTAAAAAGTCTTCTGACGAAACTGCGGCTCATTTAATGATGTTACCGGTCGAAATAAATTATAAATAGCAAATGACGGTTCGTGAAGTTTTCTTTCTTATTGGAAAGTTATATATATAATATATAGTATATATATATATATAATATATATATAATATATATATATATATATATATATATATAGAATGTTTGTAGAAAAAACAAACAAAGATGTTATAAAGTTTTTGACTGACAGAAATTCTGTTTCGACATTATGCAATATGTCTTTTATCAAAGCAAACATTTGTTAAGCCGGAAAAAACGAAATAAGTTTTTTTCCGCTTACCCAATTGTTGCTTTGATAAAGGAATATTCATAATGTCGGAAACATATTTCTGTTCAGCAAAACTTTTAACATCTTGTTTTTCCTACCAAAGGGGAGCTTTCTACACATGATTGTCGGATTCAATATCCATTTTTACTCCATATATATATAATATATATTATTATATTATTATATATATATATATTATATATATATATATACCGGTATGCTCAAAAAAGTATCGAGGATTTTTGTACTTTTTCACCACACCTTGTCATTCCTGAAAAACTTAACGTTCCGTTCCAGTCTGTTCATTTCCTATCTTGGTAAATACAGCTCAAAACTCGACCACTTTTGAACACACCTTGTATTCTGAAAAAAAAAATTAACGTTACCATTAATTGTTAATTTCTATCTTGATAAATACACCTTCAATCTCGAATACTTTATGAACACAACTTGTATATGATTTGGCATTTAAAATACCCGAAAGGCATTGATATGCCGTTTAAAATCCAACCAAAGAAAACAGTTAGGAAAGCCAACCAACCCCATGTTGTAGATACTTTGGTTGTCAGCAAACATCAGTTTCCTTTATGATTAATCCAGCGCCTGAGGAGAGAGCCTAATGTTAACACACAGTTTTAGCCGAACATATACCAAAAGCCTAAGTTCCCGCAAGAACGTCTGCAGCTAAGTCTCTTAACAGGCGCAGCGGCTGAATACCGCATAGACTTGGCGAATAGAGAGCCGACATTACTTGCCTTTAAGTAATAAACAGATCGCTCGACGAGCTGTCATAGATCACACAATGGTTACATTAAGCTAGCGTACAATATTCTTATGCATGACAAGGAATATTGTTATTTTCAACGTAAACTTTTTTCCAACACTTCTCCTATTGTAATCCCTCTTTATATCTATTTCCATTGATTTCAAGAAAAAAACATTTCTTCATAGATTTTTTTTTGTTTGTCTTTCATTGGCACAAATGCGCACAGCGCCATCAATAAAAAAGCCTTCTTGTCTTGAGCTGTTTGATTCATCGAGCTGTATATTAACTCCCGCCTTTTTTTGCGTGTCCGCGCGCGAAACTGATTTTTCAATATCCTTACCCGTTCATCCAATCCAGTACGAGACCCGG
Source organism: Doryteuthis pealeii (assembly GCA_023376005.1). Taxonomy (NCBI): domain Eukaryota; kingdom Metazoa; phylum Mollusca; class Cephalopoda; order Myopsida; family Loliginidae; genus Doryteuthis; species Doryteuthis pealeii. Next base: position 65,457,019 of record CM042160.1, on the reverse strand, counting down.
TATGTGATATTATTACCGAGAGGAACACATTTTAAAATATCATATCTACTTTAAGAGAAGAGTAGGATTGCGGCCAATTCCCCAAATTATTATTAGAATCCTTTTCGAATTTGTGTGTGGTTCTTCTTCTTTCTTCTTCTTTTCTCTTCTTCTTCTTCTTCTTCTTCTTCTTCTAGATTTAACAATCGAATATTCCTTTATGAAGCTATGAAAGTATTTTGCTGTTTTGGTTTAGATTTCTAAAATTCTTCTCTCTCTTCTAGTCTTTCACATGATTTTTCATCCGTGGTACTACGTCAAATGCAGAAGCGGCGTGGGTGTAATGGCTAAAGTTCATGTGGGAAATGGACTCGTCGCCCCGAGTTCAAATCCCGGACTGGTAATTTGCATTTCACTTTAGCGCTAATACCCTTGGGAAGGTATGGACCACCCCCCAGCAGGAAAGCAGGCATACAGGCTAAACCATGCTAGGTGACCAGTCTAAGAGAATGAAACCTCTGAACTCAAAGCCTGCTGAACTTTCCGCTAAAAAGGGCTGTGGTCACATCCTGCTCTGTGCGGAGGGAGTTGGATAGATATTATACAGAAGCAGATAAACACAAATGAAATATGTGAGTAAAATCTTCCGTATATAAATAAAGAAAAACACCAATCAATGATTTTAAATCTGGCTCTGCTATTAGCATTGAGCCACCTAGATGCTAAAACCCTTTCATACTTCATTCTCGCCATACATGTATACTCGCAAGCGGGCTACCGGTGGCTCGCCTTGGTTAAATGGGAATTTTGAAGTTAGTTCCGCCGCAGATCCATTATACTGATGTGAGGAATCCTCACGGAGATTGGCTCCCATAAATCCTATGTAAGAAAAAAGACCTTGCATTTGGATCGCCAGCTTCTGAAGAGAAATGTTAATTGTCTACATCCCAAAATATGTGTATATGTGTACAAATAAAAAAATCCATGCTGTTATCATTAAATTTATTTGTTAATATTCTCAGGAATGATAAATCAAATCTCCTATTATTTTGCTCAAACAGATCCAAGCCCAAATGTAATGAGAATACTAAATATATATACTATATATATATATATATATATACTTTGTCGTTAATTTTTATTTCGAAGTTCCTCGCCGACAACATATACACACAACTGCCCTTTATATATTATATATATTATATAATATTATGGAGGCGCGGTGTGCTAGTGAGGAGCTTTGAATATTGATTCCTGTCGGATTCGAGTCACCTAGACCCTCACTGTTGGCATTTTCACATAGCGCTAATACCCTTGGAAAAGGTATGGAATCCATATATTCTCTCCCTCTAGCTATGGTAAATAGTAGAGCAGACGGCCCCGAACTTGTCATAACCAGTCTAAGAGGGATACCACAAAATTCCTGGGTCGGTCGGATTGTCCGGGCAACCCTTTATATCATCAATCTTTCCTAGCGACTTGCCAAAAAGTGTGGCGGTTGTTGCGCGAAGCTGAACAGCCTTCACTACTGTGATAGTAAAGAAGAGAGTCACTGCTGGGCTATCAGTATGTAACAGCCGCGAGTATTTGGCGCGATCGACGGAGAGGTTCCATCATATGATATTATATTATATTGCTATATATGGTAGTAATGATGAAACAGTCAAATGTGGCGCTTTGATGTTGAACAACGTTATCATGTAAGAATCATGTTGGTGAATAAATAAGCTAAGATTAATCACTGTGATCTAGGTCCTGGGTCAGATGATAAAAGCGTGTTGGGGGTGTGTGTAATGTGATATGCGTGTATCATCTATGTGTAAGATAATGCATATTTTAGACGAAACGAAAAAAAATGAATTCAAAATTTAAGCGGTTGCTTGAAACCAGAAGTAAATCTCCTTCGTATTTTGTATGTTGTGACTCAGGTTAGGATATGTATGTAATGTTATATACCCCATTTCATCGGGCTATAAATGTTGAGATGCGAGAGGGAGAGGAGGGGCGGTTCTTACTTGGTATCTGCTTCATGCTGTCCATTCTCTTACTATGAGCTGATTTCGTGCTGGGTTGGATTGTCTGGGCTTTATTTCTTTTCGATGTTAATAATAAAGCAAGACTTGGTTGTTCGTTCTTTATTCCTTTAATTCAAAACCGAACCCCAAATGCGTCACCAACCGCGGTGAGAAGATGCATTTTGGGAGCAAAGGATCCTTTCGTTTCTGCTGCCCTTCTGACTAACGGACAAAATCTTAGACTAACGCAAACTTCTTATTTCTGTTCTCACAACTTCCCAATTCGGAAGTCGGCGGATCAAGTAAAGGTTATTACCTATCGATGAATATAACCCCTCGATTTTGAATTCTACGAATTTTAATTCAAATTCTAAACTACCACTAAAAAAACATATTTCATAGGATACCACGCAATTATGTAACACAAATGTATCTACAATTTCTTTTAAGTTGTATTTTGTATTTTGATAGCATATTTCCGTTCTGTATAGTTGTTATGTGTATTTGTAGACCAGACTTAGTATTGATTAACCAAAAAAAAAAAAAAAAAAATTTGAAAAAAAGAAAAGGAAAAGAGAACTGTATCTGGGAAGATTTTGCTGTTCAAGCAGATTCACAGGGTGAAGATGAAGGCAAAAACATAAATGTAGAAAAATAACTCGACCTTGCCAGGAGAATTGGGAAAAAAAACAAACTGTTGGAATATGAGGGTGAAAGGACTTAAAATACCAGTTGTAGTTGGTTGCCACTTGGAACGGTTCCAAAAAGCTTGCTCGAAAGACTCGCAGGGCCTGGAAATCAGAGAAGAATTGCAGGACCCATCAGACAACTAGCATTGCTGAAAATCGGCTAGAATAACTCAGATAGAAGTCCTGGAAACCCAGAAGCGAGCTTGTCACTCAGACTCCATGAAAGACCATTAGCTATGCTGGTCGGAAACATTCTATATTAATAATAATAACGAATAATAATAATAATAATATAATAATTAATAATAATAATAATAATAATCCTTTGCCAGCGACACGGACCTAGTATACTCGACAAAAAGAAGAGAAACCTGTCATCTCGTTGTACTTGCCGCCCGGCCGACCACCGAGTGAAATGAAAGAAAGCGATAAGAATAGACATAATACTTAGACCTTGCCAGGAACAGCAGGAAACTGTGGAACATGAAGGGGCAAAGATCGTATTCGGTGTTCTTGGAAGGCGGTCCCCAAAAACTTAGGAAATAATTTGTTTGGGTGAATTGGAAATCAGAGGAAGAATCCGAGACCATTCAAAACACAGCCACAGTTGGATCAGCAGAATACTCAGAAGCAGTCCTGGGAGACCTAAGGAGACTTGCTTTCACTCAGCCTCTAGTGAACCACAAAACGGCTTACTCAGGTGTGAAACATAATAATAATATAATAATAATAATAATTAATAATAATAATAATGTAGACGTTGTGCGTAATAAGATGAGACTGTAAACCATATTACTCTGCGCGAATGCTAGCAAACTAGCACAACGAGAATACAAAACTAGACACGACTGGGTGGGAACGTGATCCACTGGGAATATGCCAAAAATGTAATTTTGACCATGACAAACAAAATTATATGCATAAACCAGAATCTGCTTCTGAAGAACGAAACGCCATAAAATTCTCTGGACTTTGAAATAAAAACGGATCATCTTATCCCAGCAGAAGACCCAGACTAGTGTTTGATAAACAAAAAAGAAAAAAGAACCTGTCAACTGCGTGGATTTTGCCAGTGCCAGTGCAGATCACAGACGGGTGTAAAGCTAAAGGGGGAAAAATGAAAAATGGACAAATACTGGGACCTTGCCAGAGAACTGGAAAAAGTATGGCAACATGAAGTGAAAGTTATACCAATTAGTAGTTGGTGCACTTGGAACGGTCCCCAAAAGGATTAGAAAAGGGTTTGGAAGTTTGGATATCAAAGGAAGGATTGAAACATTCAGAACACTGCACTGCTGCAATCGCCAGAATCTCAAGAAGAGTTCCTGGAGACCTGAGGAGACTTGCTGTCACTCAGGGGACTCCAGTGAAAGACCATCAGCAAACCACTGCATGTGAAAAACTCAAAAGGATGTAAATAAATAATTAGTTTGCACACAGCTATATGTTTCAAGATTCTATATAATACAAATAATTTTTCTAATAGAAACTTTAATCTTATAGGTGGTACCCTTCTACAAGGATGGTTTTGTCAATTTTGAATAACCACGAGGTTGAAACATTGTTTTCTTATTTGTATTCCGCCCAGTTGACCAAGTTATTCACTCAGGGTAGGAAATGTGACTCAAGTGGATTACCGCATGGTTCATCTCAAGACAGCCACCGCGTGGGGAGGGGTTAGCGAAATGCCTAGGGTAGACACTCATCTAAGGGCAATTACATTAGCGGGTGATAGGCAATTAAATGGCTTATAAAAATTACGGTAAGAAGCTTAAATGATCTCAGAGAGATGAGAGAGCAGAGACGAGAGAGAGAGAGAGAGAGAGAGAGAGAGAGAGAGAGAGAGCGTGTGTGTGTGTGAGTGGAGTGAGAGAGACCACACACATACAGGACAGACAGACAGACAGAGAGAGACAGACAGACAGACAGACAGACAGAGAGACTAGACGAGACGCAGACGAGATGAGACATAATGCCGTGTTCGCCTCCAGCCCAATATAAAAGCAATTCTGCTTAATGTCAGTATTAATTAGTGATCATTAAAAAAAGGCCCCCTCCTCCAAATAATCAACAAACAAATATAGCTATTACAAAAAGTATTTACAAAAAATAGTCTAGACGTCTAGGTATAACCTGATTTCACCACGTTTCTTTTTAATCTTAAGTTTTTCACAAAAAATAAATAAATAAAATTAAATAGATAAATAAATAAAAAATAAATAAAAATTGCTTTGCGTTCTCTATTGCATTAAAAAGATCTTATATAGGGAGATTGTTTTAGCTCAGCAGAGGGCCCGCCTTTGAATCGCAAGGTTCCAGGGTCAGTATAATGTGCAGTAAAGTTTGAATGTGCCGTAAAGTGCGGGAGCTCCAACTCAGCAAAAACAACTTCTCCAGGACAGCACTAGCGACAAGTGGAGAGACTCATATAATTAGATATATTTTATTATATATATATATTAATATATATATAAGACGTCGGTGCGGCCTAAAGGTCCGGTAATCAGCCAGGGATCTATCCCCTTTTCAATAGCGCGTAGGAACCCAAGAAGATTGTTTGGCGTCTGAGGTGGAGCACCACACCTACATCAGCTCCTTACTTTTACCGCACAGATCCCTGTGCTAACTCATACACTGAGTGGCGAGGCACAGTATCGAAACTTAAGGAACCTTGTTGTTCTAGCCGAACGCTCTACCGACTGAGCTTAACCCGGCCCTTGATTCATATATCGTATGTCTTTTATAATCTATTTACTTTATAAAAATTTGGTTAAATATATTGCACTTTTTGACAAAAAAGAATTCTCGATATTTTATTATGTTAAATGATTTACTCAACATAAATAATAATATACAATTTGTTTGATCTGCGACTCTTACAATCATTAGAATCTTAAAATAACTTGCGACAAATTAATTCAGAAAAAAAAACTAGAAAAAATCAATGATCTTGAAGAAAATTTATTTCTGATTTGAATAAATTTGTTTAAACACGCTAAAAAACTTTCAAAATGATTTAGTTCTACTGGCTTTAAAACAGCACCCTACTGGGTGACCAATAAGTATCTCTTGCGGATGTGTGTGATTGGTCTGGCTTAATAATGACACTTCATACATCGGAATACATATTACTTTTTACAAGTTATAAAAATTGTTATTTCACAAAAAAATTATCACAAAAAATTCACGTAAAAAATAACAAAAATCGACATATTCGTAGGCACCCCTTTTTGATCTCTCATTCAGACTGACAGTTTTTTTCATTACAACCGTCAATATCCGTTGTTTTAAGCAGACATTTTTTAGAGATTTAAAAAAATTAAAAACTAACCCCTAACCCTAATTCCTAACTTCTAACATAATTCTAATCCTATCCTAACCCCTATCCTAAACCCTAACAAACAACCGGATATGTTACGTTGAAATTTAAAAAAAAAAGGTCTATCTGAATAAGATCAAAAAGGGGTGCCTAAAGGTCATATGGTCCCAAAAATCAATCAACAGTGCTTAAAAGTTAGAATCCAAATTGAGAATTGTAGCCGTCCTGATTCAACCCGTTTTTGTTTCTCATAGAGTTTTGACCTAATTCCAAAATGGTATGATATGGTTGGGCACAGCCTCAGGAGTCAAAACTTAAAAAATATGACACACTGATATTATTATTATCAGGAGATTTACTACTAAAATCTCAATTATGTTTATATTAAACGAATTGTCGCCATTTGTTTAGTCTCGACACTAGTTGCCAGACACAAAGGCGAGATTGAAGATATGACGAAATTTTAAGCAGAAAAGGAAAAAAGCTTAAACCACTGGTCCAAGAAAAATACCACTCAACTCTCAGTTCTCTCTGGATTGTCTAGCCTGGTCGGTGGACTGTAAGAATACACGTGACTGCACCTCTGCATAGAGGTAAAAAACAACCCTTATCTAATTTAACCCATAGATGGAACCCACCAATATACCACTTCCTTGTTCTGAGTGGACCTGGAGCTTATTGCAACATGGACTACTCACACTCCACAGCTCGGAAACTCATCTATTAGATGCCTTTAACCGCACACCCAGCACTTAAGCCCTCAACCAATGCTTCTAAGAACATATATGTAAAAAAAGGTTAGGAGGGTGTCGTTAGAGCAATACGCGTCGCGACAATTATATAAGTCTAGCGCTTGAACGTAACTAGTCCTGTTGATCTGAGGGAGCCTCTTCCACCGCTGTCTACCAATAAGGGTCAAAGTGGCAGGGTTGCAAGTCATAAACAGGCTCACCACCTAGGATCCATCTTAAGAACCATCACCAAGTTGCCACCCACGGCGACATGAGGGTACGTCTGAAGCAGGTGCAGTTGGCGTTTCCGCACCCCCAGGCGACAGCGGTCTAAACTCATTTGGAGTAAAAATAATAAATCAGAATCTGTTCTTGAGAATTGAAACCTTAAAATCTCTGGACTTTGAGATAAAGACGATCACCTTAAAAGACCGACATAGTAATTGATAACAAGAAAAAGAACTTGTCAACTGGTGAAGAATGAAAAAAAAAACCGAAAGATGGACAAATCCTGGATCTTGGAGAAGAAACTGAAAAACCTGGAATATGAGGATAAAGTGATACTCTGTTTAATGAAATTGACATTGGTCACATCCTGCTCATAGGAGGGTTGAATATATCTTAATGCTATATATATATATATAGTAATTATATATATATATATATATCGTGTGTGTGTGTGACTGTGTTGTGTACTTTAAATAAAGTTCGATAAACATAACGTTTTTGGTTTGTTATTTCAAATCGTGTCTTTTATTAAACGAAGATGATTGTTTTGTTGATAACCTTGTAATTATAATACACGTGATGATTGTGTGTAACGTAAAAAATAATTAAATTCCTAATAATTTGAATTCCCATATGTTGTCAGTAAATCTTATTTTAACTCGCCTGAACAACGAGACTAACATTTTTGTTAAGTCCGTTGTTCCATGTGTCTATTACAGTTTTACCAAACCCCCCACACGAGTAAGGAGGTCCATGTAATCTTGGAATATATATAGAAATATGAATATACTTACATACTCAATGTCAATATACGCAGAAAAGGCTGTCTGCTAATACCCTTGGCGAAAGGTGAGTATGCATATCATAACATCCAGGCCATGTCACCCCACCCCCTTCAATTTTTCTGAAATTTGTCCACATGTGGCATTTTGAATAAAATTAGACAATCCCAAAACTTGAGCCTTCCAATTCAGAAAATTGGCCACAGTTTTCGATTTTCGAGCTCTCCAAAATATGAGGGGGTTGCGCGAAAAATGGCGACTTTTTGTAACCATTTTTTGTCCTGTAAAACGAGTTTCTAGAGTTCCTTACTCCTAGAAATTGGTTTAAAAGCAATTGGCCCAAGGAATCCAAAATATCAAAAAAAGTCTTTTTTATTTTTTAAGTTTTTTTTTTTCTAATACCAATTAAAGTTATTTAATGATTTCTGTTTGCCAAAATTTTAACTGCATCTGTCGTAGCTTCCGGTTCCTGAACAAAAATCCAAACTATCTTTTAGTACAATAATGTTCCAATATAGTGAAATAATAAATAGAAAAACATTTGTCATAGATGCGGTGCTCACATCGGGTATTATTGGATCTGCTATGAAAATCAATATACGTCAATAACTTTTAAAATTGGTTACTTTAAGATTAAGTGTTACTTATTGTCGAGGTCTCTATCGAAATCTGTGTTAAATTTGCCTAAAAAACAGCTCACTGCCTTTTGGTCTGGTATTGCAAAATCTGGTCTTTTATTAAAAAGAAAGCGATTGCTATTGTATATAAATCCTGCAATGTGTCTATATATACTACAAGAATAAAAGCTTTTACATAATATACGATGTGCGTGTTAATTTGTACAGTGTTTTAACAAAATCAGGTTTAATAAATAATTTAAAGTAAATCGTTGGGGCGTCTAAAGTCGTATAAGCCAATCAGCTGAGGAGTTCTATCCCTATTCACTAGCACTAGAAGATTGTTTTGTCCGTCTGAGGTGGAGCGCCACACTACAATGATCCTCTTACTACGCACAGATCCCTTAATGCTACTCCCATACGCGATGACAAGGGCCGTATTGAACTAGGAATCTTGTGTTTTAGCCGAAACGCCCTCTACCGACAAGCTAAACCCGAATTACTCGCTGTTATTGATCCTCTAAATATTATTGTTTAATCTTCAATGTAATTAAAATCAACCTATGAATGTTTTATATTAAAAAACCCAATTACAATATAATTTAAAATAAGAGTAAATTCCTGTATATGCGTTTTTATTTACTGCGATTAGTCTTTTTGATTAAAATACAGTATTAACTTTAGTACTGTACATATAAATAAAAAAAACGCCCGCCGGCGATATAAAAATTAGATTTTTGAAACATATTGCCTGAGGGTGGATTCAATGTCAGCGCAGTTTGTACCCTAAGTAATAAATCCATCAAAATTCATTAAAGGCGATTAAAATAAATACAATTGAAATGTAACTTTAAATAGTATCTAAAATACAACAAACTATAGTATAGATTATAATTTCCAGTCATGTATTTATTAAACTTGGTTTTAAAAGAACAATGAGGACTGTCATAGCCGCCATGTCAATAGGTGATTTATCATGTTATGAACATTTGGGTAATGTGACGTAAGCATCGCTAATTTTTTGTACAGAGAAAAAACCGGAAGCGAAATCTCCAATCTAACAGAATTACCAGAAACTTTTGCCCGGCCGGGCAGGGGCTGATTTTTAGCTAGTTATCTTTTATACTTCTAGTTTTGTCCAGCCATATGAAATGATAGTAAATGTCTTACTGAAAATAATAGAGACATTTTCTTATTCCCCCCAAAAACCCCCCTCCCAACAAAACTATCCCAAAAACCCTGTGATATAAGCCATCCCCCTCTAATGACCGAACGCCCCACTAGCTTCTCGAGGATCTTGAAGCCATTCTTTTTTAAGGAGGAAGCTGAAAACTGGTTAGGAACTCTGGCAAGAGATTCGAACTCACAATGGCCAGTGATAAACATGGACCCTAAGATAAATATAATTATGGCTTAACCGAAGCATACAGGTCATGCCCATTACTATGACTTCCTTCTTGTAAAATCCTATTTCTCTTTTTTATCACCGCGACGTATAAGAATGTATATAATATATATATATTATTATATAATATATATATATAGTATATGAGGTAGGTAAAAGGATAGTGACAAAAAATAATAACTCAAAACAAGTCTAAGAGTTGAAATATTTCGTCCATATCATAAGGACATCCTCAGTCAAATGATTTTTATTCAAGCAAAAATTACGTACATGTGATTGACGAGGGAGTGAGTTAGTAGCGGAAATGAAGGTAGGGAGGTTAGGGTGGAATAAGCGGATGAGGATAACTATGATGAAGTGTGTTGGAAAGTTTACAGGAAGCAGGGTGGAGGCTAGGAGCTAGATGCTATATAGATATATATATAATATATATGCAGGAGTGAAGTATTGAATATATGACAAAATGTGGTTGAAAAATAGTGGGAAAATGTGCATGATAAAAACCAACAATAAATTAATTGATATTTCACCTCATTATTGGCTAAAACTTTTTCAAAGTTTTATTACTTAAGTGCTTGTACATTCTGCTTTTATAGTGAAAGTTAATAGTGGGTGAGGGGGTAAGAGAAAGGGAGGTTTTTGGTGTGTAGTTAGGGGAATGAAAAAGAAGTAGGGGTGGGCTTTGTATGTGGGGAATATATTATATATATGTTGTAACACGGTGTGTGGTGTTTGGGGGAAAATGCTTTTGTTGTTGCTTCTTTTTTGTTTGCCGATAATTTTTAGGAGATATAAGCTGCTTAATTGACATCGTACCTGAATTTGAAAATTAATTAATTAATAATGAATTAGCGGAATACCTATTAATATGTATGGCCTTAAACAAATCGAGAAAATTCAATCTCTGTATGTACATTTCGGCCTATTAGCCTCATCAGCCAGAGCTTATAGATCGGAAAGACCGCCCTGTGCGTGATTTGAAACCGGACTCCAATTTAAGCACTTATTCTCTCATATATATATATATATATAATATATATATGCTTGTGTGTGTGTGTGTGTGTGTGTGTCTGCCTGAAAAATCAGCTTTGTGAAACTACCCGTTTATCTATGTATGTATCGGACCCCTTCATTTCAGTGCTTCGTTGTGGGATTTGACATAAAGGTCAGTTTATACATAGGTATCCACGAAGATAGGGGGAAGATGTTAAGTGATCTGTTCGTTTTGTGGGTAGGGTGGAGGGGCGTACCCCCTATCATTTCACCAATTGTTCTCCCTAACATATTTTTTCATCTATTTTATTCTTATTTCACTCTTTCACTCTTTATATATATATATATATTATATATATATAATTGTAGTCAGATAATCGAATGCTGCCCATTACTAGTACTAGTTGGTGTAATGGTTTGATCTTCACAGCGTATAGTAGCAAACAATTTAGCCACCATCACACACCCACACACACACACACACAACACACACACACACACACACACACACACAATAATATTTTATATATATATATAATTATATTATTTGTGAATTAAAAAGGCTTAAATACCATGGCGTATCGTGGTTCACTGAACAATTGACTCTCATACGGAACTGAACTCTACCACCAAAACTACTGGTAGAGAACTAAGGACCAGCCTAGAACGCCTGTACACGAAAAACTTGACACACCAAAAGAATTTATTATATATATAAAATTATGTATGGTATATATATAAATAGGTAGCATAGA
>CM042160.1:65428006-65438006 GCA_023376005.1 Doryteuthis pealeii | reverse complement strand
GGTACCATTTTTTTTTGGCTTGTTGGGGAAGATAGATTTTTTTTTTATGAGAGCATCGAAAAAGACTTGAGCGTTTTTGTGTTTGCATTAAGACCTTTTGTTATGATCTTTATATTTTTAAACGTAATTACGTCAATAAGTCTGGAGTGATTGACTATGATGTAGTGAAGCATTGCCCACACAGGGTAAACGATGTAGAGTGGTTTGTGTCTGATATGCAATGTAAATACGAAGGTAATCACAAAAGTAAGATCTCTAGAATTCTGGAGATGCAAGGAAACTGTTCGTGCAGCTATTGTCAACATTGTTCTGTTTGTTATGCATACTCCTTCTTATGCTACCTATTTTTGCTTCCTTTTCTCTTCTTCATTGCCAATTTGTTCTCCCCTGTTTCTTTCATTTTCCAGTTGTTGTTGTTGTTGTTGTTGATGTTCTTTCTTCTTCTTCTTCTTCTTCTTCTTCTTCTTTCTTCTTTCTTCTTTCTTCTTTCTTCTTTCTTTCTTTCTTTCTTCTTCTGTCAGCCTATGTTACCACCTTTTTCTTCCTTTACTCTTCTTCCTTTCCAATTTGTTCTCTCCTGTTTCTTCATTTTTCAGTTGTTGTATCTATCTTCTTCTTCTTCTTCTTCTTCTTCTTCTTCTTCTTCTTCTTCTTCTCTTCTTCTTCTTCTTCAAATATATGACCCTAACGAATTGTATGCCTAGTAGTAAGAGAGTCGCAAAGATTCTTCTTCTTCTTCTTCTTCTTCTTCTTCTTCTTCTTCTTCTTCTTCTTCTTCTTCTTCTTCTGTCAGCCTATGTTACCACCTTTTTCTTCCTTTACTCTTCTTCCTTTCCAATTCTCCTGTTTCTTTCATTTTCCAGTTGTTGTCTCAATATTCTTCTTTTCTTCTTCTTCTTCTTCTTCTTCTTCTTCTTCTTCTTCTTCTTCTTCTTCTTCTTCTTTAAACGGCATTTTCTGGTGCACTGACTGCATACAAACAGTAGTGCTTGTTTGTCTCTCCTTCCTTCTGGCTTTCTTTGCTGTGGAGTCTACTTTTCTCTCTGTTTCTCTTCTTTTCATGCCTTGTTTGACATTGAGGCTCCAGGACACTTGACAGAAAAACAAATTCTTATTGTAGTAATACATATGCTAGAGTAGAATATTTAGAATGATCTCACACCGTGTGAAAATATTAACCACCATATGGCAATGTTATTAACTCGAAATGCATCGCAGGGGAGCGCTGCTAGCCATGTTGGTCGTGCTTGAATTGAAATTGCTTTGAGGGTGGCCCACCCCGAGGAAAGAATATAGGAAATTGATCTCAAAACCAAGGAAATATATTTTACAAGAATAAAATAATTCAATAAAATAAACCAGAAAACAAAGGATTACCACACACTTGAGAGCTCGCACAGATCGAGGGCAAATTGTGGGTGGGGGCGGGTGAGTTAGTGGTGGGGTGGGTGGGTTAGTGGTGGTGGTAGTAGGGTAGATAGATAGATATGAACAGTTTGAGATAGAGAGATAGATATTAACGTTGAGATAGATAGATAGATATGAGAGGTTGATAGATAAATAGATAGATAGATAGATAGATAGATTAGAATAGATAGATAGATTATATGATAGATAGATAGATAGATAGATATAAACAGACTGGATTAGATAGATAGATTCGATTGAAACAGATTAGCGTTATTGCATCCGCGAGCTCACCACCTCTCTCTATATTTCCCTACCCACTTTCATTCTTTATTTCTAATTATATTTCTTCTGTGCAGCATGTCCTTTTCTTCCCAGACTATCAACTCTTTGGCCCCATGAAAGAGGGTTTGAGAGACAAACATTATTCCAGTGACGAGGAAGTGAATTCTGTAGTGAAGAAGTGACTCAAAGTACAGTCAACAAAATTTTACAGGACAGGGATACATGCTCTCATTCAAAGGTGGAACATTGCTATTGAGAGAAATGGTGACTATGTGGAGGAGTAAGGATGTGATCCATAGAGAACCAGCTTCATTTTGATGTATTATGCATGTTCCTGTGTTGGGAATTATACCTGTCCGAAACAAAATGGCATTACTTTTTGACTCATCTATGTGGAGAAGTAGGGATGTGATCCACAGAGAACCAGCTTCATTTTGATGTATGATACATGATCCTGTGTTGGTACTGATACCTGTCCGAAACAAAATGGCATTACTTTTTGACTCATCTATGGGAGAAGTAGGGATGTGATCCACAGAGAACCAGCTTCATTTTGATGTATGATACGTGTTCCTGTGTTAGTAATTATACCCGTCCTAGACAAAATGGCATTACTTTTTGACTCATGTATGTGAAGAAATAGGAATGTGATCTACGGAGGACCAGCTTTATTTTGATGTATGATACATGTTTCTGTGTTGGTAATTATACATGTCCTAAACGAAATGGTATTACTTTTTGACATTACTTTTTGACTCATCTATGTGGAGAAGTAGGGATGTGAACCACGCAGGACCAGCTTCATTTTAATGTATGATACATGTTTCTCTGTTGGTAATTATACCTGTCCTAAACAAAATGGCATTACTTTTTGACTCACCCTAGTATAACCACCGCTGTTCTAACGTGTATTGACGGAATTAGAATTGGGCAAAACTTCATATGTCTATTCGTTCGCCTGTTTCTTCTTTCGTATATCTGACTTTTCTTCTCCCCCCCCTCTCTCTCTCTCTGTGCGTGGGTCTGTTCATCAGTTAACTTTGTAGTGAGCTCTCTTCCCGCCCTCTCCCCCCGTTGAATCTACCGGAAGTTATAAATTGAAAGCCACTTTATATAGAAATGTCAGTGATGCATCGAGACAACGTGACGGGCGAAAAGCATGAGTGAATGATTAAAGAAGCGTCGTCGCTTTATCTATAAAATGCCCCGAAAGCAAGAAACCGATCCCATATAATGAAGCGAGCAAGTGAGAGCATCCTGGTCGCTGGTAAGCCTTGGTCAAAACGATGGTCAAAATGACCGCGAATGTTGTACGCCATTGCTTGATTCAATTGCGAGGGGATGTAGAATGTATTAAATGAGTTGCCTGCCCTTTACAAGTTGAAAAGGTCGTGATCTCTTTATTAGCCTCGGGTTATACACACACACACACACACACACACACACACATATATATATATATATATATATATATATATTCACTTAAGGCCTATAGAATTTGTCTTTGGTTTGGGAATTCAATCAAATATTAGCGAATTAATAGTCATATTCATTCGGTACTGGTTGTAAGACTTAAATATATTCCCTGCGGCATCCACGTCGCGCTGTGATAAAATGCAACCATAAAAATTCAGAGTTAAACTATATTGAAGTGTGGTTGGTTGGTTGGTTGGTTGTTGGTTGGTTGGATTTTATGGCATTTAAAAAATTTGAATACCCATCAAGAATAATAAATAAAACATCTTTGGCATAAAATAACCCAACAAGGATTTACATGCCGCAAAATCCAACCAATCAACCAACCTATAATCTAAAAGTTAGTGAGTTCGATCTCCACCAAGCGCCCGTCTATTGTGACCTTGTGTCATTCTCAGCTTAGCAAATATGACGTGGTTACATATAATCAGTTGATAGTGATTTCGATATTCACTGAGTGCTCGTTATTTCTGACCTTGTGTCAGACTCGGCTAAGTAAGTATGACTGGAGGGCAATTGTTAGCAAACTTTTCTTTCTCGCGGAGCGACGAAAAATCTTTGTTTGTTGGTTAAATTTTTTTACGGCATATCAACTCTTTTCGGGCTATTTAATGCCGAATCAAGTCGATTTGATGGACAAAGGACTCAGATTACTTACAGTACCTGCTTTTGCTTAAATGGTCACCCAATTGAATATTGGACAGGCTCATCGCTGCTTAACTTTGGTGATCTAGTGGGAACCAGTGCTCACAGCGTAACTTGGCCGTAATTTGTTGAATAGAATACCGAACCAAGTGATTTTCATAAACAAAGGATTCAAATTGATTACAGTACATGCTGTTATTCAACTGGTCACCCAATTAAGTATTGAACAGTCTCATCGCTGCTTAACATCGTTGATCAAGCATGAATCCATGGTTTCAGTGTGACTTAACCGTAATAGATATATCAGATTACACTTATTTCAAGTCAATTTTAATTTATTTCTATATATCATACGCAGGATTGCTTTTAATACATTTGAGAATAAAACAACAATATTAGAAGTCAATAATCTAATTACAATGGAGATTGTGTATTTTTCTGTCTGTAAGCGAAATTATGTTACTACTCAGGTCACAATTCCCTTAGTTATTTACGTCACATTCTCCATGATTTTATTTTTATTTAGACCTCAATTATTAATTAAATAGTTTTACATCATTAATACTGTTGACCATATCTACATATTAACATGCAATTGTATTTATATATACAACAAAATATCGGTTTACAGTGTGAACGGGAAGGCTAATTTTCATATTGATTTTACGAATTTGATTTTAATAAATATCTGATTAGTATTATTGATTTCAAATATTTTGGTTTATCTTAATGAATATGAGCAAAAATCTCGGCGACAGATCTTAAAAGAAATCCATAAACAAGAAATAACTGTAATTTTATTCTTTACTTCTTATTTTAACTAAATAGTTAAATTAGGAAAATCTAGCAATGAAAGACGGAAGTTATGGAAGAGTAAGATTCAGTTATTCTATTTTCCGATTTTTCTGTTTCAAATCTTTTTATCAGCATTCTTATTTAGATTCATTAGCCTTTCTAATTTAATATAATATCATTACATTAAAACTTAAATACTTGCATCCGGAGGGTACATACATCTGCTAGTACTGAATAATTATTTTTAAATCCACTTTGGCTAAAATTATTATACAAATTACCCAAACCGTATACCATGTAAACCTTTATTTCTTAGTGATATATAATACACACTGTAAGACTTTAACATGGGCTTTTCGGGGCTTGTTTTGTTAATGAAATTAACAATATCATCCCAGGGTGTCATCCCCCCAAGCAACATCTGGCCCTTTGATTTAAAGATGCAAGGCTGGCTTTATTGTCCAGTGCCTGAGGCGCCCCTTGAGGGGAAATGCCGACAGGATCCATCCAATTTTTGCACCCGCCATCCCATGAGCCCCAGACCTCCCACCCGGCCTAGCTGGGGTTCCAGTGTGCTTCGGCTAATGGACCGGGTTAAGGTACAATTATTAGCGTCGATCCCAGAGGGCCATCCCTCCAGGAAATACCTGCCCTTTATGGGCAGGGATGGGTTTATTGCCCAGCGCCTTAGAGGGGGAATGCCGAAAGGATTGACGCAATTTTTGTTCTCTCCCACCCATTAGCTTCGGCTTGTGGGTGGGCCCACGTTAAGACGAGGCCTTGTGCCCAGTCCATACAGTTGGGGTATGAGACAAATATACATCCCATGAGCCTCAGTTCGTGGGTGGCTCCATATTAAAAAGATCTTGTGTCATACCCGCATACGTGGGATGCGAGGTAAATACCTTAATGACGTGGGTTGTTTGTTTCAAAGCAAATTTAACTTAGCTCGACTTTAATCTTTAATATTGTTGATAAATTAGAAATAATTAATATTGAATGAATGAGTATTTAATAATTATTGAGAATACAACATAGATAACTAAGAGAATGGTGACAGAGTTTCGGTTTGGTGTGGAAAAAGCCTAGAGTGATTACTGAGACTGCAAGGATTACGGAACGATTACGCGAACCGTCTACCTCGAGGTTTTAGCACTCTGTTGCGAGTTACTATACTGTATATGACATTAAACTGCATCTAATGGTGAAGTTCAAATTCTGGACCTCTGGGGAGTGTGGAGTACCCCTTCATCTCCATTGCTCCTGGGTCTACTCTGACCCAGTGTGTAGCACCTGTTAGGGTTAAATAGATTAAAAAATGAGTTTTAAAAATATCTACAAAAGAAATTGGATTTAAATAAAAAAATGTTAGATACCCAACAAGAATGACAAACAAAATGTCTTTGGCATAAAATAACCCAAAAAGGTTTGGCATGGTGTAAAATTCAACCAACCAACGAATTGCATCAAATTGTTGAAATATTTTCCTTTGACAAATCAAATATATAAATGTCTGCTAAATCCGTGTTTCTCATAAGTGTTGTGGACTTGCCTAGCATATTGTGTGTAGAGAGTGAATGCACTGGTCCAGGAATATTTATATACAGCTATCTGAGAACATTGGGGTGATTACTGAGACTGCAAAGATTACGCGAACCGTCTACCTCGAGGTTTTAGCACTCTGTTGCGAGTTACTGTATGTGTGGCGCGCATGTAGTTGAATGTACTAGTGTAATGAATAATATCTGACCAGTATACAACACGATTACAGACAGGCAGACACTGAATCTCCATAATAAGTAAAAGTAAAGTCGTCAGGGCGGCCTAAAATCGGTATCAGCTAGTCAGCGAGGGAGTCTATGCCCTTTTCAATAGCGCTAGACCAAGGAGATTGTTTTGGCGTCTGAGGTGGAGCTCCACACCTACCATCAGCTCCTTACTTTACCGCACAGATCCCTGTGCTACTCATACGCTGAGTTGGCGAGGACCGGTATCGAACTAGAAACCTTGTGGTTTCTAGCCGAACGCTCTACCGACTGAGCTAACCAGGTCCAATAATAAGATTAATTTTTTTGTTTTATTTTAACAAGATTTCATATGGAATGTTGTGATAAGATAAGTTTCCTTTGTTTTGTTTTTTTGTTTTTTTTTCACCTCGTCGACTTTATAAATCACTGCAGCTGTTTTGAATTAGACTAATGCTAGTCTCCAAGATCAGTTACGAGCAGTGGTATCGTTATTATAACATACGATATGTATTAACTCTTTGCCTACTTTAACCGCTCACAGAAGAATTCTGGAGATAAGACGACTTGTTGTACTCAGACTCCAGTGAAAGACCATCAATTAACGCTGATGTGAAAAAAACTTTATAAGATGAGTTCTGAGGTGAATAGACAGTGAACTTTGAAATATCTCATCATAGGGGTAAGAAATACCAAGAAAATCTGGTACAGTCTAAGTATATTTGGTAGGCGAGAAGTTTAAAAAATTATGGAGATAAATACTAAATTTTAATTAAATCTTATTATAATGGAGATTGTGGGTTTTCTGTCTGTAACCGAAACTATATACTACTTAAGTGACAATTCCCCTTTTTATTTACGTCACATTCTCCATGATTTTATTTTTATTCAAACATCAATTACTAACAAAATTGTTACATCATAAGACTGTTGACCATATCTACATGATATACCGCGTACCCCACTTGTACGGGTCAGGCACAAAGTCCCTATTAACGTGGGAACCACACAAGCCGAAGCTCATGGAGTGGCAGGTGAAAAGATTGCGTCGATCCCGCGGCATTCCCCTCAAGGGGGCGCCTCATGCGCTGGGCAATAAACCCAGCCCTGCCCCTTTAAATCAAGGGGGCAGGTGTGCCTGGTGGATGGCCCCCTGGATCGACGCTATTAACTCGTAAAGATCTTTCAGGGCCGAAGCCACTGGACCCCCGGCGTGGGCCGGAGTACATGCTATAACACGCAGTTTTACTTATATTATACAACAAAATAGCGGTTTCAGTGTTAATGGAAGGCTAATTTGCATATTGATATTAAAAAAATTGATTTTAATAAACATGTGCTTAGTATTATTGATTTCTAATTGTGGTTGCTTTAATGAGTTACAGCAAAAATCTCGGGTATAAATCTTAAAATAAATCCATTAACAGAAGAAATAACTGTAATATTATTTCTTTACTTCCTATTTAACTAAAGTTCAATTCGGAAAATTTACCAATGAAGGACGGGAGTAATGGAAAATGATGGAAAGAAGTTAGTTTCAAAGTTGTTCTATTTTCAATCATACCTCTGTTCAATCGTTATCTGCCATTTTTATTAGTTTCATTAGCCTTTAATTTAATATGATATTTTATTATATTAAAACTTAAATACTTCGCACTCGGAGGGTGCATATATTTGCTAGTGTGAATAATATCATATCAGAAAGAATTCGTATACTTACGCGGTTTTGGGGAGCCCTGTATCCAGTGGCTTCGGCCATTGGATCGGTAAGGTATTGATAACAGCGTTATTCCAAAAGGAGGGGCGACAGCAACCCCCTCAGGCAACACCTGCCCTGTTCGTCTAGAGAGAAAGGGCTGGATTTATCGTCAGTGCCTAAGGTACCTCAAAAGAGGAATGCCAAATGGATACACGCAATTTTTAACACTGGCCACCGCATGAGCTTCAGTTCGTGCGTGGCCTCCCTACGTTAATCAATCTTGTGTTCATCTGGCATTTTGGAATGTCAGTAAATAAAAGATAAATAAGAATTCGTTAAATTTCAATTTGAACTTTGGGGCGACGAGTCCATTTTCTACGACTCTAACCTTTACACCAGACACCTCCATATGTCCCATAATGCTATAACCCTTGGGAAAAGCTTGAATCCAACTATTCACTCTAAAGCTTTGAGTAAATAGTAGTCAGACGTGGCTCTTTTATCTTGATACTAACTGTTTAAGAAAAGAAAAGTGAATTCAAAGCAAAGGGCTCTTTTCTCGTTAGTCACATTACTTTGATAGCTCCTCCTCCTAAATAAAAATAGGAGTCTGTTGTAATGGAATAGTCCACACTCCCTCTCACCCCATATGGTTTGACTTCATATATATGTAGCACAACATTATACTGCGCTGGCTTCGAGGATAGTAGGGTACCTCACTATTCCTGTCCGTCTCATTGTATCCCTGCCAATAAAATTTCAAATTCTGGGTGAGACTGAATGCTTCAAGGTGATTTATCGATTGAAAATTTTATTTTTGTCCAGATTGTTAATCCTAAGGAAGCACTCATTACATGTCGTTTGTCGCCCTATCGGCTGGGACAGAAGAATATACCGCCTGCACTTCTGCAGGGGGGAAAATCCCCCCCCCAAATGGGGCCACCTAATTGGTCGGGGTGGCGACCCGTGATTCTTAAAGACGAATTCTGTGGCTGAGCGTCTACGAATATGCAAACACTTCACTTTAGCCCTTACTTGGACTAGACGGCGGTCGAGAGGCCCTCCGAACAATTCGCAGGTTACAAGCCCTAGCAACCTATATGTTGTTCCCAACTGTATTAAATGGACAACCCAACCATTTTTATCATATATGTGCTAGAAAACTGGAGTGAGGGTCTTAGTTGTCCTGGGTTATGATGGTAAACTGCATTTATTGGGTTGAGTTTCAATTCTGGAGCTTTTGGAGATTTGTGGAGTAACCCTTCATAGCCTTACTCAGGATCCACCCCGACTCGAGCTGGTAGCACCCGTTCGCGGTCCTATGCCGGGTGAATAAAACAAATAATTAGAAAAAAGTGGTTACAAATTCAGTATTTAAAAAGATACTTATCAAGAACGAATAAAACAAAATGTCTTCGGCATAAAATAACCCAACAAGTTTGATATGCCATAAAATCAACAAACCAACCAGCCAACAAAATCTCCACTTTTGATTCATTAACTAGAATTAATTAGCAAATCATTAATAATGGAGATTCGCTTCCGTTTTTGTCTGTAACAAAAATTTACGTCCACTGCTTACGTCACATTACCCCAAATCGTCATAACATAAATAAATACACTCAAAATGAACATGCAACATGTCTAATGTCCTTCATTGTTTTTTAAAACAAGTTTTAATAAAATACATTGACTGGTATTATATATCTATAATAGTTGTTTTTATTTTAATACATATTTAAAGTTTTACATTTCAAATTGTTTTATTTTTAATCCTTATGAATTTGTTGATTTTACTTACTTAGGGCTACAAACTCGCTGTCACTGAATTTTTACTGCCACCCCCAGGAATATGTTCAAAAATCTATTTTACATCGCCCGGAGGGTGTTTTTTATTTTGTACTAGTGGTTAGGGGATTATCTTTCCTTGCCGGAAGAGTTATCTTCT
>CM042160.1:65399433-65427906 GCA_023376005.1 Doryteuthis pealeii | reverse complement strand
TTCACTTCGTATACTTACGCGGTTTTTTGGGGAGCCCTGTGTCCAGTGGCTTCGGCCATTGGATCGGTAAGGTATTGATAACAGCGTTATCCCAAAGGAGGGGGGCGGCAACCCCCTTAGGCAACACCTGCCCCCTTCGTCTAGAAGAGAAAGGGCTGGATTTATTATTCAGTGCCTAAGGCACCTCAAAAGAGCAATGCCAAATGGATACACGCAATTTTTAACACTGGCCACGCATGAGCTTCGGTTCGTGCGTGGCTCCCTACGTTAATCAATTCTTGTGTTCATCTGACATTTTGGAATGTCAGTAAATAAAATGATAAAATAAGAATTCGTTAAATTTCAATTTGAACTTGGGGCGACGAGTCCATTTTCTACGACTCTAACCTTTACACCAGACACCTCCATATGTCCCATAATGCTTATACCCTTGGGAAAAGTCTGAATCCAACTATTCACTCTAAAGCTTTGAGTAAATAGTAGGTCAGACGTGGCTCTTTTATCTTGATAAGGTAACTGGTTTAAGAAAAAGAAAAGTGAATTCAAAGCAAAGGGCCTCTTTTCTCGTTACTTTGATAGCTCCTCCTCCTAAATAAAAATAGGAGTCTGTTGTAATGGAATAGTCCACACTCCCTCTCACCCATATGGTTTGACTTCATATATAGTGAGCACAACATTATACTGGGCTGGCTTCGAGAATTAGTAGCGTACCTCACTATTCCTTGTCTGTCTCATTGTATCCCTCTGCAATAAAATTTCAAATTCTGGGTGAGACTGAATGCTTCATAGGTGATTTATCGATTGAAACATTTTTATTTTTTGTCCAGATTGTTAATCCTAAGGAAGCACTCATACCATGTCATTATTCTCTCGTTTTGTCGCCCTATCGGCTGGGACAGAAGAATATACCGCCTGCACTTCTGCAGGGGGGGGGGTAAAATCCCCCCCAAATGGGGCCACCTATTGGTCGTGGGTGCCGACCCGTGATTCTTAAAGACGGAATTCTGGTGGCTAAGCAGTCTACGATATGCAACACTTCACTTTAGCCCTTACTTGGACTAGACGGGCGGTCAGAGAGGCCCCCTCCGAACAATCGGCAGGTTACAAGCCCTAGCACCTATATGATTGTCCCAACTGTATTAATGACAACCTCCAAACATTTTTTATCATATATGTGCTAGAAAGCAGTGAGTGAGGGTCTTAGTGTCCTGGGTATGATGGTAAACTGCATTTAGTGGTGAGGTTTAAATTCTGGAGCTTTGAGATTTGTGGAGTACCCCTTCATAGCCATTACTCCCATGTCCACTCCGACCTCGAGTGGTAGCACCCGTTCGGGTCCTATGGGGTGAATAAAACAAAAATAATTAGAAAAAAGGGTTACAAAATTCAGTATTAAAAAGATACTTATCAAGAACGAATAAAACAAAATGTCTTCGGCATAAAATAACCCAACAAGTATTGATATGCCATAAAATCCAACAAACCAACCAGCCAACAATCTCCCACTTTGATCATTAACTAAGAATGTAATTAGCAAATCTATTAATAATGGAGATTCGCTTCCGGTTTTTGTCTGTAACAAAAATTACGTCACTGCTTACGTCACATTACCCCAAATCGTCATAACATAGAATAAATACACTCAAAATTTGAACATGCAACATTAGACAGTCCTCATTGTTTTTTAAAACAAGTTTTAATAAATACATGACTGGTATTATATATCAAAATATAGTTTGTTTTATTTTAATACATATTTAAAGTTTACATTTCAAATTTTATTTTTTAATCCTTTAATGAATTTGATGATTTTACTTACTTAGGGTACAAACTCGCTGTCACTGAATTTTTTACTGCCACCCCTCAGGCAATATGTTTCAAAAATCTATTTTTACATCGCCCGGAGGGTGTTTTTTTATTTTGTACTAGTGTAGGGGATTATCTTTCCTTTGCCGGAAGAGTTATCTTCTCGCTGCGTTGCTGTTTGTTCCCACTAGGGAACCTCTGGGATTTAAGCGTCTGGTTTGAACTTGTCTTCATCTCTATAGCTGGATCTTATCAAGAACTGCTATGGGCTAGAGTCTATCTACCTCCTTTCTCGGTGGGGCTTTTGTCCCCCCCCCCTTACATTACTGTAAGTCCTTTATACAGCATGGACTATCCTTTAGTTCCATGTCCGTAACATTTATATGTTAGGTACATTTGGGTATTTTGTTTATACCTAAATATTGTATATGTATTTACATGTTCTATTCTCCTGTACATTATGTATCTTATCGTTTCCATGTGCTGTTATATATATTAAATGTTTTGTCTCACAACGTGTCGGAATTGTATGCTCATTAATTAACTTTGAATCTTACACTAGTATTAATTAAATATGAATGACTATTTCGCCAATAGCTAAATGTCCCGACTGTATTAATGTATTAATTTGTATGTGTACCGTCATCCGCCTACAAGACGACGAACGATCCCTTCGTCGCTCTGTTTTGTTCCGCTTCGTTAGTAGTATACAAATCATTTAGTGTTTTTGTTCAGTTATTATTAGTCCATTATCAGCGTTTTAATAAAACAATTCTTCTTTTGAAATTTGAAAATAATTACTGTATAATCAGTTCACTGAGAAGAAAAATATTCAACTTTTTCCTATTTTTTAAATTTTGAATCCCGATGTTAAATATGTTAGCCAGAACAAAGCATTATATTTGTTAACTAGCAGGACCTGTGGATATACGACAGTATGATAATTTAGTTATTACATTTAATACGTTTACTTAGGTATTGCGAAAAGTTCAATATGTAAAAAGTATAATAATCTCGATTTAACTCTCTCTAACAGGACCTGTGGATATACCACAGTATGGTAATTTAATCATTACAATGTTTTATATATTTACTTAAGAGCTATTGCGAAATAGTTCAATATGTAAAAAGTATAATAATCTTGATTTAACTCTCTCTCACTCTTTTCTTTTCTTTCTTTCCTTCTTTTCTTTTTCTTTTTTTTTTTTCATCTTTTCAGTATGTTTGGTTGAAACTGATTAGCGTTACCGATTCCGCACACTCACCCCCTCTCTCTCTATCTTTCCCCAACTCTTTTTCTTTCTTTCTCTCTTTTTTATTATATTTTCTGTGTAGCATGTCCTTTTTCTTCCCTTTCTTTCTTTGTAATAAAAACGGAATGGTCCATTTTTTTAGCTGAGATGACGACACTCATAAGAAATAGGAATTCGGCGGATAAGCAACATATTTGCATTTCATCTTGGACTATTCTCATTTTTAACCAGAGGGTGTTGCAAGATGATAAGGGCTGTACAATTAAGGAAGATGATTATTAATATATAGATGTTGAAAATTTAAATCTCGAAGTTATGAGTCAGTTGAAAATTCAGAAAATTCTCTATGAGTAAATTTGTCTCAATTTTAATAACACCTTTTAAAAGAATTAAATGATTTTGGAACAAGATTACTAGCAGCGGCTACCCGGCGTCGCCTGGGTAGAGGGGACTTTTAAAAGTTAGTCCCGCAGATCCATTATTACGGAATCGTGAGTTGAATCCTCGTGCGATGCCCCATTTAAATCCATATGTAAAAAAAAAAAAAATAAAAAAAATAGACCTTGCATTGATCCAGCTACTCTGAAAAGAAATGTTAATGTCTACTAGCTAAAATATTAAATGGAAAAAAATTTTTTAAATTATTTTTGTTCAAAAACCAAGCCCTGGCGATATTTAATGCGTATATATATTAACTTTGTCGTTAATTGTTTTTGTTTTTTTTCGAAGTTTCCTCCGGACATACATATACACAAAACTGCCTTTTATATAGATATAGATTATTATTATTTGACTCCATAAAAGTTTTGACGCCCGTTTTATCCAATGCTTTACTGGAGGCCTAGTGACAACAAGTCTCCACATTTCTCCAGGACTCCCCTGAGTATTCCAGCTGATATTAATGACTGTGTTGTTTGGATGGTTTCGAGTTCCACTTTCTAATTAATCCAGACTCTTTTCCAAACTCTTGTGGACCGTTCCAAGGGCACCAATTAAAATTGATATGACCTTTACCTTCAGGTTTCACAGACTTTCAGTTCTGTGACAAATTACAATTAATTATTAGTAAAGTTCTAAGAAGAAAATTATTTTTTTTATCAAAATTCGTAAAGATTTACTAAATTGTAACTACATTCTTACCAATTTTCGGCTGAACTTGCACAAAGGTGTCAAAATTAGTGTGACCCTGAAAAAACAGAACCAAAATTATTCATTTATTTTCCTATTGAACAAACCTTAAACCTCAACCCCAACCCTAACCCCTAACCCTAACTCTAACCCTACCCACCCTCGTTAAAATTAACAGTTTTATGTGAATAATAATCTGTGGGTTCTGTTTTTTTTAATCACCGGTATACAGGATGACCCAGAAAAAACAGAACCCAAATTATTTATTCATTTTCCCATTAAACTAACCCTAAACCCCAACCCTAACCCTAACCCTAATCCTAACCCTAACCCTAACCCTAGACCATAACCCTAGACCCCCATAGTTAAAATTAACAGTTTTATTACAAAATTTGTGGGTTCTGTTTTTTCTGGGTCACCCTAATTTTGACACCTTTGTGCAAGTTCAGCCCAATTTTCATAAAACTTTAATCTTCTTCTTTATAAAAAATGCCAAAATAAAGTTGTAGGTATGCCAGTATTTTATTATTATGCGTAGTTTTCCAGGGAAATATTATAATGGATAATAAGTAAAAAAGTAAAGTCGTCGGGGTGGCCTAATGTCGGTATCAGCCAATCAGCGTGGGAGCCTATCCCCTTTTCATTAGCGCTAAACCAAGGAGATTGTTTTTGCGTCTGTACTTTACCGCACAGATCCCTGTGCTACTCAAAATAAACACTGTAATACATACATTTTCGGTGATTTAAAAAAAAATGTTATTTTTAGGAACCCCCTGGTGTTCCTAAAAATCTTTTCGTCCGGTCATGGACCGGGTAATTTTGCTAGTATATATAAAAGCATGTTTCTGGTATGTACGTGTCGACGAAAAGAGATGTCATTCTGATTTGAAATCTCGCAGACACATTAATGTGTTTCTAACTAAGAAACACACAAAATTTGGTTTTTGATTTTTACTAATTAAGTGATATAATCAAATAATTAAACAAAAATCAACCGATTTCTAGAACTCTTCACAGTAAAAAAGGAAATGAATTAGACTAATACATTTCCCTTTAACTCAACAGACTCTCACCCAGTCTGTTCGTTTCTCTCTCTCTCTCTCTCTCTCTCTCTCTCTCTCTCTCTCTTCCCATCTCTCTCTCTCTCTCTCGTTCAAATAAAATTGTTTTAAACAAGTTTAGGATTACATTTAAAAAAATAATATTTTAAATGTAAACAAAAAAAAGCATTTACTAAAAAAATAAACATTCTAATATACGAATCCTCGACGATTAAAAAAAATTAATAAAATATTTTCCTCTCATTCTCTCTGACTCCTGTTTCCTCCCTTTCTCACTGGTGTTCCTAAAAAAATTAGTTCGGTCATGGACCGGGTACTTTTGCGAGTATATATATATATATATATATATATATATGGGGGATATTTCGCTGACGATCGCCCACTACACTTAAAGGCAACGTTCTCCTATAAAACGGATGAAACACTCTCCGGCGGCCTTTACATATATACATATGTATGTATTTATCAGTTCAAATCCCCTTTCCAGTCTGTAGATGCTGATGGCCGAGTGTTAAAGAAGTCTGACTGATGATATAATTGATCGGGCTCTCGTCCCAGCTGGAGATAACCTGCTAATGCATAGCCACACTGAAGAGACGCGATACATCGAAACACGTTGTCGGTAGATGAATATATATATATATATATATATATATATATATATATATATATATATATATATCTTTTGGTAAATACATATCTTATTGAAACTAAAGGCAGCATTAACCTTATAGAACATTATACAATCAAAACTGATATTAGTATTATTAGGATTATTCGGACTATTGTTCTTATCTTTATTGTTATCTGTACAACGTCTTGGCCGCTGTATCCTCCGGCCTTTCTCAGGTGTTCCCTTTGTATCCGAGCATAACAATGAACTAACCTGGGAAATCATTTTTAATAGTTTGGCTTTTGATCAAACAAGGTGTCGAAGATATTATTCAAATAATGACGTCATTCCGACATGTGTCACAAGAAGTATCACGATCATTTAAAGAAAAAATGTTTATTACACAACTCGAGGCGTAAATTCTATTATTTATATTCTTCGACGCCTTGTTTGATCAACAGTTAAATTATTCAATTATTTCCCTGGTTGGGTTATTGCTATGGTCGGATACACAGGAACGGTCCGAAAAATCAAAATTATTTGCATCAAACCTCATCTAAAATAATTTGACTGTTGATCAAACAAGACGCCGAAGAACTTTTGAAGATCTTGTTCAAATAATGATATATTTGTTTTAGCACGCCTATCATTCCAACATGCGTCACGAGGAGCATCACGATCATTTAAAGAAAAACTGTTTATTAGCTTTTCCTACACAACTCGAGGCGTAAATTCTATTATTTATATTCTTCGACACCTTGTTTGATCAACAGCTAAACTATTCAAAATGATTTCCCATGTTGGGTCATTGTTATGCTCGAGTACACGGGAAACACCTGAGAACGCCTGGAGGATACATACCACAATAAAGATAATGACGTCAGTCTGGAAAATTAAAATCATCCACATCAAGCCCCATCTAAAAAGAATTCAGACAAATAATATCAGTCTTTAAATTTTGATATGAGGTTTGATAACTAGGATTATTCGGACTATTGTTCTCATCTTTTTTATTATCTGTAAAACATTTTGGCCTTCTCCGTGTATTTCTTGTCGGACTCGGGAGCCTTCTCGAACTCGGGAACTTTCTTTTCGTAATCGGGAGCCATCAGGGAACTTTGAACGCAACCCTTTATTCAATCTACGGTTCCCGAGTTCGAAAAAAAAGATCCCCGAGTTCTAGAAAGCTCCTGAGACCTACAAGAAATACCTAAAGAAGGCCGAAACGTTGTCCGAATAGTGCTCCACCCGTTTTATAATAGCGCATTTCCTTTAAGCGTAGTCGATAGTAATCTGCGAAATCCCCTCCATATATATATATATATATATATATATATATATATATATATATGGAGATAGGATGGATGTAGTAGAATCCGACAGTATGAGGTAGGTAGAAGGATGGTGAACAAGAAATGAAAACTCAAAACAAATCTAAGAGTTGAAACGTTTCGTCCGAATTCATACGGACATCATCGGTCAAATGATTTTTATTGAAAGCACGAAATTTTGCTTTCAATAAAAATCATTTGATCGATGGTGTCCGTATGAATTCGGACGAAACGTTTCAACTCTTAGATTTGTTTTGAGATTTCATTTCTTGTTCACCATCCTTCTACCTACCTCATATATATATATATATATATATATATATATATATATATATATATACTAGACAAAACGTGACTCGTTGGGTCACACATTGAGCTCTGGGTAGATAATTGGGATTAGGGAAAAGTGAGTTTGCAAAGCGAATTAAATCAAAATAAATAACTATATAAATTCGACCGGAGAGAAAAAAGAACCCATTAAAATCATTTTGTAAGATTTCTAAGAAAAGGAGCGTTTGACCTCATTTAAATTTAATTAATTCATGTTGGTCTGTCTGGCTGTTTATGAAACATAACATCCAAATAAGTTTCATAACTCTCCAATATCTCTTTCTCTATGCTCACCGAGAAGCAAACATTTATAACGAGGAGGTAATCAAGAGTTACATAGAGAGGATGAAAGTGACAGCCAGAATGTCAAGTGAGAGACTGGTCAGTTTTTGACTTAATTGCAAATTACGACGAATTAGAACTAATTAAAATGGATTTTTTTCACAACATAACTCAATGCTAAAACTAAAGAATATTTTAATATTAAAACTAAACAGTAAAAAAGCCTTTAGAAAACAAAATTGATTCACTCAGTGGAAAAATTCACATATCTATGTAGTAATATCTCATCCACAGAAAGTGATGTTAACACTCGAATAGGAAAGGCATAGTTGGCCACCAACAAATTATCAGTCATATGGAAATCCGATCTCCCCGACAAGCTAAAGAGACGATTCTTCTAGGCTGTGGTTGTGTCGGTACTGCTGTATGGCTGTACCACCTGGACCCTAACGAAGCGCCTTGAGAATAAGCTAGATGGGAGCTGCACAAAAATGCTGCGAGCGGCCCTGAATAAGTCGTGGAAGCAGCACCCCAAAAAAAGCAACTGTATGGCCACCTGCCCCCCATCTCACAAACCATACGAGTAAGACGGGCTAGACATGCAGGACACTGCTAGAGAAGCAAGGACGAGATCGTAAGAGACGTACTACTGTGGAAGCCAGCACATGGGCACGCTAATATGGGCCGCCCAGCCAGAACCTACATTGACCAACTATGTAGGGATGCTGGCTGCTGCGCGGAGAAGCTCCCAGAGTCGATGAATGATAGGGAAGTTTGGTGAGAGATCGTCATGGATATCCGTGCAAATTGCACGACATGATGATGATAATATATATATATATATATATATATATATATATATATATATATATATATATATATAAGCTATGTCAAAAAAGAATCGTGATTTTTTGTACTTTTTGACAAACCTTGTTTTCTGAAAAATATAACGTTCCATTCATTAATTTTTTTCAGAATACAAGGTGTGTAAAAAAAAGTACAAAATATCTCGATACTTTTTTTTACACACCTTGTATATTAATACGCTTTTTCTTTAATCTTCCGACCGTTATTATCTTAGAACACCCTCTGGTTAAAAATGCTTTTTGACACACCTTATATATGTTTCTTGTGTCTCCAGGAAAAGTTAGAAATAATTAGATTCCCAAATAAAAATGACTTAATTAATAAAAAGGATGAGTTCCTAGGAAAATGTATGCATAGATTACGCAATGCATTAGAATACCAATAAGATATAATTGATCAATAAGGACATAATACAGTAAAATTATGATAAAGCAGTAACAAAGAAAAACTACTTGAAGAAATAAAGAAATAAAGAAATTTTTTTAAAAATTAAAAAAAATTAGCCAAACTTCGGACTAACTGACCCCATAAAGGTCAATAGAGTAAGTTGAAGATAGTGGTAAGGGCAATAAAGGTATAATGTTACAGAGCACTACTACCCACGTAGGTCAAGATAGTAGGAGCTTAACCTCAACTACAAACTAGCAGCCTACTAAGATTAAATTCAGGAAGAATTAAAGAGATATCAGTCTAGCTATATAAAGTAACCGAAAATATATGCACTCAATCCCCCCGATGAAGGTGTTAGAGTAACACCGAAACCGCGGTCGGGAAATAACTTCTACGACTATATATATATATATATATATATATATATATATATATATATATAAGATTTTTGGATGTTTGTTTATTTAGAAACGTTGCTGAATAAAGTATATATTAAATTTTTACTTGAAGGCACTTACAACGCATGTATCGCATAAAATTCGATACTTTTTCTTATAGAAAATGAACTTGACAAGTGTAATGAATCAGACGAACCTACTATTAGTTTCGCATAAAGCTCTTCAGGGCTAAAATCTGACTTATTGGCTCTACTTAGGTATCGAGCACTTTTTACATATTAGCTTTCTCCTAGCGGTTATATGAATATATATATATCTTATATACATATATATACATATAAATTGTTTTTTCTTTTGGCCAAATACTGTACCAATAGATTATTTTTTGTTGGTACGAATATCTTGGTCCTTTCTTTTTTTCAAAAAATTTTTCTTCCTGGTTGATGTTTGGTAGTATATTTTTACAATCAAACTTTCTGCTGGGTTTTTTCTCTCCGCAAGGATCTACCAACAGGCTTGGTATATCATATATATATATATATATATATATATAATATATATATATATGCAAAATGTTTTAATTCGATGATGAATTTGTGGAATTAATCAACCGCTTTTTTCCTTTTTATTCTTCAGTATCGGATGCAGCGAGGCTTTCACCTTGAACAAAACAACAAACCAATCGGAAAGTGCTTAAAACTACTAAAAATGACTACACCATTCTACCTACTGAATTGTGCCCTGCCTGTCCTTGGCACGTCGATTCAGTTTGCAGTGTGAAGAATAGCACTTCCGAAGAATCCGGAAGTGATTAGTATCCGCCACCATCGCTGCAATTGGCTGTAAATGATGTGGATGAACTGGAGCAGTGCCGGGTCCGAGGATTTTAATAGGACAATGAATTACACAACCGGCGCCTCGGACTATAATTTTAACAATCCCTTCGACAAACTCCATGTCAAGGCAACCTTTTGCATTCTATACTCGCTGACGTTCATTGGCTGTTTTTTTGGTGAGTTGATATTTTGTCTTGCTTTTAAGGCAGATCTATTTTTCTTTGGTAAATTACGTGCGGATTTTTTTTAAAAATTGTAAAATAAAACCAAATAAAAATAAATAAAAACCAAATAAAACCAAATAAAAATAAATAAAACCAAATATTATCCATTAGCATTTTCTATAGCATTGAAACTCTCTCTCTCTCTCTCTTTCTCTCTCTCTCTCTCTCTCTCTCTCTCTCTAAATATATATATATATATATATATATATATATATATATATATATATATATATAAGGAAGTTTGGTATGTACGTGTCGACGTATAACTCCAAAACGGAGGTCACTCAGATTCGAAACCTTGCATACTCCTTGATATCCTTCTAACTTAGAAACACGCCAAATTTGGTTATTGATTTTTACTAATTAAGGGATATAATCAATCAATTAATTAAACAAATTCTAGGTTCGATACTGGCCCTCGCCAACCCAGCGTATGAGTAGCACAGGGATCTGTGTGGTAAAGTGAGGAGCTGATAGTAGATGTGGCGTTCTACCTTAGATGGTAAAAAACAATCTCCTTGGTCTAGTGCAAGTGAAAAGGGGATAGACTCCCACGCTGTATGGCTGATACCGACTTTAGGCCTCCCCGACGACTTTACTTTACTTTACTTGACTTTTAGATTTAAAAAAATCCACAAAAGCTAACAATCTACCAGGAGGTTTCAGAGAGGAAGAAACCCCTGGACATACGCAGAGAAAACCCCTGTTCCTGGCGCCCAAAAAAGGAAGAACTTAAAATTAACTTTAACTAAATTAAAAGGAAGAATTTAACATTAAATTAAATTAAATTAAACA
Organism: Doryteuthis pealeii; assembly: GCA_023376005.1. Taxonomy (NCBI): domain Eukaryota; kingdom Metazoa; phylum Mollusca; class Cephalopoda; order Myopsida; family Loliginidae; genus Doryteuthis; species Doryteuthis pealeii. Next base: position 65,416,592 of record CM042160.1, on the reverse strand, counting down.
TTTTTTTTAAAAACACAAAAAGCAACAATCTCTCGGGAGGCTTCAGACAGGAAGAACCCTCTGGGCATGTGCAAAGAAAAAGCCTCTTCCTGACACAAAAAAGGGAAGAACTTAAAATTAAATTGAATTAAATTAAATTAAAAAAGTTTTTAAAAAACACAAAAAGTAACAATTTCTCGGGAGGCTTCAGGCAGGAAGAACCCTCTGGGCATGCGCAGAAAAAAAAAGCCTCTTCCTAGCGCCAAAAATGAATCTTTTTCTTCTTTTTATACCGAGAACGTAGCTGGTTATACACGCTACTGACTGATTCAGGGGGAAAGTTCCACTCCATGAAATAATTATGAACCGTAAAAAGAACAACTTAATTCTTTTTCAGCCTAACAACCGACAAGAAAGAAAATCATGCATAATGGGGTTTAAGAAAACAAAATAATAAAATGCATCAAATAATCAAAACCTTTAAATCCCACATTAAAAAAAAAACCTATAGTGACACAAGACCCCGGGAGCGTCGGAAAATTGTAGGTTGGTTGGTTGGATTTTACGGCATGTCAACCCTTGTTGGGTTGTTTTATGCCGAAGACGTTTTGTTTTTATTCATTCTTCATGAATGTTCATTTTTTTTGTTTTTTAAACTCAATTTTTTTAATAAATTCATTCCTTTTAAACTCATTTCTTCTATTTAACCTATAGATGGGACCCTAACATGTACTACCACTCTTGATCAGAGTGGACCTGGTAGTAATGGCAATGAAGTAGTACTTCTAAATCCTCAGAACTCCAAAACTGTATGGGCAGCGTATTTTGGTGGGGGTTATTTATTTTTAGTATTGTTATTTTTATTGTTTTTATTGTTTCATAGATATTCTATATCGGTTAAGTTTTGGGTCTTATTGAATGTGTTGTTTTGTTTCATTTCTTTTTTTTGTTTTTCGTCTATTAATTTCTCACGTTCCTTGAACATTAATTTTGTAAAGATAGTGGATATATTACATACACACACACACACTCACACACACACACACACACACACACATATATATATATATATATCATACACACATATAAACATCACACACACACACACACACACATGTATATTATATATGGGGGATTACATGTATATATATATATATATATATATATATATATATATATATATATATATATATACATGTAATATATATATATATATATATATATATATATATTATTTTTCACTCCTTTTGAGTTTTTCACATCAGTGTTAACTGATGGTATTTCACTGGAGTCTGAGTGACAACAAGTCTCTTCAGGTCTCCAGGACTATTCTGAGTACTCTAACCGATCGCAGCAATGCAGTAGTCTGGATGGTCTCAATCCTTCATTATTATTATTATTATTATTATTATTATTAGTAGTAGTAGTAGTAGTAGTAGTAGTAGTAGTAGTGGTAGTAGTATCCTCTATCAAATAAGTTTTGGCATTAATTTATTGTTTTTTGTGTTTTTTTTCATTTTTTGTTGCCTTTCGGTATCCCACATTCCTTGAATATTATTTGAGGATAGTGGATATACTGCATATTTTGTACACACACACACACACACACACACACACATACACACACACACACACACACACATATATATATATATATATATATATATGTGTGTGTATGATATTATTATTATTATTATTATTATTATTATTATTATTATTAACAGCAGTAGTAGTAGTAGTCGTATATCCAGTTATCATTTTGGATTAGGTACCGTTTGTTGGATTCCAATTGAATCAACCAGTTTACTTAACGTCGACTACCTACTGGTATACATATGTACCAATATGTATATTACTGATGTACATAGTGGCATATATATATATATACCATTGCAAATATTTCACTTCCTTTTATATAACAATATTTAGAATATATATTTTTTCATAATAACATATCAGTATCTACATATACTACTTAAAGAAGGTGGTAACGATGAAGAAAAGTGATATAAAAATGAAATAAAAATAGGAATCCTTTCACAGCCAAATAAATATACATATCTATTTATTTATCTATATAACTTATAATATTTTACAAAACATTTTTATATTATATATTGCTATTATATCATATGTTATGAAAAAGATACAAATCATAAATAAATCACAGATGAATACGTGCTCTAAATGTGTACCAACACGTAACACAGTCAATTTATCATTGTGGTACAAGTGTTGGTATTATACCACGGAGGCGTGGTACATAATTGTCCCACTACGTGTACCTGCAATACTTTTAAAACTGATGCAATAAAAGAAATGTGGTAATATCAGTGAGATGAAACTGCCATTTAAGCAAAAGTTTTGATATCATATTATACCACAGAGGCGTGGTACATAATTGTCCCACTACATGTACCAGCAATACTTTTAAAACTGATGAAATAAAAGAAATGTGGTAATATCAGTGAGGAGAAACAGCAATTTAAGCAAAAGTTTTGATATCATATTATACCACGGAGGCGTGGTACATAATTGTCCCACTTCGTGTACCAGCAATACTTTTGATATTGATGCAACAAAAGAAATGTGGTAATATCAGTGAGGAAAAACTGCCATTTAAGCAAAAGTTTCGATATCATATTATACTACAGAGGCGTGGTACATAATTGTCCCACTACGTGTACCAGCAATACTTTTAAAACTGATGCAACAAAAGAAATGTGGTAATATCAGTCAGGTTAAACTGCCATTTAAGCAAAAGTTTTGATATCATATTATACCACAGAGGCGTGGTACATAATTGTTCCACTACGTGTACCAGCAATACTTTTAAAACTGATGCAATAAAGGAAATGAGACATCAATGTAGAGAAACTGCAATTTGTGCAAATGTAGCCAATATGTTTAAACTTTCTTTCCTGGGAGGTTACCAAAGTGCATCGATTTGTGTCTTTTAATATTTCCAAGAATCAGATGCCGCATCAGATCTCCGATGAAATATCCGATGAAATCTTTAGGATTGGTTTTCCATTTGTCTCTTCCTTTGATCAGAATTTAATCGATCATCAGTAATAGATGCTATCGAAAAGGACAGGCCACTTGACTGAAAGGACAGATGTCGTGATCCCCGCCCTACCCCGAATTAACAAAGAAATATTTTAGCATTTTATTCAACTACAATCTATATATTAACGTATATATTGTATACTTGATTGTTCGATACACTGGATATATTTTGTGGGGCCCACACCAGTGAGGAAGGCCTGTGTGCAAATAAAACAGTTGAGAGGAAGGCCCCGAAACGGTGCACATTTTCTCCTGAAAAAAACCAAAATACATAACAAATCAAAAACAAACATAACAAAACAATCATAGAGTTGAACTTCTCGTTGGTTTTGCTATTGGATCGAGGAGCATTCTATAGTCCGCTCGCTCTTTGGTGAGTTTCAGTTACTTATCAAGTAAATTTCTTCGTAATACCCTTGGGAAAGGTTTCATCATCACCATTGTATCGCGTAATTAGCACGGATATCCATGACAATCTCTCGCCAACCGCCCCTATCATTCATTGTCGCCGGGATGTCCTCTACGCAGTATCTATATACTGCATTGCATAGCCTAAGCGGTATGTCATCGAACTTTTCCAACTCCCATACCTCGGGGGTGGGGTGGGGGGTATTTCGTCAAGACCTGCAGCTTTTCTACCTTTTAATTTTCCTTAGGATTTCTTTGAGTTCTTCTCTTGTAAATTCTTCTAGTCTGATGTCTAGTTGGCTATCTACAATTTGGGGAAATTATTTTCAATGATTTTAGGGGGGGGGGGGTTACCGGCAGTTTCTGAAAGTGATCTTTCCACTTCTGAAGTCTATCTTTTTGGCTGGTTGGCTTTAACTTTAATCTAAAGGTACTTTTCCTACCACTAATTTCATTTACTATTTGTCAAGCTAATCGCGACTGTCTGTCTTCCACTGATTGTCTGAAAAAAAGAAAGAACATGGGACAGGTATAAATCAAACTATTTTTCCTCTAGTTATGTGTAAATAGAAGGACAGACTCGGCTCTTCAGCCTTGGAATGGCAACCGATCTAGGAGAAGGAAAACTGAATTTAAATCTGCTAAACACTGCCTACAAATTGACTCTGTGTCTTATCTTGCTCGTGAGGAGGGTCTGTGTTAATATATATAAAAGTCAGTCTTTTTTGTTTCAATTATAGCTTGAATAAACTATTCTTAATACGAATAATCTATACATAATTATATGGTTTCAAGTAACTATTCCTATTCAATAATCATCATCAGGTCACACTAACAGCATGGATTCTCATTATTCATCTCTCGCCATCCATCCCTATCGGTCATCGCCCCTAGCAGATAATAACGGAATAGTATTATCTGCGTTATTCGGACTATTGTCCTCATCTTCATTGTTATCTCTACAACGTTTCGGCCGATATGCCCTCCAACCTTCTTCAGGCATTTCTTGTCGGACTCGGGAACCTTCTTTTCGAATTTGGGAACTTTTTTGTCGTAGTCGGGAACCTTCTTGTCGTAATCGGGTTCCTGACTACGATAAGAAAGTTCCCGAGTTCGAAAAGAAGGTTCCCGAGTCCGAGAAGGTTCCCGAGTCCGACAAGAAATACCTGAAGAAGGCCATAGGACATATCGGCCGAAACGTTGTACAGATAACAATGAAGATGAGGACAATAGTCCGAATAACGCAGATAATACTAATCATCAAGCCTCATCCCAAACATTAAGAGAAATAATAGCGGAATAATTCTTGGCTTCCAATGAAATAAATACAAGCGGGGTGTTGGATCACGAAAAAGGCGTGCGGAGGGGCTGGTTAAATGCATTTTCAATTATAGATTCATCTAATTGTTCTTAGTACTAATAATCTATACAAAATCATATGGTTTTATGTATTTATGTATTTACCAACCCCTTCGCACGAGCAGGATGTAACACAAGGTCAATTTATTATGCGGGGTTTACCAGGTCTGAATTCAGTTTTCATTCTCTTGAACCAGTTGCCGTGCCAAGATTGAAGAGCCTTGTCTGCGCTACTATTTACCCATAGCTAGAGGGAGAGTAGTTGGATTCATACCTTTCCCAAGGGTATTAGCGCTCATGTGAATTGCAAATAGCCTCTTCCAGGATGTGAACTCATGCCGACGAGCCCATTTCCTACGACTCTAACCATTACACCATGCACCTCCAACGCCTTTAAGCTAAGTATCTATTCCTATTAAAACATCATCGTTAGGGCGCGCTAACAGCAGGGGTCCTCGTGACTCTCCCTCACCACTCGTCCCTATCGGTCATCGCCCCCCCCCCAGCAGATAATAATGGTATTATTGCTTCAACATACTGTTCTTATATTTATATGGTTTCAAATAATTATTCCTATCTAAACATCATCGTTAGGGCGTGCTAACAGCAGGAGTCCTCATCACTCTCGCTCGCCACCCGTCCCTATTGATCATCGCCCCCTAGCAGATAATAATGGAATTATTCTTTGATTCCAATGAAATGATACCAGCTGGGGGTGAGGGGGTGTTGCGACACGTAAAAAGGCGGACAGTTCGGAGATTAGCCGTCTTCCGGCGGCACCCCGCTATTTTTTCACGCTTGTCGTGCGCCATGTCATTGCACTAGAATTCATACATTAATGAACAACAACACAAAGAAAAGTTCCCCGTGAAGAGACGTTTTTGTATTAAAAAGAAAAACATCACGTGATCCTATAACAACCAATGAAATTAGACACAACTCGGCGTCTCTCATTAAACAATCTTCCATCAGGTATTTATTGAGTAGAGCTTTGCTTAGTACGGCACAAGGCAAAGGGAGCGTCCAAAATGAAAAAATGAGTTCATGAAATAAAAGTAAAATATTGATGAATATATATATTTACCAACCCTTCCGCATGAGCAGGATGTGACACAAGGTCAATTTCTTAAGCGGAGTTTAACAGGTTTGAATTAAGAGTTTATCCTTTGCCTAGATTGGTTACCTAGCCATGGTTAAAGAGCCCAGTCCGCCCTGCAATTTGATCATAACTGGAGGGAGAATTGGACATAACTTTCCCAAGGGTGTTAGCGCCATGTGAAATGCAAACAGCTTTGTCCAGGAATTGAACTCGGGTCGACGAGTCCATTTCCTACGACTCTAACCATCAGACCACGCGCCTCCATATTGATGAATATATACAGCGGTACTTTGACTAATGATTTTAATTCGTTCGGTAAAATGTACGTTCGGGAGTGTCCAAAAATTGTAGGACGGTTGGTTGGATTTTACGGCATGTCAACTCTTGTTAGGTTATTTTCTGCCGAAGAGGTTTTGTTTTATTCATTCTTGATGGGTACTTTTATTTTATAAACACATTTCTTTTAAACTCATTTCTGCTATTTAACCCATAGATATACCCTAACAGGTACTACCACTCCGGGCCAGAGTGGACCTGGGAGTAATGATGATGAAGGGGTACTCCACTCTCTCCAGAGCTCCATTATTTGAACTTCATCAGATAGAATTTAACTCATACCCAGGACTTTAAGATCCTCATCCACCGCCTCCTGGCACATATACGATGAAAAGTGTTGGAGCTTGCCTTAAAGGGTTGGGACATTCATATCGGTGCTAGGGCGCTTCATGCGGTATAATGGTTAGCAAACTAGATTCACGGACCATTGCTAGTGAGTGAGTTCGATTCTCACTGGGCGACTCATAATCTAACCTTGTTCCACAGATAAGCTATGCTTAGCAAATAACTATAGGTGCTAGGGCTTGACATTACCAGCCGATTGATCGGAGAAGGTCTCTCTGACGGCCCTTCTAGACTAAGTAAGGACCAAAGTGAAAGGTTGAATGTCATGGACTGCGTACGAAAATGAAAAAGAGTTAAAGATAAGTTCTTGACTTAAGAGTTTTATTTGTTCAGTGAAATGGCCACTCGGTAAAATTTGATTTGCTCCGCTCAAAACTCAATTTGCTCGTATATCAAATCAATGTTCCTCATTAAAATAAACTGAAACGCCATTAATCCATTCCAGCACACCTGCATGCCGTAAAATATCCGTTCAGAGAAATATCTGTCGGTAAAATGCCCGTTCGGTGAAGTGACAATTCAGTGATATGACCTTTCGGCGTAATGTTCCTACGGTGAAATGTCAATTCGATAAAAATGTCGGTTCGGTTAAATGTCCATTCGATAAAATGCCCATTCGGTAAAATGTCCGTTCGGTGAAATATCCATTCGATAAAATGCCCATTCGGTAAAATGTCCGTTCGGTGAAATGTCCATTCGATAAAAATGCCCGTTCGATGAAATGTCCATTCGATAAAAATGTCCATTCGGTGAAATGTCCATTGGATAAAATACCCATTCGGTAAAATGTCCGTTCGATGAAATGTCCATTCGATAAAAATGTCCGTTCGATAAAATGCCCATTCGGTAAAATGTCCGTTCGGTGAAATGTCCATTTGAAAAAAATGTCCGGTCGATGAAATGTCCATTCGATAAAAATGTCCGTTCGGTGAAATGTCCATTCGATAAAATGTTCGTTTGGCAAAATGTTCATTCGATAAAATGTTCGTTTGGCAAAATGTCCATTCGATAAAATGTCCGTTTGGCAAAATGTTCATTCGATAAAATGTCCGTTCGATGAAATGTCCATTCGATAAAATGTCCGTTTGGCAAAATGTTCATTCGATAAAATGTCCGTTCGGTGAAATGTACAGCTTCCTTCAACACCGAACGGGAATTTCACCGAATAGACATTTCAATGTCAGGCATTTCCCCGAAGGATACTTTTAGGTACGCACTTTTACACAAGACACATCTCACCAGAACTCAGAGTTCCACGCTAATTCATCTCAACGGTAAGAGATTTGACGATATAAAGAACATTAAAAGAAATACAATAACACATATTAGAATTGGTTTAGATTGTTTAATATTTAAAAAAAAAAAATAGATAAAGCCCCCTCCCCCGCATTTTTAGGCCCACAAAAATAACTTTAAATTAAAAAAAGTTATACTTACCTTAATCTTAGTTTGTTGCATTGTATACGTTTTTTTAATTCAATAATGTCGATGTAGGTAATAAAAACAAAACAAACATCTATTTTATTCCATAATCTTTTTTAATTTTTAAGTCTTGTTTACACACAAGTGTTTATGTCTGACATTAAATAGATGGCCACCTGAAGTTTATAAGCTCTATTTTATGTATCTTGGTTTTTACTCCTTTTTTTTTCAAACTTTTTGATGGTTTTTCGCTGGAGTCTGAGTAACAGCAAATTTCCGCTGGTCTCCAGGTCTATTTTAAATATTCTAACCAATTTTAACAATGCTGTTGTTCGAATAGTCTCGATTCTTCCTTCGGTATCCAATTCCTCCAGTCTCCTTTCTAAACCCTTGGAGACAGTTCCAAGGGCACCGACTACAACTGGTACCACATTCACTCTCATTTCCCACAATGTTTTCCACTTGTTGTTATTGTTGTTTTTGTTGTTGTTGTTGTTGTTGTTGTTGTTCTTCTTCTTCTTCTTCTTCTTCTTCTTCTTATTTTTCTTCTTCTTCTTCTTAATATTATTATTATTATTATTTACTCCTTTTGAGTTTTCACATCAGTGTTAGCTGATGGTCTTTCACTGGAGTCTGAGTGACAGCAAGTCTCTTCAGGTCTCCAGGACTCTTCTGAGTATTCTGGCAGATTGCAGCAGTGCAGTGTTCTGAATGGTTTTATTATTATTATTATTATTATTATTATTATTATTATTATTATTATTATTATTATTATAGACAGGGAAAGAGTGTGATAACGCTAATCTGTTTCAATCAAACATAACGAAAAGAGGAAAAGAAAGAGAGAGAGAGAGAGAGAGAGAGAGAGAGAGAGAGAGAGAGAGAGAGAGAGAGAGAGAGTTAAATCAATTTTATTATACTTTTAAAATATTGAAGTATATTGCAATAGCTCTTAAGTAAATATATCAAATGTTGTAATACATTATCATACTGTGGTATATCCACAAGTCCTGCTAGTACATAGTCAATAATACAGCTTCAATCTTTATCCTTTTTGAATCCACCTTACAACGAAACACTGATGAATAAATACTAAATCGATCATTGTTTTGCTATTTGAACTACTGATCATTTTCTTTATATTTCTTCTCTCGTTCTTGAATTATCTATTTGAATAAAAAGGAGATCACTTAATCCCCAACTAAAGGGAATCGATTTGGATTTTTCTTCACATCTACCACGAAAAGAAAAAAAGAGGAAAAAGAGGAAAAAGATCCAGAGATTTTATCAAATGTTTTTTTTTTTTAAATATTATTTATATTACACTAGCTGTAATAGCCGGGATTATTTTTTTTTTCAAGATAAGTTGAAAACTCATCTCTTTTTTTTTCAACCGAGATTTTCAACCTATCTCGAAAAAAGAGAATATCAAAGCAAAGACACAGGTCAGGAATAAATTCTTCCTCAATCTCGGATGCTTTTTCCACTTTCAATAATTTTCTTCAACATGCTGTTGGATTCATTTCCATTTTCCCACCCATGAGCTTCGGCTTGTGGGTAGGCCAACGTTAAAACGAGGCCTTGTGCCCAGCCCATACAAGTGGGGCATGAGGCAACTACCCATTTCCATTTTCTCACCTTAGCCCAGTCGGTAGAACGTCCGACTAGGAACCACATTGTTTCTGGTTCGATACCGGCCCTTGCCAACTCATTGTATGAGTAGCACATAAATCTGTGCAGTAAAGTGAGGAGCTGATGGTAGGTGTTGTTCTCTACCTCAAACGCAAAAACAATCTCCTTGGTCTAGTGCTAGCAAAAAGGGGATAGACTCCCTTGCTACCTGGCTGATACCGACTTTAGGCCACCGACGACTTTACCACACACACACACACACACACACATATATATATATATATATATATATATAATATAACAGCTCTATCACTGATATTGAGCACTCTACTAATGATGCCTCAAAACTCTTGGTCCCCCACTAACTCACTAAGAGAGCTAGTGATAAGTATATAATATTACAACACACACACACACACACACACACACACACATATATATTATATATATATATATATATATATATATATACCAACCCCTTCGTTCGAGCAGGATGGGACACAGGGTAAATTTCTTAAACGGGCTTTAACAGACCTGAATTCAGAATTTTCCTACTCTTAGACTGGTTATCTAGCAAATGTTAGAGAGCCCAGTTTATCCTACTATTTATCCATAGCTGCAGGGAGAGTAGTCAGATGTTAGCGCAATGTGAAATGCAAACAGCCTCATCCAGGATTTGAACTCGGGTCGACGAGTCCAATTTTCTACGACTCTACCCATTATACCACGTGTCTCCAAGGACCGGGTTAGCTCAGTCGGTAGAGCGTTTGGCTAGAAACCACAAGGTTCCTAGTTCGATACCGGCACTCGCCAACTCAGTGTATGAGTAGCACAAGGATCTGTGCGATAAAGTAAGGAGCTGATGGTAGGTGTGGCGCTCCACCTCAGACGCAAAAACAATCTCCTTGGTCTAGCGCTGGTGAAAAGGGGATAGACTCCCTCGCTGATTGGCTGATACCGACTTTACTTTACTTATAAAGAACGTGATATTTATTTTTGGTTTAAAAAAACGTTTAGAATACATCGACTGTCTCTTTCTTTTTTAGATGGGGAAAAAATTTAACCTAAACATACGATCTATTTTTGGCAGGTGTCGGCATACATGCCGTGCAACCCACGGTAGCGTTGGCTCTTTAATCTATTCACCAACAATGGTAGATAATTACTCTGGCATCTTTCTTTGAGAGTAATGTCGTCATGCGTTTAGTAGATACGTGTTAGTGCTAATCAGATTTTGATAGATCTAATCCCCAGGGAGTCAGTCTCCCTTAAGTCCTGGAGTCTCAGTAGGATTGTTTATTGTGTGATAAGAGATAAGAAGCCGGCTCGTTGCCAGATCATTTTCCATCTGCAGTGCATATTGGGGGTCAACACACCGGCATACCAGTTACCAATCGTGGATATAGGTTAAAACTACAGCGCAACCCACACAATGTCTAGAAGAGGATTATCTGTAAAACCTTTCAAACTTTATGTCAAACATATTTTAGATCATTGTCAGAGCAAACCGATAATTTTACCTGGATTTACAATTATAGGTGATACAGATTTGTATAGGTAAACGAAAATAGAACTAAACTAGCTGAAGTACTTGTCTACGTCGGGTAATGAATCAAGATTTTGATAGCACCTGTTTTTCTATCAATATTATTATTACTGGCAAATATATCCACCCTTTGGATGCAAGTATTTAAGTTTTAATGTAAAAATGTATCTGGATTTACAATTATAGGTGATGAAACACTAAACTAGCTGAAGTATTTGTCTACGTCGGGTAATGAATCAAGACTTTGACTGCACCTGTTTTTTTATCAATATTATTATTACTGGCAAATACATCCACCCTCTGGATGCAAGTATTTAAGTTATAATGCAAAAAAATATTTATCTGGGTTTACAGTTATAGGTGATGAAACACTAAACTAGCTGAAGTACTTGTCTACGTTGGGTAATGCATCAAGACTTTGACTGCACCTGTTTTTTCTATCAATTTTATTATTACTGGCAAATATATCCACCCTCCGGATGCAAGTATTTAAGTTCTAATGTACAAATGTATCTGGATTTACAATTATAGGTGATGAAACACTAAACTAGCTGAAGTATTTGTCTACGTCGGGTAATGAATCAAGATTTTGACTGCACCTGTTTTTTCTATCAATATTATTATTACTGGCAAATATATCCACCCTCCGGATGCAAGTATTTAAGTTCTAATGTACAAATGTATCTGGATTTACAATTATAGGTGATGAAACACTAAACTAGCTGAGTATTTGTCTACGTCGGGTAATGAATCAAGATTTTGACTGCACCTGTTTTTTCTATCAATATTATTATTACTGGCAAATATATCCACCCTCCGGATGCAAGTATTTAAGTTCTAATGTAAAAATGTATCTGGATTTACAATTATAGGTGATGAAACACTAAACTAGCTGAAGTATTTGTCTACGTCGGGTAATGAATCAAGATTTTGACTGCACCCGCTTTTCTATCAATATTATAATTACTGGCAAATATCCACCCTCCAGATGAAAGTATTTAAGTTCTAATGTAAAAAAATATTTATCTGGGTTTACAGTTATAGGTGATACAGATTAGTATGGATAGACGAAACACTAAACTAATTGAAGTACGAGGGCTTGTCAAAAAGTAATGTCATTTTGTTTAGGACAGGTATAATTACTAACACAAGAACATGTATCATACATCAAAATAAAGCTGGTCCTCTGTGGATCCCATCCCTACTTCTCCACATAATCTCCGTTTCTCTCAATAGCAATGTTTCACCTTCGAATGAGAGCATGTATTCCTGACCCGTAAAATTCTGTTGACTGTTCTTTGAGCCACTTCACTACAGATTTAATTCCCTCGGCACTGGAATAATGTTTGCCTCAGACTATCATCTCTTCGGCCCCATGAAAGAGGGTTTGAGAGGCAAGCTTTATTCCAGTGGCGAGAAAGTGAAATCTGTAGTGAAGAAGTGGCTCAAAGAACAGTCAACATAATTTTACAAATCATTATAGGGGTAAATCACGCGCGCACAAACCGAAGCTAAAGCGTGGCTAGTGTTTAAAAATTGCGGGAATACCTTCAGAATTCCTATTTTAAGGCACCTCTGGTATTGGGCAATAAACCTAAGTCATACGCCTTTAAATCTAAGGGGCAAGTGTTACCTGAGGGATAGCCCCCTGGAATCACGCTGATACTAAATATCTTACTAGTCCAATGGTCGAAGCCACTGGACACAAGTGTCCGAAGAAACAAGATAAGAAATAGGTAAATCAAAATTAGGTCAACCAGATGACCTAAATCCTCATAATATCTATAATACTGTTACATAATTTATGCTACCACATAAATTATTGACAAACCCTGTAGAATAAGGGGCCATTGGCTTTCAGATCAGCCAGTGGAAACGTACAGGACTGTTGATAACCTCATCTGACCCCTAAAGAATACGTCACAATAAACATGTGTAAAGTTTTAGATTTTAGTTTCAACCAGAGATGGACGCAGGGTAGACGTGCCACTGCAAGGTTGATGCTCCTGCGTGGTGAATAAGAACATGGGCAAAAATAAATCTTGATCAAGAAAACAAAAGTCTTGCAAGTTGATTAATTGCATGACGAAAAGAGTTAGCCCAGAAGAAGCCCTTAGAAGAAGTTAGAAGAGACCAGACAATATGGCGGCTAAAAGAAGTAGAGGAGAAAACATGGCGATGAGACGTAGCAAGAAGAAATGAAGAACAAGTCTCAACTCAAATCTCTCTCTCTCTCTCTCTCTCTCTCTCTCTCTCTATATATATATATATATATATATATATATATATATATATATATATATTCTAGGAATGTGATATTGAACAACATGGAGTATTCTTTCTTCATTTTTGGATTTTTATTTTTTCCAGTCTTCTTACGATCTTTCTTGAGTCTGGATCCAATTGGTGAATAATATTTTCCATACTTATATCCCGAGCGCTTTCGACTGTTTCACCAGTCGTCATCATGTGGTATATAATTTGGTTGTTAGTTCATTTTTTTTAGTTCTTTTATCTATGTTTTTATCGAATTTGGAGAGTCTATTATTTTTTAAGAAGTGGAGGGTAAGTTAAGTGTTAGTTATTAAAGATATTTAATACGTTGTCTCCGACTTTAAATGCTATTTTGTTGATGTTAGGTTTTTTTATCCTCCGGTCCTCGCCAACTCAGCATATGAGTAGCACAGGGATCTGTGCGGTAAAGTAAGGAGCTGATGGTAGGTGTGGCGCCCATCTCAGACGCCAAAAAACAATCTCCTTGGTGTAGCGCTATTGAATAGGGGATAGACTCCCTCGCTGACTGGTTGATACCGACTTTAGGCCACCCCGACGACTTTACTTACTTTATTGGAGAAATGATTATAAAGTGCTCAATTACTTCTGTAAGAGCTGTATTTATTTATTCATTTATAGTCACCAATACAATTAAAAGTTCGTCTTACCAATTTACCAAATTTCGGAACATCACTTTTAGGTGATTAGAAACGTCATCAGAAACGTTCACTTTTGGTAAGACGGACTTTTAAATGTGTTGGTGACTATATATATATATATATATATATATATATATATATATATATATATCACCGAGTTCCTCTCTCTATTATATATCCAACGATATTCGATGATGGTGGTATATAACAATACCACGGCAGATTAAAAAAATATGTCAAAAAGCAACACGTCAAAATTTGCTCTCACGATTACATTGGCGATGGAATGGATGAGGGTAACGCTATAATCACTGTTGTAAATTAATGCTTGCTACATACGAATCAGGCTTAATTTATTGTTGCCCACTGAGTTTACCACTACTCCGCTAATCGGCTTAAAAAAATTATGAATTTTGCGATTTTCTACTATTTGCCTTTCGTAATTAAGTACATGACTACAAAGGTTTTTTTTAGAATTTGGCCCAGTGCCATCAGTCAGTCTATCTGCGTCCCATGGCTGCCACAAATAGCATCAAAGATTGTCTACTAAAATGCACTAAAAATCCTCTTTTTCTAAAGGCTAAATTTTGCGAAAACGATGAAATTTAGTGCATTTTAGTAGACGATTTAATGATGCTATTTCCTCAAACAATGGTGCAAGTAAGAGATCTAATTTTTTGTATAACACAACTTTAGCATAGATAGACAATTTGATATTTTTAAAACGTGAAAAATCGACCTATCCTACTGCCACAACTACACCACCACAACTACAACGTTCTGTTTCTAATTTTCTTAGCATTTTTAGTTAATATATTAACAATTAAAGAATACAAATGTGATTTCTTATAAACTAAATAAACCAGGTGATTGATTGATTGATTGATTGATTTGTTGATTGATTTTAATGGCATGTCAACTCATTTAGGGTTATTTTATGCCTAGAAGTTAGGGAATTGTGTTCATATTTACCTTTTTTGTGTAGTTGTCTTAAAAGTTTTTTTTTCACACGAAACCGTCAAATTTATCCCGAAACACCAGTATATATATATATATAATATATATATATATATATATATATATATATATATATATATATATATATATATATACGCTTTGTCCCCAAGTGAGATTTTCCTATGTAGTTTTATGTTAATTAAATTTCGTTTCTTGTTATCTACGTTTCTGTTCAATATAACTGAATCCAGGTTTCTTGGTGGCATGTGGTGCTGTTAACATCCTAGAATTATTTGATTTATTAAAAAATCCTGTGATTTCTCCTGGTATCTTTCGAGATTATGTCTGATAAAATCTTCCCAGTCTGCCAATTGATATAAATTTCAAACATCTTTATTGACCCATAGATAGTTGGTTGGTTGGTTGGTTGGTTGTAGTTTATGGTATGTCAACCCTGCTGTGTTATTTTATGCCGAAGACGTTTTGTTTTATTCATTCTTTTGGGTATTCAAATTTTTTAAAACATTTTTATATGCATTTTTAAAACTGATTTTTAAATAATCTATTTACGCCATAGATGGATAACAGGTACTTTCATTCCGGGTCAGAGTGGACCTGGGAGTAATGGCGATAAAAGTGTACTCCACACTCCCCAAGCTTCAGAATTGAACCGTACCACTTGATGCAGTTTAATGCCATACCCAGAACACTCCCCTCATGGCAAGCCCCAACCCCTTTTTATCATATGGGTGCTAGAAGGCTGTGGCTGCGGGTCTACATGTCCTGGTAATGACGTTAAACTCTATCTGATGGTGAGGTTCCAGTTTGGGAGGTTTGGGGAATGTGGAGCACCCCTTCATCACCATTGCTCCCTGGTCCACTCTGACCCGGAGTGGTAGTATCTGTTAGGGAAAAATCTATGGGTTAAATAGAAAAATGTATTTATAAAAAAATTGTATTATCCATTAAGAATTGATTTATTTCAAAACTTTATCGGCATTAAATGACCCGCTGAGGTTGATATGCCGTAAAACAAACAAACCAAACCAAACCAGAACACTCCTTTGTCTATTTTAAGGATGGTCTTGAATATCTTACAAGGGGTTGTGGTGTCCAGGTATTTATTTCTTTGATGAGATTTCTGCCGCAGAGTTTGGTTTTGAGAGGAGTCTTGTTCTTCTGCGGTATTCGTTTCTTACTTTTTATTTCCTTTCTGTTTGCTTGACGGTGTCCGCTTCTCATATTCCCAAGTATTTGTAGTTTCCTTTTCCTCCAAGTGTTCTGTTTCCTGATTGGCTAGTTTTATTCCTTCCATTGTTTCTCTTTTACTCTTTTTATTATCGACATAATCACATTTTTCGACCCTAAATTCCACTCTTATAACTTGGCTGTACATTCTCATAGTTCGTATAAGGATATCTAATTATTTCTCGAATTCTTGGTAAATACCTTGGCTATAATCCATATGTATAAGCTGGGTAATTTTTTTCCTGAAACTTTGTTAAATGTGATGGCCTTCTTTTCCTTTTCTAATACATTATTTAAAAGCATCATTATCATGAATATATATATATATATATATATATATATATATATATATATATATTGATTGTGTATAAATTTTGTTCTTGTGAATGTTGTTTTTTGGTATTGTGAAGCATGGAAATGAACAAGTGAAAAAAAAAAAAAAAAAAAAACAAAAAAACAAGTTTTAATATCCAGCAGTTTTTCTGTCCCGTTCGATTTATTCCGATATTTCGGGCGAACATTCACCCTTTATCAAGGTATAAAGACTGTGTGGGGAAAAGGGAAATCCAGTATGTGTGAGAAATGTATATATATATATATATATATATATATATAAAGGGTGGCTTACCGGTGAATATGGGCGCGATCGTTGGAGGTGCACAGGATCCAGGGGTTAAGTCCGTGATAAAACAAATACAAAGTGCTCAATACAAAGTAGAGCAAATTTATTGAAGAAATGGATACAACAGAAACCAATACTCGAGTTTCATCGCTAGAATCACCAGGGTTTAAATCCACTGATTATAATCGAGTTATCTCTCTTTTT
>CM042160.1:65389546-65399333 GCA_023376005.1 Doryteuthis pealeii | reverse complement strand
GATCCCTGTGCTACTCATACCCTGAGCTGGCGAGGGCGGGTATCGAACTAGGAACCTTGTGGTTTCTAGCCGAACGCTCTACCGACTGAGCTGTTGTAGTAGTCCACATTTCTAACAACGTTTTGATAGCGACGAACACAACTTTTTCCAACGGATTAGGTTTTTAGCATTATTGCCTTTTTAAGCATTCTTAGATTTTAACAATATTATTTAGCATGATAATGAAAACAATCTACAAATCACCGCAAAGACTCAATTAGTATTTTTTAGTATAATGACTGCCAAGGTAGTCCGTTAATAAAACCGATATGTTTTGTGTCGCGTCCTTATCCCAAGAATGTTGGCTGTTCCAAATAAGTTCTTATCGATATACCTACGATTCTGTATTGAACCATAATTTACCAGGGACATAAAAAAAATAAACAGAGAGCAGAAAACGAAAGTTAGTGCACACTGCTATTGAAACAACCCACACGCAAAGAGAATTGCAAAGTGTAGCTTTTACGTTATAGCCACACTGATGAAAGGTGAAACCTCGAAACACGTGTCTGTGATTACTTATTATATATATATATACCCCACTTTGGTGAGTTCTCCGAAATAGGGATTTAATTGCAGATTCACCGTTCTGGCGTCTAGCTAACTCTCGCATTGTTTAAATATGTTTGAGGACTCTAGTGAATTCATTTCCGCTTAGAATTAGCGATTATATATTCTCCTATAATTGACAACTGAATTACGGGACTAAACTGTTGATATTAATCCAAACCAATATCTACCAATATATGCCCTCATATTTATAGATTCCTTGATGATGTGCACGTCAACGCCTTGAAACCTTATCAGAATTCATCACGTCTATATATTGATGAATGCAAACATCACACATGCATCACATACAAATAGTATTATAACATGTGCAAAATATATTTTTCATGCAGAAGACTTTGCGATATTAAATGGCTGACATGAGTTAATTATATATATTAATGAAGGATTCTATTTTCAGAAATGCAACGTAAATGTTTATTTATTTAAGACCAGGAAGTATATTTAATGATTATGCCAGGTAGAAGCAGAAAGGCTTATAAAACTGCTCCCCACTGTTATGATAGCCATAAGGAAACGCAACTGTGCAAAAAATTGCACCACTATAGAAACCCATTCCCAAACATTACTAGGACAAACATTAACCCAAGAGGAAAATGGAAACGAATTGATATGTAAAAAGGGGAAAAAAGTGCTTCCAACACTAAAGAATCATGATTGGAAAAAGCGAGAAATCTAAAGCGAAGAAAATAAATAAATAACTAAGGTATTATCCCAGTAGATGGCATTACCGATTTGAACCAACTAATTTGTAGGGGAGCGACTAATCCGCCGCGCTACCAACGTGGATTCTAAAAAAAGAAAATTAAACAAAAAAAAAGGTGAAATGATAGAACTGGAGATTTAAAAAGTACAGAAAAGGCCAAAAGGTGTTAAATAAAATACCTAAGGACACAATGGATTGTAACAATTCACGAATAGCAATGACAGAAAAGACAGACAAGAAAACTAAAGTAAATAAAGCAAAACTTGTTGTGAAGGTAGATAGACTCAAGAGACATCAATAATCAACAGAGATCATTCCAAAACGAATTAAATAAAGACTCTCAGAAAGTAAAACATCAAATGTTAATAGAAAAACCGAGCAATCAGATGCAATGGAAAACAAAAACAGATCTTGAAGAAAGTTGAACTGAGGCGTAGATACAACAGAAAACATCGAATTGTTTATTATAAAAGAAGAATGAATACATGGGATTGAAGAAGGACCTGACGTTGAAGTAAATCTTGAAAAAAAAAGTGAATTCGGAAGTATTCTTGCATTTATGGTTAAGGAAATTAGGAAAGCTTTAAAAATCAACGAGAAATTTTGAGAAGGCAACAAACAAATACATACATATGAGACGCCCAAAAAAAAAAAGAAACGGGGGTAGTGTGTCTGACTAGCCTTTGCTCACGGAGAAAAAGTAGAGCTGAGATTTTAGTAGATTATGAAATGGAAGAAATCAACGCCAGATGCAGATCATAAAGAAGATTCGTAGTTGGTCTGAACCGGAAGGAAAGTTATGGTCAAATAGGCGTAGCGTATTCGCGCCAGAAGCAAACGAGGCGGGTTAGTGCAGTGGATGCAATATAAGCAGTTGGTTTATGGAGTTCAAGTTCAGAGTTTGTGAGTAAATCGGGTTCTAGCAGTTGCTGAGGTAGTCCGTTAAGGCCAACTTCCAGTAGGGCCGATGCTCTTTATCTCTTACTCTTCCTGCTCTCAAGAACTTGGTCAATACTATATATATATATATATATATATATATATATTATATATATTATCCAATACATTTGCTAGAAGAAAAGTTAATATAATTAAATTCCCGGATAAGAAAAGACCTTTGTGAATAATAGATTTGAATGCAATTGTAGACATAGGTGGCGGTCACTAAGATATTGTTAGAAATAAATTACTAAATTTAACTAAACAATTGATTATTTTTTCGTAAATAGTTATTCATTTTAATAGGATAAAATACAAAAAAGAACAATAGAAACTGTGAATTAGTAATATTAAACCACTAAAATATAATTAGAATTACAATTTTTAACTAATTTTACTAGCTTGGTCAATATATAATATATATATACTATATATATATATATATTATATATATATATATATATAATGATTTGATAATGCAGCAATGTTTTAAAGATGATTCACAACGGTGCACAGTAGATTCGCACAACAACATGAGTATATGCTTACAAACGGAAAAATAAGAGAATTTACGTATGTTATCCAAACGCTTCCCCACGGGTAGCCATGTGATGTTCATATTATCGCCGGTAAAGCGCGTAAACAGAATCAACACTTGGTCTAATAACATTATCAAAAGTAGCATCGAGCAGCAGCGCAAGCGACATCCGGTAAAAAATTGGCCATTAATGCGACTGGAACGAAACAACAATTTAAAATCATCACTTCGTGGATCAGAACACTATAATATCAACTACTGCAACAACGGCTATCTCCTCGACTGAGACTTATTTCAGATTTGCGATTGATCGTTGTTCACAATGGCTACGAGAATGTCAAAAATCTGAAATAAGTCTAACGTATGGTGCATCGAACGAAGATCAACCGATTTTCAAAGTAGATCGGTACGGACCGTCTGCAGTACTAATTTCCTAACCATTACACCCGGATGCGAACGCCCTGAATGTTGAGGAAAGAGAAAACTATTCTGAAACATTACAGAAAAGGAAGGACCCGAAAGTAATAACACAGACCAATAAACCTGCCTTCCAATAATGCAGAAACACTTAACTTTCAGATAAGCAAAGAAAGTCGTCTTTTCCTAAGATGAGAAATGCATGTCAGCAAAGAAAGACATACAAAAATACCTTTATAGCGATTGAAAAACATTTACTGAGAGAAATAAAAATAAGGAATTAAAATGTTCCCATGGTATGGATATACTATGGACGAGGTTCACGATATATTCACAGCAAATATGTTAAAAATCATAAAGGTACTTAAATTTGGAAAAGTAAATACTAAACTATAAAGCAGAGAAAAGAAATCTATACAGTAACGTTAATTGATCTGCGAGATAACTCTCATTTGATTACAGCAATGAATTCGATTAGCCACAAAAAGTTTTTTTTTGAAATAATAATTCAAATACATCTATTTACGCCATTATTGCTAGAGTAGACTTAAAGTAATGTATAAAGAAGCAGTGAACTCCATACCTTCCATAACGGGAATCATCACCAGCGAATTACGCGTTTAGACAGAGGTAAAATCTTACTCTTCTCAGGGGATTCCAGTCAGAATATTCTAGGTCCCTAACAGTGGAATAAATCATTGAAAATAAGTTGAATTAACAATAGCATTTATATGTAGAGATTGGCTAACCTTAATATTATGTGTCCCAACATTTTTGTCCTGAAATGATTAAAATTAAATAAAAAATATATTATGCATATTAACCTCATTATCTTTTTTTATTTAGATCAAGAGCGGAATTCAGTCTTTACCAAAAATTAGAGGTGCCTGCTCCTTGTGACTCAATATCGTCATGTTATATTTAATAGCAATTATATCAAGATACGTATATTCTAAAGATGCAAATACAATATAAGGCTGAATAAAGGCATAGAAGGCTTTTCATCCCTTTGAATACTTACGCTGCATGTGTTGAGGTTTGCCCAGAAACAGCAAAGCAAGCCTTCCTACCTAAGGCAGCCCATAATTTTTATAAACACTATATTAAATAAAAATATTTTAATTACTTTTCATTAACCCAAATAATAGAAAGAAGCGATTTCTTCCCATACAAATTATTTTATATTCTAAAACATGTGTTTATGAATGTAATTTAAAGTGACATAATAGCCAGACGTATTTACGCATGAAACAAAATTAAAGAAGCTAAGAAAGAAAAAACAGAAAAAAAATATTTTACAAATATGCAATAGATAAATAAAAGCTACCGGAGGGGATTTTCGTCATTAATTAATGCCCCAATCAGTTTAACAGACGACAATTGTAAACATTAAAAATTCCATACAAAATGTATTAGGCACGCTATTCCACATTTCCAGGAAATATGATAATTATCTTTCTATACCGCGGATCCTCGTTCTTTATACACTCCAGGGCACGTGTTTGCGTAGGTTGATCGGAAACAAGTCCAACAAAGTTTCAGGCATCTAAGGCATAATTTCGATTCGAAAACAGATGTTAAGAAAATCTATTAGACCTATTCCTTCGAATCCGTTGGCATTGGAAATATTGCGAAACGCATTAACGGCATTATTATGGATAGATCTTTCGTTCAAAACGAGGATTCGTTTCTTTGATTAGTTCAATTACTCTACAGGCCCATTCTTCTTGTGATCCCCAGCAGCATAGGGCACGGGTTAGCTTCAGTCGGTAGCAGCACCTGTAAGGAATCAATAAGGTTTAGATTCTATACTGGTCTCCAGTGAATGAGTAGCACAGCTTAGGTAATCTGATGTGTAGTTGGGGCTTAGCATACGTCGACTGCACCTCTGCAGAGGGGTAAGACTCCCCCAATGGAGTCACCTGTTTGCCGTGGGTGGCGACCGTGATGCTTAAGGACAGAAGCCAGATGGATGAGCAGTCCATGACTTGCAATACTCCACTTTGGCCCTATCTTGGGCTAGACGGGCGGTCGGAGAGGCCCCCTCCAATCAATCGGCTGGTCATGTCAAGCCCTAGCACCTATATGATTGCCACAACCCTATTGCCTTTATGGCAAGCCCCAAGCCCTTTTTATCATATGGGTGCTAGAAGGCAGTGACTGCGGGTCTACATGTCCTGGGAATGTCGTTAAACTCTATCTGATGGTGAGATTCCAGTTTTGGAGGTTTGGGGAATATGGAGCACCCCTTCATCACCATTGCTCCCAGGTCCACTCTGACCCGGAGTGGTAGTACCTGTTAGGGTCCCATCTATGGGTTAAATAGAAAATATGAGTTTATAAACAAAATTGTATTATCCATTAAAAATTAAATTATTTCAAAACTTTGTTAGCAGTAAACATTTTTTTTTTTACCAATAGAAGTATTCGGCATAAAATAACCCAAGGGTTTGACATGCCGTAAAACCCAACCAGCCAAACCAAACTAAACTGTATCGGATGGTGAGGCTTCAGTTCTGGAGATTTGGGTAGTGGAGAGTGCACCTTTATTGCTTCCAGGTCCACTATAACCCATTTTTAGATTTCTGGAGAGTGTGGAGTTCTCCCTACGTTACAATTACTCCCAGTTCCACTCTTATATGGAGTGGTAGTACCTGTTAGGATACCATCTATGGGTTAAAGAGGTCTGTCCGAATATGTTTAGTATTAGATAGGAATACTTGAAACCATATGTGTGAAAACAAATGATTATTATTAAATAGGAATAGTTACTTGAAACCTAAGCACCCCTCCATACACAAAATAATGTCACGAGCCATCACTGGTTGACATGGTAACGATAACAACCAAACTGAGGATGTTGGAGCTTAAGCGTATAATATTCCTTTGTTGAGACTTAGAATTGAACCTTCGACCTCGTGGGTAACAGTGGGGCTGTTGTTCAATACAACGTATGTTCCACAGAGACTTACTTATTTCCTTCCATCTTTATTTCTCTCTTTCCTAACACTTTCTTTCTTTCTTTCTTTTTAATTTTCTTCTTTCTTTCTTTCTTTCTTTCTTTCTTTCTTTTCTTGTCAATTTTCTTTCTTTCTTTCTTAGCTCTTTATTTATTCATTTCTTTTCCTTCTTTCTTTTTTTCAATTTCTTTTCTTTCTATTTTCTTTTTTTTTTAGTCTTGTCAGTTTTCTTTCTTTTCTTTCTTTCTTTCTTTTCTTTCCCTTTCTTTCCACCGATTTTTTCTTTCCTTCTTTTTTTTCTTCCTTTATTTCCTTCTCTTTTCTTTCTTTTCTTTCTTTCCTTCTTTCTTTCTTTCCACCGATTTCTCTTTCTTAGTTTCTTTCTTTCTTTCTTTCTACATTTCTTTCTCTTTCTTTCTTTCTTTCTTTCCACCGATTTCTTTCTTTCTTTCTTTCTTTCTTTCTTTCCACCGATTTCTTTCTTTCTTTCTTTCTTCTTCTTTCTTTCTTTCTTTCTTTCTTTCTTTCTTTCTTTCTTCTTTCTTTTCTTTCTTTCTTTTCTTCTTTCTTTCTTTCTTCCTTTCTTTCTTTCTTTCTTTCTTTCTTTCTTTCTTTCTTTCTTTCCACCGATTTCTTTCTTTCTTTCTTTCTTTCTTTCTTTCTTTCTTTCTTTCTTTCTTTCTTTCTTTCTTTTCTTTCTTTCTTTCTTTCCACCGATTCTTTCTTTCTTTCTTTCTTTCTTTCTTTCTTCTTTCTTTCTTTCCAGCGATTTCTTTCTTTCTTTTCTTTCTTTCTTTCTTTCTTTCTTTCCACCGATTTTCTTTCTTTCCTTTTTCTTTCTTTCTTTCTTCTTCTCTACCAATTTCTTTCTTTCTTTCTTTCTTCCTTCTTTCTTTCCGATTTCTTTCTTTCCTTCTTTTTTTTCTTTCTTTCTTTACACCGCTTTCTTTCTTCTCCGCTTTCTTCTTTCTTTCTTTCTTTCTTTCTTTTCTTCCTCCGCTTTCTTTCCCTCTTTTTCTTTCCTTTCTTTCCTTTTTTCCTTCTTCTTTTTCCCTCCTTTCTTTACACCACTTCCTTCTTCTTTCTTTCTTCTTTCTTTCTTTCTTTCTTTCTTTCTTTCTTTCTTTCTTTTCCTTCTTTCTTCTTTCTTTCTTTCTTTCTTCTACCAATTTCTTTCTTTCTTTCTTTCTTTCTTTCTTTCTTTCTTTCTTTCTTTCCACCGATTTCTTTCTTTCCTTCTTTTTTCTTTCTTTCTCTTTACACCGCTTTCTTTCTTTCTTTCTTCTCTCCGCTTTCTTTCTTTCTTTCTTTCTTTCTTTCTTTTCTTCCTCCGCTTTCTTTCCCTCTTTTCTTCTCTTTCTTTCCTTCTTTTTTCGTTCCTTCTTTTTCCCTCCTTTCTTTACACCACTTCCTTCCTTTCTTTCTTCCTTTCTTTCTTTTCTTTCCCACCGTTTTCTTTCTTTCTTTCCTTTCCATTCCTTTGATTCTAATCCCAATTGTGAATTTCTCTCTCATATTGACAAACAAAATTCAAAATTCAAACCCGAACGTTTTCCAAAAATCCTCTTGACGAAAATCGAAACAAACAGAAGAGACTAATTGAACAATTCGCGATTCCTTTTCATTGAAATGTGAACTGCATCAAAACCGGAATTATTCTCGACCAAATATTCTTCGAAGGATGGAATAAAAGATGGAAAAAATAGAAAAAGAAAAAAGAACAAAAGAAGAGTCAAAATGACAACTGCAATTTTGAATGTGTCATTATTCATTCAAATGGGAGCCATACTTTTATTTCAAGAGGTACTTCATTCAAAAAGAAAAAAAAGAACAACAAAAAAAACCCCAAAAAACCAAATTTCTTTTCTTTTCTTTCTTTCTTTTTTTCTTTTCTTTCTTTCTTTCTTTCTTTTTTTTCTTCATAGCAGTTTCTTTCATTTTTCTTTCTTTCGTTCGTTATTTCTTTCTTTCTTTTGCAGCAGTTTCTTTCTTTCTTTCTTTCTTTTGTAGTATTTTCGTTCTTTCTTTCTTTCATATCAGTTTCTTTCTTTTTTTTCTTTTTTCTTTCTCAGATTCCTTTCTTTCTTTTTCTCTCCTTCTTTTTAAACACTTTTTTCTTTCTTTCTTTTCTTCTTTCTTTCTTTCTTTCGTTTCGTTCGTTCGTAGCAATTTATTTATTTCTAGGCACTTTCTTTCTCTTTCTTTCTTTCGTTCGTTTCAATTTATTTATTTCTGGCACTTTCTTTCTTTCTTTCTTTCTTTTCTTTTCTTTTCTTTCTTTCTTTCTTCTTTCTTTCTTTCTTTCTTTCTTTTCTTTCTTTCTTTCTTTCTTGTAAGTTTTAGAACAAAAAAAAAAACAAAATAAAAAAATAGAAGAGCCAAAATGACATCTGCAATTTTGAATCTGCCATTTATTATTTCAAAAGAAGAGAGTCATACTTTTATTTCAAGAGTTCATTCATTCTTTTATTATTTTCATTTTTAAAAAATTATCTTTCATTTATTTCTACGACAATTCTTTCGACGTTCTTATATAATTTTCAAATGATTAATATTCATTTCAACAAGATGTTGAATTCTTAATTGCATTTCATTTATTTCTTCTTTCATCACCAGAAAATTTTGGCTGATCAATTTATCATCAATTCATCAAGATATTTCATTTTAATTTATCTGAATTTTTGAGACGAGGTTTTGTGCTATCGAGATTTTGCTCTCCGGCCTTCATCGGGTGATTCTTTCCGAACTAAGGAAATGCAAATTAACACGCTTCATCTCCCGAGTTCGACAAGAAACACCTAATGAAGGCCGGAGAGCACATCGTCCGAAAAGTTGTGTATGTAACAATTAAGATGAGAAGAACAACCCGAAAAAAATCTAAATAATAATAATGAGTTTTAATAATAATTTGTTTTAATTATTAAAATCTAATTAAGCACACTTCTTATTATTAATAAACTCGTGTTCCTTAATTGAATGACCGCTATCATTTTGCAACACCCTCTGGATAAAAATGAGACCGTCCAAATCATCCAAGATAGAATGTAAAAATGTAAATCCTGATTATCTGGAGATACTTATTCGCCGATTTCTTGTTTCATATGAGTGTCATCAACTCAGGTAAATAGTGGACCATTCTGTTTTTATTATGAAGAAAGAAAGGGAAGAAAAAGAATATGCTACAAAAAAAGGTCCCTAGGTTCGACTAGAAGGCCGGAGACCACATCGGCTGAACCACTGAGTATATAACAATGAAGATAAAAATCCGAAAAATCTAGATAATGCAAATTATCAATCCTCATCTCTCGAGTGTGACAAGAAATAACTAAAGAAATCCGAAGAGCACATCAGCCGAAATGTTGTGTATATAACAATAAAAGTCGTCGTGGCGGCCTAAAGTCGGTATCAGCCAGTCAACGAGGGAGTCTATCCCTTTTTCACTAACGCTAGATCAAGAAGATTGTTTTTGGCATCTGAGGTGGAGCGCCACACCTACCATCAGCTCCTTACTTTACCGCACAGATCCCTGTGCTACTCATGCACAGAGTTGGCGAGGACCGGAATTGAACTAGGAACCATGTGGTTTCGAGCCGAACGCTCTACCGACTGAACTAACCT
>CM042160.1:65357046-65384546 GCA_023376005.1 Doryteuthis pealeii | reverse complement strand
TACATAGCTGGTCAATGTAGGTCCTTGCTGGGCGCCCCACACTAGCATGTCCATGTGTTGGCTTCCACAGGAGAACATCGCTTATGAGTTCGTCCTTGCTTCTCCAGCAGTGTCCTGCATGCCTAGTCCGTCTCACTCGGATGCTCTGTGAGATAGGGGGCAGGTGATCATACAGCTGTTCCCTATATATATATATATATATATATATATATATATATATATATAATATATATATTATATTATATTATATATATATATCCCCAACACACACACAACGTAAGGGAATGTTCGATGTCATCTTTCAAAACCGTTTATCCCAGCGTTCATAAATTTCGAACAATTCCATTCAAAACATTTTTTTTAAACAAACTGATCAACAAAAGACTATCACAGTCTCATTATTATTCTGTGATAAATTTTTATTTTTCCTTAAATCAATAAAAGCCCTGGAGAAGATCTACTAAACAGATTGAAACATTGCAGCGTTGGCTGAATAAATATCACTCATTTCATTTGAACCTGTATTTTTCAAATTTTCACTATATTACACACACACAAATAAATAAATAAACCGTTAAAAGATACGAAGGTACAAACGAACGTTTGTGTGAGCGTTCAAGTTCGGAGCCGGAATTTATTTAAATTTAAAAATGCATATACTGTGTTAAAAATAAAATAAATTTTATTTTTAAAAATCCACTGCATTTAAAATCCACAGCATTTATAATCCACAGGAAAATTCAAAAACGTGTATACCTTCCTATCTTTTAACGGTTTATTTATTTCCGTCTTTCCATCATATATATTTCGCTCTTGAAGAAGACCGCTAAAGGTTGAAACAGATTCTGTCAGCGATTTATCTACATCATTTGTTTTTTCAAAAAAATGTTTAATTCATACTGTCGAATTCACTTCCATTCACTTATATATAATATATATATATATATTATATATAATATATAATATATAATATATATATATATATATTATATATATATATATATATATAATAGATTTAAAAGAATTCTAATATAGATCGTCTAGATTCTTCCCTTGAATGCAGGTTGGTATTAGAAAGAGGACAAAATTGATGGTTACGAACCTGAAAAGACAATCAACTTACCTGACAGGTGAGAACAGAATTTAAGATAACTAGTAAGAATATGCACCCTCCGTGCGAAAAGTATTCAAGTTTTAATGTAATGAAATATATTAAATTGAAAAGACTAACGAAATTAAATAAGAACGCATATAAAAAGATTACACTTATTTAATCATATTTTAATTGGTCGCTTGATAAAATCCTTCATAGGATTGCTTTTAATGTGTTTGAGAATAAAACAATAATATTAAATATCAATAATACCTAGTAATCATTTATTAAATACGGTTTTGTTAAAACCAGTATGCAAATTAACCACGCCAATTATTATTTAAAGATCTATATCTTAGTGATATATAAGACACATTACAGGATTTTAAATGCACTAATAACATATTTGAGTCTGAGGTGGAGCGCCACACCTACTGTCAGCTTCTCACTTTACTGAACAGGTAAGATTAGCCAATCTGTGCTACTGAAACTTATTATGTTACATAGAAAACTAAATATATATATTGAGAGAGAGAGAGAGAGAGAGAGAGAGAGAGAGAGAGAGAGAGAGAGAGAGAGAGAGAGAGAGAGAGATAACTGAGGCGCCTCAAAAGAGGAATGCCGAAAGAATACGCGCAATTTTGACACTAGCCACTTCCTGAGCTTCGGTTTGTACGTGGCTTCCCACAATGATCGGACTTCCGGTTCATCTGGCATGGGTGTAGATGTCAGAAAATACTATTTAAACACACCTGTCATTATAAATCAGAAGATGGTACCGGAAATTGAGTTCAGCATCCTAAAAAGAGTATATGTACATGTATGTATGTATATGTATGTATGCATATATATATGTATGTACACATGATTTTGTTGTGGAGTCTACGTTTGCTTCTTTTTACGTATATCTAATGAGTCAATGAAATATGTATATATATATATATATATATATATATTATATATATATATATATATATAAATTATATAATATATAATTTTTATATACACATATATATTATTATATATATATATATATATAAATCATATATATATATATATATATATATATATATATATATATAAATTCGTAAAAAAAAGCTTAAAAATCGGCTATTTTGAGGTTATGGTACCATTTCTACTCACAGGTACCTGGATATACTCATGAGCTTCACCAGCTAATTTTATTGAAAATGGTATACAGATAAACTCTGAGGTTTCTTTTATATATTTTCTCGTGATCCCTGTGATGGTATCGGGTTTCAATTCATCCTATCTTTTTAGGAGGTGGTTATGTTTCTGATCTGGTGGATAATGTTTATCTGGGTGGTTTAAAGCATTCCATCAGCATAGGGAAGGAGCAGTTGGCGACTTATTGTTAGGGTTCTTCAAACTGGTCATTTTCAGTTCAAAGTCTTATTTAAAAAAAAATAAAATTCTCATGTTTCTTATCATATGGACACATCAATTTGAATCCTTTTTACATACCATTCATCTGACCAAAATGAGGGGACGGTATTTTGGATACATTAAACTAGATTATCCTATATTAATATTAGTAGTTGGATAAGTTCCCAAATTTTAATTAAGGTAATCAAATAACTAAATTCAAGATATCTAAAACCAAATATAACAAGAATTTTTAAAGAAATTTAAATTTATGAAACCCTACTTATATATGTATGAATATGATATAATGAAAAAACAAAAGATGTTTACAACTGAAATAGGCTCATCAGGAGAGAAGTGTGCAAAACCGTTTCGGGGCCAATCTCTCGACGGTTTAAAAAAGCAACACCGGTCCATCCTCACTAATATGAGGACCCTTCGCATTATAATGCATCGACCGCACGTGGGTCGGTCATCAACAAAAATAAGACGGGAAAATGACCGTTAGTAAAACAGAACGCTGCTAGTCAAACGTTGGAATTAATTTTAAAAAAATGCGCTGTCTATATTAAAAATAATATGAATTTTATTTTAAAATAAAATGAATTTTATCTAAAAATAAAATGAATCTCATTTTTAATTATAAAAATAATCAGAAGCATTATGTATATATACACACACACACACACACACACACACACACACACATTTATTTAAATATAAACAATTACTTAGCAAGATTTCTTAACTCATATTTTACGTTTGAATTCAATTCTATTAGTTGCGTCTTGACCTTTTTAAACGTTGTTTTTTTTTTGTTGTTTTTTTCTTTTATCGTCATTTTCTTACCGTTCACTAAAGCTGGTTAAAAAAAGAAAGAAATATGTTTATTCTCACACATAACATTAAAACAATGTGTGAAGAATGATAACTAATTAGAACTGAGCCTACTCTAGTAGTGAACCACCTTTGCTATTTCATATGTTTACTTTATCATTAAACAGTTTAAAATATTAATAGCACGACTTAATAGTAGTAGTAGTAATAATAATAATAAACATTATAATAATAATAACTATAACAATAGATATGATTATAATAATGATGATAATAATAATAACTTTCACAAATATATATATATATATATATATATATATATATATATATGTATATATATATATATATATATATATATATATATATATATATATGTATACTCACATACACATACGCATATGAGACCACATACACACATAAATATACATATACAGATACACATATACATAACTATTTTTACTATATGATAAATCCCTATCTATATTTCTTCCCATAACCTTATTCTTAAGCATACCGATACAAATCTAGACATATATTTAAGGTATATTTTGAAAGCTTTTGACTCAGTTCCCTAATTTTTCTAGTCGTATTAAATAGGATATTAATACCTATCCTTACTAATTCAAATTCAGAATTTCTTAATAAGGATTGTGTATGCTAAATTAATTTCCTTTTAGGAAAATTTTAAGTGTGAAATATAATGGTGTATTCTAAATAACTCCACTCTTGAGAGTTTATCGTTAGAATTAATAAAACATAAAAACATTTCTACTTACATTCTGGTTTGAATTTTAAATTTGTCCCATTTGTTGTATATTCTTGAATTTTTCCTTCATATTACTTTTTTAAGGGGGATGGGGAATAAGCAGGGGAATCATGGAAGGCTGCTGTTAGTGTCTTTTAGGATATTTTGAAACTATCTTTATGGCGGCATATCACCACAATTTCGTTTCTCTGATTTAACAATTTGTCGCTTTCTTTATATTTAACAACAATTTGAATCTAGAAGGCTAGATCAGATTGAGAAAAAAACAACAACAAAAACAACACAATATGAGTCTAGGTAAAAAATCATACATAAGTGAATCGGTAGATATTCTAGCCAAATCAAGACATTAGGTTTATAAGTTCCCAAAATTCACACTCAATTGTCCAATTGGACACATGACCTAGTGGATAAGGTAGTTAGGTTAAGACAGTTCTAAGTGACAGTTATCTCTGGATAGGGAGTTCAATCCTGAGTAGTGGCAGTTAGAAAAATAATTAACACAACTCCTACCCTAGCTATGGTTAGCGGAACGAGAACAGGATACCCCCGTGGACTAAATTATAGCAAAATCAAGATATATAAAGGGTTAGGTTCAAAGTTCCGTGATGGCTCCCGATTACGACAAGAAAGTTCCCGAGTTCAAAAAGAAGTTTCCCGAGTCCGAGAAGTTTCCCGAGTCCGAGAAGGTTCTCGAGTCAGACAAGAAATACCTGAAGAAGGCTGGAGGGCATATCGGCCAAAACATTGTACAAATAACAATGAAGATGGGGACAATAGTCCGAATAACGCAGATAATACTAATCTTCAAGCCTCATCTCAAACATTCAGAGAAATAATTTAAATCTTTTCTTCCAGGCATAGATTGCATCTGCCATCCCGGCTCCAAGGTTTTGTGGATCTTCCATTCAATATACGGGTTTAACCCGCTATCTTTCAATTTCCAAAACAGTTTCGATAGCGCTGTTTGGTTCCTTAGATACTGTTGGGCAAAGGAGTGTCTGTGGCTGTATATAATCTCTGTTTCCAATTTCCCGCGGAAATTCTGATATAAACTTTTTGTTCATTTCTTTTTCTTTTGGGAATATAGTCGCCTTTTATACAACATTTGCAAAATTACATTCTCTCCCGACTGGGCAGTCATTCTTAACTCTGCAGTTGCAATTATTTCTGCTGTTTGATATTTTCTTGCTATGGTATTTTCTAGTGTATTTATATTGTGGTAATTGATTATTTTGACTAAGTTGTCCGTTCAGGAATAACTAATTTTTAATGTTTTCCTATTAAAGATTTTATTTAGGGGATTATTTTGGCTAAAGTGCTTGTTTACCATTTTAAGGAAGAATTTTCCTATATTGATGTTAGTCAATTTGCAGAAAGGTGGGTTAAACCATATAACCCTCCACTTTCCACCTTTACCATTGTATCTACCACGTTATTATTTTCATTTTTATTGATATTTTCATAGTCTCTTATTTTGGCAATCATTTGTATAATTTTCTTCTTTCCCATTCACTTTCTTATTCTGTTTCCTATTTCCTAAATTTTGCTGGTAGGAAAGTTTATGTTCAAAACCACTTTTTTCAAGGGCTTCATTGTACACCTTGCTGTTTTCCTTAAATATTTTTCGCTACTTGATAATTTCTTTATCCTCACTTTTAATGCATTCCATATTTGTTTGATTATCGAATTGGGGTGATTGGATTTGATGTTGATGTAGGTAGGTATTTGATTTTCTTTATGGAATGGTTGTAGCAAGATTCATTTGGCAAGGACTACTAATGGAAGGAGGAGGAAGAAATAAGAGATGATAAAGGTTTTAAAAAATATTGATGAGCCAAAACAGGATGAACGATAGTTTGACCGTAGCGTGACCCCGAATGGAGAATTGAGTGTCAACCGGAAGTCGGGTGTTGACCGCAACCGGAAGTCGGGGGTTGAACGGAACCGGATGTCACGTGGTGACGTGGAACAACGAAGAAAGGTATCGGTCTCTTTTTGCCTTCCGCCGTCGTAGGGTACGGATCGGGCCTCTAGTGGCTAGTATGGGGTCACTGTAATCAAGTAGTGTTCTCTCTCTCTTTCACTCTGCCTTTCCTCCTCTCCAATACAGCACACGAGACGAACCTACCCTGGAAATAAAGGCTAGCAGTTGTGACTACATATTTCTCGTGTTATAATTTCTATCAACACCATTTTAGCACTGTGAATTTGGAGGCACGTGGACGAGACCCGCTATACAATATACACCGCCGCCGCCGCGTTACAGTTATCGTTTTAGTGCCCGGAAAAAAGGGACAGCGTTACTTATATCATTTTGGTACCGTGAAAATATACCACAACGTAACAATGGTCTGTATGTGTTGTTAGAGAGGTAAAATGTTACATCTAAGAATTTCACTATCTTGAGGTTGGAGGATATCTCAATTTTGAAACCGATGAATTTAAAAGTTCATATGATTTTCTTTTTTATTTTAGATACTTTGGGGCCATTACTCTCTGGGATATATAAAAGTCCGTCAACTTTGTACAGTCCTACCCGTTTATTATATATTATTCTACTAATAGTGTATAAGATGTAAATTCCAACAAGATCTGTTATTTGAGCAGAATCGTATGCCCCCATCAAAACATCGAAATTATCTATTCCACTTTTTATTCAAGTGGAATTGTTATCTTTTTAATATTGTCCTTCTACATGATAGAATAATATCAGTTTGTTCCCCGGTAATCTCATTGAAACTTTTAGCGAAGTTGATGCTATTTATTAGGAGTTCTTTAGAAATTGAAGGGTAAAATTCGATTATGTGAAATTAAATGAAGGTGACTTTGTTTTTTTGTTTGATGCTTTTGAACAATTCAATGGCTTCGAAGGAATTTTTCCATACATTATGGTAGGCGTTCTTTTGTATTTCTTGGATAATCTGTATAATATGTTTGGATATTTTACCTAATTCGGTTTTAAACGGGTTAATCAAACTAGATTGAAGTTTGTTAATGAAATTGGGCTTATGGTCTTTGAACAAAATATAGGCATTTTTCTTATTAATTTTCCCTATTCTATCTATATATATATTTAAATGTTATTTCCCCATGAATATGTATATATATACACATATATATATATAAATATAAATATAAACATATATATATATATATATATATATATATTTATATTTATATTTATATATAAACATATATATATGTATGTATGTATGAATATATACGTATATTTATGGGGAAATAATATGTATATATAGAGATACGTATGTATATTTATATGTATGTACATATATGTATCTATATGCATGTATGTATATATACATATATTTATGGGGAAATAATATGTATATATAGAGATAAGTATGTATATTTATATGTATGTATATATATGTATGTATATGTATGTATATATATGTATTTATATATATATATATGTATATATATGTATATATTTGTATATATATATATGTATATATTTGTATATATATATATGTATATATCTGTATATATATATGTGGTGTGTGTGTGTGTGTGTGTGTGTGTGTTGTAATATATATATATATATATATATATATATATATATATATATATATATATATATATGTGCGTGTAATGAGTGTTCGGGTAGGCTCTGCCTGGAATAAAAAACTGACATTAACAACCTTTCCAGACTCGAATAAATTCCTAAATAAACGATCGGAGTTGGCATGAAAGTAAATATTTATTTTACAAATTTGGCGCCGGATTGAGCCACGTGACTAAATATGTCGACCCCATGATAATGACTTGACACAAAAAGGATAATAAAAGAAAAGTATATTTGTTCTGTTGAAACAATCAGACGTGTTGAATAATAGCCAACTTGAGGATTGAAAGAGTGAAAATCTCAGTCGTCAGTAATTTCTTTTACTTGCTCTGTATTTTTGTGTACTGTGAATATTTTACGGATTCTTAGCTACAATTTGTAATATATATATATATAAGATTTTTGGGTATTTGTTTTTTTAAAAGCATTGTTGAATAAAGTATATATTATTATTTATATTTTTGCTTGAAGGCAATTACAATGCGGATATCGTATAAAATTCGATAATTATAGAAAATAACCATGACAAGTGAATTTTGCAAACGATCATGCGATGCTAGAACATCGTACAGTCTGTTTCAACTTTATTAAATCTCATCAGCGATGTATATTAGTATACATCGCTGATGAGACTTAATATATATATATATATATATATATATATATATATATATATATTGAAATTGAAGTTTTGCTTCTCTCATTCTATTTACCTAACCAAGGCAAAATAACCCAGTCTTCCCTACTATTTACCTATAGAATAGTCTCTTTTACTGGTTTCAAAATATAGACATGAGAACAAATTCCAACTAAATGAAGGAAAGCTAACTAGCAATAACCACGCTATCAAGTTCCCTTTTGGACTTATTAGAAAAAATATAAACCTCCTTATCCTCCCTCGGCTATAGTACAACTAATCTCCTTCTACAGGGATGGTTTTGAATTACCCTTAATGGTTGATATGCCATTAAACAAACAGAACAAACCAAATTAAGAAGGAAACTCCTTTTCGATGGGGTGGGGTTAGGGAGTTTACCCTTCTGTATGGGATACAATCAGCGGATTCTTAGCCCCCCCCCCCGCCAATAATGAGTTGGTTGCTGGTTGTTTCGTTTTATGACATATAAAACCTTTTCGGGTTATTTTCAGAAAGAAGAGAAGGTAAAGACATCTTATTTGAAACTGATAGTTATAATTTAGATCGGTAAATGTAACCGCGATCATTTGAGCGGAAATGTGATTCTGTAAGTATCAGTTTGTTGTAAGGCATACATTTAATTATGTGTCTTTAGTCATTTAGTCTAAAGTAAAATGTCCTTTCTGAGGTTCCAATGTATTTATTTATTTACTTATTTATTATTTTTCATTTTTTATTTTTGGCAGCATGTGCAGTCGAATAAATAAATTACAATTTTTATTTCTCATTTTATATATATATATATATATATATATATATATATATATATATATGTGTGTGTGTGTGTGTGTGTGTGTGTGTGTGTGTGTGTGTGCGTGCGTGTGTGTGACTGTATACGCTGCCAAAACCAATACTTAAGAAAGTCAGAATGGAAATGTTATTCTAGATTAAATAATAAAATACATAATCAAATCTTCGGATTACTGTAGACTAATACTTATAGAACAACATTTCCACCCAAACAATTGCGATCTTAACAAAGATATAAAGAATCGAAATGGACAATATCGTAGTGAAACATGCAGAGATAAATGGATAAAACATCTCCAAACACTGACCCCAAATGGCTTTAGCATAGAACAGAATGGAGCTACTCTGACATAGGATGGACAGCTTTAACCTTAGCAACTTTCCTAAAATAGACTCTCCAAATAGAATAAACAAAACAAAAAAATCGCATCTGATCACGTGTGTTTGATCATAATGGTAGCATCTCTTTAGTAAATTGCCAGGCACTGAAAGTAGCAAACCAGCTCATATATATATATATATATATATATATATATATATATATATATATATATATATATATGTAGAGTTAAACAAAAGGCACATCTCCTGTTTAACAATTTAATTCTTGATCTTTTCCAATTTTCTGGCCAACTTTTTAATGTCTGGGTGGAATTGATGGATAAGTCCACCAAAGTTCAGTTCCCGAGTACTTTCGGCACTTCGAAGCGCCATCATCAGGGGTGATGGATTCCAGTTTTTTTTTGTTTTTTTTGTTTTGGTTTTTTTATATATTAATGTGGAGGCTGGAAGGAGAAGAATTGATGAGAAAGGTGTTATAGGCATTTTAGAATGTGTGTACTGCATTGGAAATAAATTTTGTTCAATGACGGTATTGTTTTATGTATAAAGCTTCTAGTATTTGGAGTTTTTGTTTATTTTTTTCTTTGTGCAAAATGTGTGTATTTTCGGTTAATTCCATCAATTCCACCCAGACATTAAAAAGTTGGCCAGAAAATTGTAAAAGATCAAGAATAAAATTGTTAAACAGGAGATGTGCCTTTTGTTTAATTCTACATGTATAAATGAATGAATGCTGCCCAAATAAACACACACACATACACACACACACACACACACACACACATATATATATATATATATATATATATATATATACCAAACTCTACACACGAGCAGGATACGACAGAAGGCCAATTTATTAGACGAAGTTTAACAGGTTTGAATTCGGAGTTTTCCTTCTGCTAGACTGGTTGCCTAACCAAGGTTAGAGCCCAGTCTGCCCTACTATTTACCAATAGCTAGAGGGAGAGTAGTTGTATTCATACCTTTACCAAGGTTATTAGCGCTATGTGAAATGCAAAAAGCCTCATCTAGGATTTGAACTCGGATCGACGAGTCTGGTTACTGACAGTTTCTCAGCTATGCGATTTTCTGACCATGTCTGAAGGTCGCATCGGCGAGAAATTTTCTTCTATGTGTTGAACAAGGCGGACATTTCATGTCTGACGAGTTTCTTTTCGATCTTTTCTAGTTTCCTGGCCAATTTCTTAATATCGGAGGAAAGTCTCTGGATCAGTTCACCAAAGTTTTCGTCCTTAGTACTTTCGGCACTCCAAAGTGTCATCATCAGGGGTAGATGTAAGTGAGTTGGTTCCTGGTTCTTTTTAAACACAGAATGTTATTTAACAAGCGAGTAGCACTGGGATTAAGTAGGAGGGGGAACTCACAGAAATTATAGGAAAGGGTATATATATATATATATATATTACAAATATATGAATTTGTAAATAAAAAAATATATAAATGGAAAAAAGTGGATAAAACAACACAAACAATCAAATTAATTCATGGATAAATTAATATTTCGTCTTTATTATAGACGATTGTTAGCGGCATAAAAAAAATAAAAGTAATATGTCACGTGACCTACAATGATCCGCCATTTTTTGGTTGTTATAGACGAAATTAATTGTTCAATTTGTTGGAAAATGTTCAACGTCTTTTTTTCCTCACGTGGTGTAATCGTTAGCAAGCTGGATTTGTAGATCATTGTTAGTGAGTTCGATTCTCATTGGGTGCCCCATAGTTCTGGCCTTGTGCCACATCTAAGCTAAGCTTAGTAAATAACTATAAACCAACTACAATAACATCCGTTAGAAATTTGTATGTTGTCTGTGAAAAATGAACGGGGTCAAGTAACAAGTCTATTCAATGATAAGAGATTAGTTGCTTGGATTTTATGGCACGTCAACCCATTTGGGGTATTCTATGCCAAATATCTTTTGTTTTAATCATTCTTCATGGGTACTCAACTCATTAAACACATTTTTTAATTCATTTTTTTTTTCTATTTAACTCCTAGATTGAACCCTAACAGATACTACCACTCCGTTAAACTCTATCTGATGGCCAAGTTTCAATTGTGGAGCTCTGGGGAATGTGGAGTACCCTTCATCACTATTACTCCTAGGTGCAATCTGGCCCGGAGTGGCGTACTTGTTAGGATCCTATCTATGAGTGGAATTGTCGGGAGAAATATGAGGCGCTTATCCCGATGCAGCGGGGAGGGGCCAGTAGCGAGCTTTAGTGGGGTAACCACCAGACCAGGTAAATAAAGTGGTTGCGAAATTCAGTGGGCTTTGCAGCTAACCCCTTCAAAAACGCGACCCACTGTTACTCGTACTGGGTCAATTAGTTGAGGGGGAAGAAGAATGCGGAATGCAAGTTTAACCAACTCGCTTTCAGCTTGTACTACTGTCTTGTTCTGTCCACCCGCCTCGCAGCTGGACTTTTAAGGTATTGGTATAAACCACTACGAGGGGGTGTCAGCTTTAAAAAAGGGAAATGGGACAAACCAGTCGGCGACTACCTCACCAACTCGCTACCAAGTTATAAAGAGAGGGGGGAGGAGAAAAATAATTCTCACAGAATTGAAAAAATGAGTTTTAAAAAATTGAGTTTAAAAAATTGAGTACCTACCAAGAGTAAATAAAATAAAACGTCTTCTGCATAAAATGACCCAACAAGTGTTGACATGCCGACTAACTAAACAATATTTTGAATAACACTAACAACAGACGCAGCCATAATACGATTATGCAATTATATTATAAAAAGAAAGAGAGAAAGATGTCACGTGGTCTAAAATGAACAGCCTCGTTTTGGTTATTATTGACGAAATTAATTGTTTAATTTACGAGAAAAGTTTCAACGTCTTTTCTTTTTTTCTTTTTTCTTTTTTCTTTTTTTAAATTCTTTTTTCTTCTTTCTTATTAACACCAACGTTTTCTAAATTTATCCGGAGGTTGTAAAAAAAACTTTTTGCTTTTGGAACAGACAAATTGACTCTTGGGAAATCGAAGATGTCGTCTTGAGTCGTCTGATTTTAAAAAAATAAAAAATATTCCATTAATATGAAATGTCTCGTCTGTGGAGAAGACGAGTCATACGAATTTTCCTGGTACATAAAGGTTAAAGATAATTCTAAAAGATTATATCGTTTAAGATTACTTCAGTTGTGATTTTCAATTTCTAAAACTATTTTCATTTCTAATACACCGAGTAATATGTAGAGTCACAGGTGGCACAAAGTGCTTGTTGTGAAAGTTGCTAAAATATCATGGGGGGGGGGCGATAGTCTCGGTGAAGTGACTGCGACAACGTATTAGGCGAGTTCGAACTCCAGGCGCGCTATAAGGTCCGCGTAGGAAGCGCGTGGTGTAATGGTTAAAGTCATGGGAAATGGACTTCGTCGCTCCGAGTTCGAATCCTGGACAGGGTAATTGCATTTTACTTAGCGCTAATTCCCTTGGGAAAGGTATGAATCCTACTCTCCCTCCAGCTATGGGCAAATAGTAGGGCAGACTGGGCTCTTTAACCTTGGTTAGGTAACCGGTCTAGGAGAAGGAAAACTCTGAATTCAAACCTGTTAAACTCCGCTTAAGAAATTGACCTTGTGTCGCATCCTGCTCGTGCGGAGGAGTTGGTATATATATATATATATATATATATATATATATATATATATATATATAACGTCCGCTTTCAATTGCACCATAATGTTGATTTTCAGTCACGCTATTACGTTCTCTTTCGGGTTAATACCCTTGGAAAAGGTGTGAACCCCCCTCTACCCTATTTCTTAACCAAATCATCTCTATCAATAATGGAGATTGAGTGTATTTCTGTCTGTAACCAAAACTACGTCACGGCTTACGTCGCAATATTCTTAATGATCGAGCAATGAGTATTTAATTTATAGTCAAAATTATTCATATATAAAATAAAAACCTGTGTTATTTCTCTGAATGTTTGAGATGAGGCTTGATGATTAGTATTATCTGCGTTATTCGGACAATTGTCCTCATCTTCATTGTTATCTGTACAATGTTTCGGCCGATGTGCTCTCCGGTCTTCTTCAGGTATTTCTTGTCGGATTCAGGAACTTTCTCGGACTCGGGAACCTTCTCGAACTCTGGAACCTTCTTGTCGGACTCGGGAAACTTCTTTTCGGACTCGGGAACCTTCTTATCGTAAGAAAGTTCCGTGTATTGAATAAAGGGTTAGGTTCAAAGTTCCGTGATGGCTCCAGATTACGACAAGAAGGTTCATGATTACGACAAAAAGGTTCCCGAGGTCGAAAAGAAGGTTCCCGAATCCGAAAAGAAGCAATATCATAAATTGTGCATTCCTCCGAGGTATTCGTAAACTAGTCCCGTAATCACTTTCGCAACAATAACACAGCAGTCTCCAACGTAAACTCAATAGCACGCCTCGAATCGTCTTCCCTGTCAACTTGTGTTTCATGCACAGCTCGATTTTGAAATTTTTTTTAATTCGTGCAAATACATTGTCGCCAATTCTCTCTGTTCCGAGATCGTGTTTCATCAAATTACTGTGCTTAGGCAGCCATAGTCTCTTTTCTTTCGAGCCCTTCACTCATCTTGCACGAAAGACACGTTTGCGTCCGCTTTGAGCTTCGAGATAGGTCATTTATTTCGCTACATAGATTACAAACAAGGGTTGATATGATATAAAACCAACCAACCAACCAACCAACCAACAAATCAGTCAACAGTGTAGTGGTTTCCTCTTTCTAGAAATGTTAAGAGGTTTCGGTTTCATCTGACGATAACTATCTATCCCCATCTTTTTATAATCTATTAATCTATCTATATATCTTTCTAGCTATCTATCAATCTGTCTATCTATCTATCTATCTATCTTCTTCTTTTCAAAATCTATCTATCAATCTATCTATCTCATTCTTTTCAAAATCTATCTATATATCAATCTATCTATCTATCTAGTATTACCTGCATTATTCGGACTATTGTCCTCATCTTCATTGTTATCTGTACAACGTTTCGGCCGATATGCCCTCCGGCCTTCTTCGGGTATTTCTTGTCGGACTCGGGAACCTTCTTTTCGGACTCGGGAACCTTCTTGTCGTAATCGGAAACCTTCAATCGGGAGCCATCAGGGAACTTTGAACCTAACCCTTTATTCAGTCCACGTGTCCTGTTCTCATTCCGCTAACCATAGCTGGGGTGCAGGTGTTAAGATGTGTTAATTATTATTCTATGTTACTGCTGCCCCTGACAGGGATTGAATCTGCAGTCTAGAGATAACTGTCACTTAGAACTGTCTTAACCTAACTACCTTATCCACTAGGCCATGTGTCCAATTGAAACATTCAGAGAAATAATCTTTCTATCTATATATATATCCTTCTTTTAAAAATTCTATCTATCTATCTATCTAAAAGTGTCTATTCTTTATTTATCA
Source organism: Doryteuthis pealeii (assembly GCA_023376005.1). Taxonomy (NCBI): domain Eukaryota; kingdom Metazoa; phylum Mollusca; class Cephalopoda; order Myopsida; family Loliginidae; genus Doryteuthis; species Doryteuthis pealeii. Next base: position 65,369,638 of record CM042160.1, on the reverse strand, counting down.
AAGTCGAACACTTCCCTGATCTCTGTGTGGTTATAGAATTTGGGGACGAGTCCATTGACAAGTTAGAATAACCGGAACGAGTTATCTTGTCAGCAATGAACGCGGAAACCTTTTAAGCCATTAGTTCCATAATTTCCTTTGCAAGTGCTTTTAGACAAATAAGAAGCTTTTTTCCTTTTTATGACTTTCTGCATTTCGAAATGCAAACAGCTAAAATGGATCAGACATACTTATGAGCCGCACCATCCGTAAGTTGCCATTTTACTGTGAAATAAAGGCTTTATCTGTTCCTCAAAAAAGGTGGGGGAGAGAGTCCCCGTGACGTAGTTTGTAGCCTGCTGAACTGAGACAACGTAATGAGCGGGTTTGAACTCCAGTCGTACTATTGCAGTCACTTTCGGACTAATACGTATATCTAAGTAAGCGTTGCGAAAACTTTCTACATTTCGAAATGCAACAAGCTGAAATTGTTGCATAGGTCCAAATTCGAGTTGTAGTAGTAGTCGTTAGTAGTAGTAGTTGTCGTTAGTTCAGAAACAACATACTCAAGTTGTATAGTCACAAAGGGGTTGTTTATTTCTTTCTATGCACGTGGGTTCTTTTTCAGAGAGAGAGAGAGAGAGAGAGAGAGAGAGAGAGAGAGAGAGAGAGAGAGAGAGAGAGAGAGAGAGAGAGAGAGAGAGAGAGAGATCAAATTATTCTATCGTAAATCATGTTCGGTACTACTATGCGCAACACCTCACGGGGGAATTCGGGAAGGCCCGTATGCCCCTTACGAAGGCCCAGCCGAAAAAGACAGATTTTTCTCTTCTTCTGTTTTCTCGTCCCGGGGATGGGAGGGTCACATCCACTTCCGATCAAAACCCGAACTTCCGTTTTTATTTAAAATCTAGTTCTGGGTCATTCGTTGGTCAATTGCTGCCCCCCCCCCCCCCGTTGAGTGTTTACCCGTCCAAACTTTAACCTTTGTTCTTATTTCCTTTTCTTCTCATTCTTCAGAAATCCGAATACCGTTTCAATCTCGAAATTCCCCGTTGACCATAATAATTATGCTACAAAATGAATCAGACGTACTTACGGGCCTCACCAGCCCTAAGTTGCCATTCTAAGGTGAATTAAAGCCTCAATTTCTGCCACAAAAGCACGGGAGTCTCCGTAACGTATTAAGCAACGTGCTCGACCGTGACATCGTAATGTACGGGTTCGAACACCAGTCGTATTATTACGGCCACTTTCGTACTACTACGCATATAGTAAGTAAGGCTTGCGAAGACACGAAGTCAAAGGCGCTTAATAACCGACAGTTATTTTCAATCCAAGCAAAGTCAATAGAGTTATGTCAGCAAAGGGCAATAAAATTCCGTGGAAATGCAAACCATCACCTCCTATGGGGAATAGATAACGGGGCATCTGTTATATAACGTTATATACCTCAGCCTCGAATATCGGTTATATACATGAGATAGACATGGGAAATGGACTCGTCGCCCCGAGTTCAAATCCTGGACGTGGTAATTACATTTCACTTTGCCCTAATACCATTGGGTAAGGTATGAATCCTACTCTCTCTCCAGCTATGGATAAATAGCAGGGCAGACTGGGTTCTTTAACCATGGCTAGGTAACCAGTCTAGGAGAAGGAAAACTCTGAATTCAAACCTGTTGAACTCCGCTTAAGAAATTGACTTTGTGTCGTATCCTACTCGTGCGGAGGAGTTGGCAAATATATATATACATGAGAGAGTGGACTCTGATGATATATATATATTATATATATATATATATATATATATATAGAGAGAGAGAGAGAGAGAGAGAGAGAGAGAGAGAGAGAGAAAGAGAGGGGGCAGAGAGAGGCAGAGACAGAGATTGAGACTTACTTGTATGCTGCTTCATTTTTTCTTGCTACGTCACGTCGCCATGTTTTCGTCTTCTACTTCTTTGGCCGGTCATCCTGTCTAGTCTTCTTTTTCTAATGACTTCTTTCGGGCTACTTTTTTAGTCATGCAAATTAATCAACTCACAAGACTTTTATTTTCTTGTCAAGATTTATTTCTGCCCATGTTCTTTTTCGCCGCGTAGGAGAATCAACCTCGACAGAGCACGTCTACTCTGCTTACATCTCTGGCTGAAACTGAAATCTAAATCTAGTCACGTGTTTCTCGTGACGTGTTCTCTAGGGGTCAGATGGGGTTACCAACAGTTCTGGTATTTTTCCACTGGCTGATCTGAAGGCCAATGGTACTGTAGCGATTGTCTGCCCCTGTTTGGTCTGGACGAGTTACCTTCCCTTGTTTTCAGGTTTTGACCACTAGGGGTGCTGATTATTTAATCAGGGAAGCGCCAAGTTTGAACCCTCTTCTCTCCGGGACATCAAGCAGGAAACATGGGTTAGACATTTTGCGCCTATAACTTTTATATGGGTGGTGAAACCACCCAGCCAGCCTAAGTAAGTGACATTACTTCATGGACCCTCCATCACTTCTACAGGACAAAAGCCTACGTCCTACCTTCTTTATAGTACATTTTGTATCTGTTCTTAATACACCTTTGTATACCTTCTATTCGTATATGTATTCGTTATGCATTTCTTTTAGATGCCGTTGTAAGATTCAAGGTTGATAATTGAATAACATACTATTCCGACACGTTGTGAGACAAAACATTTTATATAGATAACAGCACATGGAAACGATACATAAAATACAAGATAGTGTACATAAACATATATACATCAAAGGACTGGAGCGTCTGTACATAGAGATCACTTACTAAGAGGGGGGCTGAGCCCCCCCCCCCCGAGAAAGGGGTAGACAGTAGGCTAACCCATGTTCTCGTTCTGGAGATGTAGCTAAAAGAGGAAGCAGCGTTTTTGAATGAACGCGCTTAACTACCAGAGGTCCCCCTAGTGGGAACAAACAGCAACGCAGCGAGGAGATAACTCTTCCGGCAAAAGGAAGATAATTCCCTACACCGTGTATTGTGTATATGTATTCCTGTTATATTTATTTTCTCCACGTGCTCAACTATTAAAGTCTGTTTGTTACACTCCACAACTCCTTTGTCCGAATATTTCTGGTACTTTTATTCACCTAGAAAACCTTACATACAACTTAAATCTAAAATAGAAGATTTTCTTAACAAAAAGTGAAATCATTCACAATAACTTTATAAGTAGCGATGTCGACGTAGGTTAGAACACACTGACTGAATCCCTTGCAGATGGGAAACCCTCCCCTAAAAAGATGAGTCCTGTGTATGACACTGAACAGAATCTGCGGGTGAGGCTCCAATTTCTAGGGATCTGGGGATTGTGGAGTACCTTTTTATTGCCATTACCTCTAGGTCCACTCTGACCCGGTGTGGTAGTAGGTGAAATCCCTGTAGAGTTAAATCCGTATGGAAATCTCAATGTGCATATCTAAAAAAAGTTTTGAAGAAAACGGTATGTCGAAATCGATTCATAAAATGATGTTTTAATAAGGCTTTCCTTTATTTATTTAAAATCAAGTGAATGCCCTATGAACTAAACCAGTCTTCTCACCAAGTTCCCTTAATTTAACCATGTTTCCCATAATGCACTACACAACAATATATAGGGTAAAATACACACACATAATTCTCTTGGTTTGAAAATCACATAGCGATCAACTGATGCACTCGTCGTGTCCAAATTTTAAAGTTAAATTCGAAAAAGAGATAAATATAACTTAAATATTGAGCAAAAGTATTTCCTTGCCAAATGTGAAATCTTACACAAAAGGACAATATACAACGCGGCTTAGAATACACTGACTGTATTTCTTACAGAGGAGAAACATTCCCCACAAAAGGGCTGTGTCCTGGGTATAACACGATATCAGATTGTAAGATTCTCACCTAGCCTTCCAACCAAATATAATAATAACATTAAATCCTACAGCCCCTTCAGCTACAGGGTTTGTCAATAATTTATACTACCATATAAATTATGTAACACATCGTCCTAATTAAATAACTGTACACCCGGATAGACTTCGTGGAACACATGAAACCTGGCCAATCAAAATCCATCCTCTCCTTAAAGGACCAAACTACAGCACATATAACTCAACCTCTGAATCAATTTTCACACTTGGTTTGAAAATCGCATAGACGAGAAACTATCAGTTACCAACCGATTTATTTGCATTTATTTATTTCTCTTTCTTTCTTTTTTTCTTTCTTTCAATTTTTCCTTCCTTTACATTTTTTCTTTTTCTTTCCTTCTTTTTATTTTCTTTCCATTGCTTTATTTCATTTTCTTTTTCTTTCCTTCTCATTCTTTTTTCTTTCTTTCATTTTCATTCCTTTTCATTACTTTCTTTTTCTTTCTTTCCTTCTCTTTTGTTTTCCTTCCCTTCCCTTTCTTTCATTTTTTCTTTTTTTTCTTTTCCTTTTCTTTCCTTCTTTTCTTTCAATTCCTTCCCCTTCTATTTTCTTTTTTCTTCCATTTCATTATTTCCTTTCCTTTTCATTCCATTCTCTTTCTTTCCTTTCACACCTTTGAAACTCTTCATTTGCCGGCAGGTAAACACAAAAGAATGTTGTTACTTTGACCCTCTCTGACTACAGCCTATACATCCATTCACCCATAACGCTATTTTTTTCTTGGGTAGCATGTGTCATTTCTTAATTGCTTACGTTGTAAAAGTATAAAAAATGGTCATTATTTCTTTCAAACTTTGCTTTTCTGCCCAAAATAATACTATTCAAGACATTTTTTGCTCCTGGATATTTATCTATTATTTCTTAATTGCTTATATTTCAAACGTAGAGAAAAACGACATTATTTTCCTGAAACTTTGCTCTTGTTCGCTGGTTTGTTTGATTTTACAGCATGTCAACGGTTGTTGGGTTATTTCATACCAAACATATTTTGTTTTATTCCTTCTTGATGGATGTTGAACATTTTTTTCAAACTCAATTTTTAAACTTAGATTTTACGGCATGGCAATAATTGGGTTATTTTATGCCGAAGACGTTTTGTTATATTCCTTCTTGTTGGATATTTAAATTATTTTAACACATTTTTAAAATTTATTTTTCCCATTGAACCCGTAAATGGTACCCTAACAGGTACTACCACTCCAGGTTAGAGTGGACCTGGGAGTAATAGTGATGAACGGGTACTCCATATTCCCAAGAGATCCTGAACTGAAACTTCACCATCAGATAGAGTTCATCATCATACCCAGGACATTAAGACCCTCAGCCACCGCCTTCTATGAGACTTAATAACGTTGAAACAGCTGCTGTACGATGTTCTACGTAGGGGTGATATTTGCAGAGTTGTCATGATTATTTTCATTAATTATCGAATTTTATACGATATATGCATTGTAACTGCCTTCAAGCAAAAAAATATAAATAATAATAATAATAATAATAATAATATATATATATATATATATATATATATACCAATTCCTCTGCACGAGAGCAGGATGTGACACAAGTTCAATTTCTTAAGCGGAGTTTAACAGGTTTAAATTTAGAGTTTTCCTTCTCCTAGACTGGTTACCCAGCCAAGGTTAGAGCCCATTCAGCCCTAGTATTTACCCATAGCTGGAGGGAGTGTAGTCGAATGCATACCTTTCCCAATGGTATTAGCGCTATGTGCAAGGCAAACAGCCTCGTCTTGGATTTGAACTCGGATTGATGAGTCTATTTCCTACGACTCTAACCATTACACCATGCGCCTCCATAAGATAGATATCTCTCCATATTGGATGATAAGCCTCTAAAATTAGTAGACCAGTTCGCATACCTAGGTAGCAATATCTCATCTACAGAAAGTGATGCCAATATACACAGAGGAAAGGCGTGGACTACTATAGATAGATTATCGATCATATGGAAATCTGATATCTCTGATAAGATAAAACGAGAATTCCTCCAAGCTGTAGCCGTGTCATTGCTACTGTATGGCTGCACCACTTAGACTCTAACGAAGTGTTTAGAGAAAAAAGCTGGAGGGGGTCTACACAAGGATGCTGCGTGTTGTCTAGAACAAATCATGGAAGCAGCACTTCACAAAAAGCAGCTGTACGGCCACTTACCTCCTATCACACAAACCATCCAAATAAGATGAACAAGACATGCTGGACACTGCTGGAGAAGTAAGGACGACCTCATAAGTGATGTTCTCCTGTGGACATCAACACATGGACACACCAGTGTAGGCCAGCCACAAAAGCGTACACCAATCAGCTCCGTGTGGATTTTGGATGCTTGCCAGGGATGGGTTGCGAGAAAGTGTCATGCGCGTTGGTACTGTCAGCGCGACATATTACTGCTACTGCTGCTGCTGCTGATGATATACTATTATTAGAATATCTAATGGTATAAGATATGTGCAAAATTCCCACTCATATTTATGAACTTTCCCAACATCAGCAGCAGTCATTTCCGGTAAAAATTATCCAATCAGAAACTATATAGAATGCATTTAAGATCGTTGGTATCTGTCCTGAAATCAATTTCAAAATGGACTTTTTGGAATCAAGACCTACAGAGGAGTATCCTGGATATGACTCTAATCACTCATATGGTGGTGAGGTTCCAGTTCTGGAGCTCTGGGGGATGTGGAGTACCCATCAGTACACGTGTTCATTTACCGTGCCCTGACTATTACTACCCGCACTTCTTCAATAATTAATCTGTTGTAAAAAGTTATATAACGTTCTGCAGATGGTTTTTGTTAAATGCTAGGAAAATGTTTACTTAAAATTAATGAATTTTCTTAGTTGCTACGAAATTTTCACCTGCTTTTACAATGAGATCTTGAGAAATTGTTAAGAAAATCCTATCAATATTAATGCTTAATACAAAGCGCCTTTTTCCAAACGGGTTTGTGCGGATGAAAATGCAAATGATGTAAAGTTATTGCCAAAGAATAACTAATTTATATTCTCAGTGGATTTTAAAATGGCGCGATTTTGAAGTGGAGTGCTTCTTAAAAGATTATGGCAATACTTTTATGAATTACGGAGATGATATTAAAAAAAAACCCCAAAAAACAAAAAAACGGATAATTAAGTTTAAAGGAAAATATAGAGCTCGTTGATTCAAAGACCAATGTACAGAGTGATTGAAAAGCAACTTCATATTTTCAACTATTATTATTATTATTATTATTATAATTTTTATTATTATTTAATCCTTTTGAGTTTTCACATCAGCGTTAGCTGATGTTCTTTCACTGAAGTCTGAATGACAGCAAGTTTCCTCAGGTCTCCAGGACTCTTCTGAGCATTCTGGCAGATTGCAGCAGTGCAGTGTTCTGGATGGTATCAATCCATATGCATAACCTTTTCAGTTCTCTGGTAATGTGCAGGTGTTTCATAGCGCCTTCTTTAGCGGCACTAAATCGTATATGTTATATAAAAAGTAAAGTAAAGTCAACGGGGCGGCCTAAAGTCGGTATCAGCCAGTCAGCGAGGGAGTCTATCCTCTTTTTAATAGATCAAATTCTATATATGTTATATAGCGCCTTCTTCGCTGCTCTGAATCGTATACGTTGCTGGTATACTGCGGGTATCTAACCCTTAGACGATATATATAGTGGTCGCTTAATGAAATCACAAGGCATGCTGTATGTAGTAGGAGATTGACTTTTTATTTAATTCCCTCGTGGAGCGTGTGAGTGGCGAGCGTTGACAATGGGAACTACTACTGCTGTTGGGATGAATAGCGTTGTGGAGGCGGGAGGTGGCTACGTGATGGTTCACAGCCCATCGGCTGTGACTGGGAGTGTCGGCCACTCCGTTCGTCGTCTCTCTCTCTTTCACTACTGACCGCTGACTGCTTAAGTAAGCGCAACCCTATCTATTGTTTTCTTTGTTCAATTTCCTCTTTGTCTGGCTTTCCCGCCAAACACCCACATGTTCATTGTTCTCTAGCGGATCCTTCTAGTTCCGGTTCTTCTTTGACTCCTTTATCTATTGTTCATCATTTTGCTTTCAGTTCCTTTGTCCTTCAGAATTTTTCGCGCCAAAATAAATTGAAACAATAGTCAATCTGCAACACATGTATTTGTCCATTTTTCATTTTCCTTTAGCTTTACCTTTAGCTTTAGCTTTATCCATGCAGCCGCTGAACGGCCATATAAACAGTAGTCCATGATTACACGATGATTCATTCCAAACGGTTATTATTAGGTATTATTCATTATCAAAATCTATAGCATTGAAAAACTTTAACCAAAAAATTAAATTGTGTAAATATATGTAAAGTGTGTGCTTATTTTTGTACTACTAAGTAAGTAAAGTCGTCGGGGTGGCCTAAAGTCAGTATCAGCCAGAAAGTGAGGGAGCCTATTCCCTTTTCACCGGTGCTAAACCGAGGAGATTGTTTTTGCGTTAGATGTGGTTCCTAGACACAAGCTCTACAGACTGAGCTAAACCGGTACACTATTTCTCTGAATCTTTGAGATGAGGTTTGATAATTACTATTATCTGCGTTATTCGGACTATTGTCCTCATCTTCATTGTTATCTGTACAATGTTGTACATATAACAATGAAGATGAGGACAATAGTCCGAATAACGCAGATAATAGTAAACCGGTACACATCCATAATTTTGACTAGTTTCAGTGTTGTAGATTTTTTCCAATGAATAATACCTAATAATATCCGTTTTTTATTGTATCATGTTACCCACTTTCGAGACATATTTTTCATCCAACTAACTTCATTTTTTTTTTTTAATTAAGAAAATCGAAAAGTCCAAATGTTTTTCTCTTCGGAAATTTCCCTTCCGAAATGAGAATATTTCAATGAGTTTTAAGTCAAACTCATAAACGTCATGATAATAAACTGGAACATTTTTCCAAAAGATCAATTTGAATTTTTCCATCAAACAGAATTTCTCTCCTTAATGGTTTTTGTCATTTGACGGCAATAGAAAAATAATTTGCTGTTCCCTGTCAAATTCTGACATCTATAGCCGTAACCAATGATTTAAAGCAATTTGAAATGAAGAGATTTTTAACTTTAAAACATATTACCATTTCAAGATATTTATGACTTTTGCTCCAACCTTCGTAAAATTGACACGACGTATAAAAAGAGTCTTTTAATATATATATATATATATATATATATATATATATATATAAAATAAAATAAAACAGAAATTCGAAGGCTATTGACAATACAATGGAAAAACAATAGGTGATGAAATTGATGTTTATTTACCTGTTTCCTAATTTTCGGGATAAAATCTCCTCTTCAGAGGTTTCGGAGTTTCGTGTGTTTATATATATATATATATATATATATATATATATATATGTTGTGTGTGTGTGTGTGGTGGTGTGTGTGTGTGTGTGTGTGTGTGTATAGTTGGCACTATTATAACTTAATTATACTTCTTGCTGTGTATGCTTAATTTTTTAAGCGTAGCAATCATCAGGCAACAAAAAATGTTTTGAAAGTGATACAAATGATGTAAAAAATTAAGCATACACAGCAAGAAACCAACGGTAGCAAAATTGTTCCAATGTAAATAAATATAAACTAAAATCTCTCTCTCTCTCTCTCTCTCTCTCTCTCTCTCCCTCTCTCTCTCTCTCTCTCTCTCTCTCTCTCTCTCTTCTCTCTATATATATATATATATATATATATATATATATATATATATACTTTGGTGTGGTACCAAGTTTCATGGTACAAGGTGATTCTAGGCTGGTCCTATTTTCTACCAGTAGTTTGTGGTAGAGTTCAGGTTCCGTATGAGAGCTCAATGTTTGATAATTGTAAACAGAGCAAAGTTATTTGTGAATAAAAAGGCCTTAAATACCATGGGTATCTTGGTTATGAACCATTTCCACTCGTGGGTATCTAGGACCCACGAGCTTCTTCAGACCACGTATATCTTTTATTTATACAGGCACATGGCCAAATTCATTTTATACATCAACCCCCCCCCCACCCCGCCTCCAGGGGCGATCTTATTGTATTTTTTTCTTTTCGAGTGTCTTTTTTATTAATCCACCAATAAAAAAGACACTCGAAAAGAAAAAAAGAAAATAAGATCGCCCCTGGAGGCGGGGTGGGGGGATGTATAAAATGAATTTGGCCATGTGCTTGTCTAAATAAAAGATATACGTGGTCTGAAGAAGCTCGTGGACCCTACATACCCACGAGTGGAAATGGTCCATAACTACGATACCCATGGTATTTAAGGCCTTTTTATTCACAAATATATATATATATATATATATATTTAAATTTTAAAAAAGGACCAGGATGTGACTTTACAGTCTGTCGTTTGGTACGTATCAATGTTAAAGAGTTCAGTATGACCTACTATTTACTAACTAGCGGGAGAATATTTGGATTCATATCTTTCCCCAGAGAATTAGCGGTATGTGAAATACAAACAGTCACACCCAGGATTTGAAACTCGTCTCGCCGTGTTCATTTCATACGAGGATAATTATTACGCCGCAAACACCCCCCCCCCCCCAGTTTATCCTAAGACGTCAGAAGACCTTTTTGAACTTGTTATTGGACCAGCCATCCAGTCTTTTGAATATGTTCTCAGTCTCTTGTACACGTTAATGGCCACTGGCATTTGGCAGAACCTCAATAAACCGTGAGGTCATGACCTCTTCACTGACGCTGACCGTTATCGCGGAATATCATCTTTCTGATGTCATAAGTCGCAAACCCAGATATATGAAAGTTAAATACAGAATGATTATTTAATGTTAAATGGAGATAGGTCCTCGCGCTTTTGATAACATGATGTCATGTGTTGAGTAAAATACCAGAAGCCAATAGGAATGATGTACTTTTCTTTAAGACTTTATCGTCGTTATGGTTCTGTTGTTATGTTACTAAGCAAAGATACAAGGTGAACAGAGTCTGTTATGTTGTGACTCGACTATCAGAGTTAACAGATAAATAATAGGAAGACGAAAAAAAACGAGTATTAAGGATAGGGATAAGGTTTACTAAGCAAAGATACAAGGTGAACATAATCTGTTGTTACGTTGTGACTCGACTATCAGAGTTAACAGATAAATAATAGGAAGACGAAAAAAAACGAGTATGAAGGATAGGGGTAAGGTTTACTAAGAAAAGATACAAGGTGAACAGAGTCTGTTGTTATTTATGACTCGACTATCAGAGTTAACAGATAAATAATAGGAAGAAGAAAAAATCGAGTATTAAGGATAGGGATAAGGTTTACTAAGCAAAGATACAAGGTGAACAGAGTATGTTGTTATGTTGTGACTCGACTATCAGAGTTAACAGATAAAATAATAGGAAGACGAAAAATTCGAGTATTAAGGATAGGGATAAGGTTTACTAAGCAAAGATACAAGGTGAACAGAGTCTGTTGTTATGTTGTGACTCGACTATCAGAGTTAACAGATAAATAATAGGAAGACGAAAAAAAAAAAACGAGTATTAAGGATAGGGATAAGGTTTACTAAGCAAAGATACAAGGTGAACAGAGTCTGTTGTTATGTTGTGACTCGACTATCAGAGTTAACAGATAAATAATAGGAAGAAGAAAAAAAACGAATATTAAGGATAGGGATAAGGTTTACTAAGCAAAGATACAAGGTGAACAGGGTTTGTTGTTATATTGTGACTCGACTATCAGAGTTAACAGATAAATAATAGGAAGAAGAAAAAACGAGTATTAAGGATAGGGATAAGGTTTACTAAGCAAAGATACAAGGTTAACAGAGTCTGTTGTTATGCTGTGACTCGACTATCAGACTTAACAGATAAATAATAGGAAGAAGAAAAAAAAACGAGTATTAAGGATAGGGATAAGGTTTACTAAGCAAAGATACAAGGTGAACAGAGTCTGTTGTTATGTTTTGACTCGACTATCAGACTTAACAGATAAATAATAGGAAGAAGAAAAAAAACGAGTATTAAGGATAGGGATAAGGTTTACTAAGCAAATATATAAGGTGAACAGAGTATGTTGTTATATTGTGACTCGACTATCAGAGTTAACAGATAAATAATAGTAAGAAGAAAAAAAAACGAGTATTAAGGATAGGGATAAGATTTACTAAGCAAAGATACAAAGTGAACAGAGTCATTATCAATTGCTAGGTTGAATTAACAAGTCCTGTGAGATCTCAAGATTGTTGTAATTCGAGTATCAGAGTTAACAGAGAAATAACAGGAAGAAGCACAATGAGTATTAAGGATAGGGGAAAAGGTTTACTAAGCAAAAATACAAGGGGAACAGAGTAACTAGCAATTGCTAGGTTGAATTAACAAGTCCTGTGAGATTTCAAGACTGTTATAACTTGAGTATCAGAATTAGCAGAGAAATAATTAAAAGAAATCGTTGTTTTTCTCATTCTGAGGTTTTGTCAAACATTATCTATAAGAAAACAGACGATTTCATTCTCATTATTTAGGTACTATATGACAATAGTTAATATATATATATATATATATATATATATATATATATATATTATATATATAATATATTGTTAAGTTTCGGACCGCTATCCTTGGACAGTTGTAAAGGACTTAAAGTAAGTAAGTAAGTAAGTCCTGGGCTATAGAATCCTTTGGTAAGTGA
>CM042160.1:65323880-65348880 GCA_023376005.1 Doryteuthis pealeii | reverse complement strand
ATTTTAGGAAAATTTTAAGTGTGAAATATAATGGTGTATTCTAAATAACTCGACTCTTGAGAGTTTATCGTTAGAATTAATAAAACATAAAAACATTTCTACTTACATTCTGGTTTGAATTTTAAATTTGTCCCATTTGTTGTATATTCTTGAATTTTTCCTTCATATTACTTTTTTAAGGGGAGGGGTAATAAGCAGCGGAAACATGGAAGGCTGCTGTTAGTGTCTTTTAGGATATTTTGAAACTACTTTTATGGCGACACATCACCACAATTTCTTTTCTCTGATTTAACAGTTTGTCGCTTTCTTTATATTTAACAACAATTTGAATCTAGAAGGCTAGATCAGATTGAGAAAAAAACAACAACAAAAAACAACACAATATGAGTCTAGGTAAAAAATCATACATAAGTAAATATGTAGATATTCTAGCCAAATCAAGATATTAGGTTTATAAGTTCCCAAAATTCACACTCAATTGTCCAATTGGACACATGACCTAGTGGATAAGGTAGTTAGGTTAAGACAGTTCTAAGTGACAGTTATCTCTGGATACGTAGTTCAATCCTGAGTAGAGGCAGTTAGAAAAATAATTAACACAACTCCTACCCTAGCTATGGTTAGCGGAATGAGAACAGGAAACCCCCGTGGACTAAATAAAGGGTTAGGTTCAAAGTTCCGTGATGGCTCCCGGTTACGACAAGAAAGTTCCCGAGTTCGAAAAGAAGGTTCCCGAGTCCGAGAAGGTTCTCGAGTCCGACAAGAAATACCTGAAGAAGGCTGGAGGGCATATCGGTCGAAACGTTGTACAAATAACAATGAAGATGGGGACAATAGTCCGAATAACGTAGATAATACTAATCTTCAAGCCTCATCTCAAACATTCAGAGAAATAATTTGAATCTTCTCTTCCAGGCATAGATTGCATCTGCCATCCCGGCTCCAAGGTTTTGTGGATCTTCCATTCAATATGCGGGTTTAACCCGCTATCTTTCAATTTCCAAAACAGTTTCGATAGCGCTGTTTGGTTCCTTAGATACTGTTGGGCAAAGGAGTGTCTGTGGCTGTATATAATCTCTGTTTCCAATTTCCAGCGGAAATTCTGATATAAACTTTTTGTCCATTTCTTTTTCTTTTGGGAATATAGTCGCCAGTTATACAACATTTTCCGAATTACATTCTCTCCCGACTGGGCAGTCATTCTTAACTCTGCAGTTGCAGTTATTTCTGCTGTTTGATATTTTCTTGCTATGGTATTTTCAAGTGTATTTATATTGTGGTTATTGATTATTTTAGCTAAGTTGTCCGTTCAGGAATAACTAATTTTTAATTTTTTCCTATTAAAGATTTTATTTAGGGGATTATTTTGGCTTGTTTACCATTTTAAGGAAGAATTTTCCTATATTGATGTTAGTCAATTTGCAGAAAGGTGGGTTAAACCATATAACCCTCCACTTTCCACCTTTACCATTGTATCTACCACGTTATTATTTTCATTTTTATTGATATTTTCATAGTCTGTTATTTTGGCAATCATTTGTATAATTTTCTTCTTTCCCATTCACTTTCTTATTCTGTTTCCTATTTCCTAAATTTTGCTGGTAGGAAAGTTTATGTTCAAAACCACTTTTTTCAAGGGCTTCATTGTACACCTTGCTGTTTTCCTTAAATATTTTCGCTACTTGATAATTTCTTTATCCTCACTTTTAATGCATTCAATATTTGTTGATTATCGAATTGGTGACTGGATTTGACGTTGATGTAGGTAGGTATTTGATTTTCTTTATGGAATGGTTGTAGCAAGATTTCATTTGGCAAGGACTACTAATGGAAGGAGGAGGAAGAAATAAGAGATGATAAAGGTTTTAAAAAATAGTGATGAGCCAAAACAGGATGAACGATGGTTTGACCGTAGAGTGACCCCAAATGGAGAATTGAGTGTCAACCAGAAGTCGGGTGTTGACCACAACCGGAAGTCGGGGGTTGACCGGAACCGGATGTCACGTGGTGACGTGGAACAACGAAGAAAGGTATCGGTCTCTTTTTGCCTTCCGCCGTCGTAGGGTACGGATCGGGCCTCTAGTGGCTAGTATGGGGTCACTGTAATCAAGTAGTGTTCTCTCTCTCTTTCACTCTGCCTTTCTTCCTCTCCAATACAGCACACGAGACGAACCTACCCTGGAAATAAAGGCTAGCAGTTGTGACTACATATTTCTCGTGTTATAATTTCTATCAACACCATTTTAGCACTGTGAATTTGGAGCACGTGGACGAGACCCGCTATACAAATACACCGCCACCGCCGCGTTACAGTTATCGTTTAGTGCCCGGAAAAAAGGGACAGCGTTACTTATATCATTTTGTACCGTGAAAATATACCACAACGTAACAATGGTCTGTATGTGTTGTTAGAGAGGTAAAATGTTACATCTAAGAATTTCACTATCTTGAGGTTGGAGGATATCTCAATTTTGAAACCGATGAATTTAAAAGTTCATATGATTTTTATTTATTTTAGATACTTTGGGGCCATTACTCTCTGGGATATATAAAAAGTCCGTCAACTTTGTACAGTCCTACCCGTTTATTATATATTATTCTATTAATAGTGTATAAGATGTAAATTCCAACAAAATCTGTTATTGAGCAGAATCGTATGCCCCATCAAAACATCGAAATTATCTATTGCACTTTTATTCAAGTGGAATTGTTATCTTTTTAATATTGTCCTTCTACATGATAGAATAATATCAGTTTGTTCCCCGGTAATCTCATTGAAACTTTTAGCGAAGTTGATGCTATTTATTAGGAGTTCTTTAGAAATTGAAGGGTAGAATTCGATTATGTGAAATTAAATGAAGGTGACTTTGTTTTTTTGTTTGATGCTTTTGAACAATTCAGTGGCTTCGAAGGAATTTTTCCATACATTATGGTAGGCGTTCTTTTGTATTTCTTGGATAATCTGTATAATATGTTTGGATATTTTACCTAATTCGGTTTTAAACGGGTTAATCAAACTAGATTGAAGTTTGTTAATGAAATTGGGCTTATGGTCTTTGAACAAAATATAGGCAATTTTCTTATTAATTTTCCCTATTATATCTATCTATATATTTAAATGTTATTTCCCCATGAATATATATATATATACATATATAAATATAAATATATATATATATATATATAATATATATATATATATATATTATATATTATATATATATATATATATTATATATATACATATATATATATATGTATGTATGAATATATACGTATATTTATGGGGAAATAATATGTATATATAGAGATACGTATGTATATTTATATGTATGTACATATATGTATCTATATGCATGTATGTATATATACATATATTTATGGGGAAATAATATGTATATATATAGATAAGTATGTATATCTATATGTATGTATATGTATGTATATATATGTATGTATATATATGTATATACATATGTATATATTTGTATATATATATATGTATATATTTGTATATATATATATATATGTGTGTGTGTGTGTGTGTGTGTGTGTGTGTGTGTTTGTATATATATATATGTGCGTGTAATGAGTGTTCGGGTAGGCTCTGCCTGGAATAAAAAACTGACATTAACAACCTTTCCAAACTCGAATAAATTCCTAAATAAACGATCGGAGTTGGCATGAAAGTAAATATTTATTTTACAAATTTGGCGCCGGATTGAGCCACGTGACTAAATATGTCGACCCCATGATAATCACTTGACACAAAAAGGATAATAAAAGAAAAGTATATTTGTTCTGTTGAAACAATCAGACGTGTTGAATAGTAGCCAACTTGAGGATTGAAAGAGTGAAAATCTCAGTCGTCAGTAATTTCTTTTACTTGCTCTGTATTTTTGTGTACTGTGAATATTTTACGGATTCTTAGCTACAATTTGTAATAGAAATATATATATATATATATATATATATATATATATATATATATATATATATATATATATATATATAAGTTTTTTCCGTAGTTAGGGTCTTTCCATGTGTGGTTTAAACCAAGCTGATGCAGGTAGACCATAAGGAGAGCTCAATGTACCTAATACCAGTGAGTAGAAGGACAGAGCAAGATATTTAGTAAATGAAAAAAACTCTAAACTTGCTTCATTACAATAATTTATTTCAACCGTATTAATACGGCATCTTCAGGTAATCACAAGAACATGACTCTTACCTAAGAGTCATGTTCTTGTGATTACCTGAAGATGCCGTATTAATACGGTTGAAATAAATTATTGTAATGAAGCAAGTTTAGAGTTTTCTTCATTTACTATATATATATATATATATATATATATATATATATAAGATTTTGGTATTTGTTTTTTAGAAGCATTGTTGAATAAAGTATATATTATTATTTATATTTTTGCTTGAAGGCAATTACAATGCGGATATCGTATAAAATTCGATAATTATAGAAAATAACCATGACAAGTGAATTTTGCAAACGATCATGCGATGCTAGAACATCGTACAGTCTGTTTCAACTTTATTAAGTCTCATCAGCGATGTATACTAGTATACATCGCTGATGAGACTTAATATATATATATATATATATATATATATATATATATATATATATATATATATTGAAATTGAAGTTTTGCTTCTCTTATTCTATTTACCTAACCAAGGCAAAATAACCCAGTCTTCCCTACTATTTACCTATAGAATAGTCTCTTTCCAACTAAATGAAGGAAAGCGAACTAGCAATAACCACGCTATCAAGTTCCCTTTTGGACATATTAGAAAAAATATAAACCTCCTTATCCTCCCTCGGCTATAGTACAACTAATCTCCTTCTACAGGGATGGTTTTGAATTACCCTTAATGGTTGATATGCCATTAAACAAACAGAACAAACCAAATTAAGAAGGAAACTCCTTTTCGATGGGGTGGGGTTAGGGAGATTACCCTTCTGTATGGGATACAATCAGCGGATTCTTAGCCCCCCCCCAATAATGAGTTGGTTGCTGGTTGTTTCGTTTTATGGCATATAAAACCTTTTCGGGTTATTTTCAGAAAGAAGAGAAGGTAAAGAAATCTTATTTGAAACTGATAGTTATAATTTAGATCGGTAAATGTAACCGCGATCATTTGAGCAGAAATGTGATTCTGTAAGTATCAGTTTGTTGTAAGGCATAAATTTAATCATGTGTCTTTAGTCATTTAGTCTAAAGTAAAATGTCCTTTCTGAGGTTACAATGTATTTATTTATTTACTTATTTATTATTTATTATTTTTTTATTTTTGGCAGCATGTGCAGTCGAATAAATAAATTACAATTTTTATTTCTCATTTTATATATATATATATATATATATATATATATATGTGTGTGTGTGTGTGTGTGTGTGTGTGTGTGTGCGCGCGTGCGTGTGTGTGATCTATTTATTCGACTGTATACGCTGCCAAAACCAATACTTAAGAAAGTCAGAATGGAAATGTTATTCTAGATTAAATAATAAAATACATAATCAAATCTTCGGATTACTGTAGACTAATACTTATAGAACAACATTTCCACCCAAACAATTGCGATCTTAACAAAGATATGAAGAATCGAAATGGACAATATCGTAGTGAAACATGCAGAGATAAATGGATAAAACATCTCCAAACACTGACCCCAAATGGCTTTAGCATACAACAGAATGGAGCTACTTTGACATAGGATGGACAGCTTTAACCTTAGCAACTTTCCTAAAATAGACTCTCCAAATTGAATAAACAAAACAAAAAAATCGCATCTGATCACGTGTGTTTGATCATAATGGTAGCATCTCTCTAGTAAATGGCCAGGCACTGAAAGTAGCAAACCAGCTCATATATATATATATATATATATATATATAATATATATATATATATGTGTGTGTGTGTGTGTGTGTGTGTGTGTGTGTGTGTGTAGAGTTAAACAAAAGGCACATCTCCTGTTTAACAATTTAATTCTTGATCTTTTCCAATTTTCTGCCAACTTTTTAATGTCTGGGTGGAATTGGTGGATAAGTCCACCAAAGTTCAGTTCCCGAGTACTTTCGGCACTTCGAAGCGCCATCATCAGGGTGATGTATTCCAGTTTTTTTTTTTTTTTTTTTTTTGTCTTTTTATATATTAATGTGGAGGCTGGAAGGAGAAGAATTGGTGAGAAAGGTGTTATAGGCATTTTAGAATGTGTGTACTGTATTGGAAATAAATTTTGTTCAATGACGGTTTGTATTGTTTTATGTATAAAGCTTCTAGTATTTGGAGTTTTTGTTTATTTTTTTTCTTTGTACAAAATGTGTGTATTTTCGGTTAATTCCATCAATTCCACCCAGACATTAAAAAGAGAGTCCAGAAAATTGGAAAAGATCAAGAATAAAATTGTTAAAGTAGTTTCCATAGTAACAAAAGAAGAAGACATTGATAAAGGAAACAAACTTTATATACATAAATACAATTAATATAGTTTCATTGTTCTTTCAGTGGTGTTGCAGTCTGATTGTGTCTGTGTATAGTTGTGTGTGACATGGTGTTTATATTAGTGTGATTGCTTGTGTCAACATATTAGTAGTTTGTCTGTGATTGGAACTTGTGATTGAAAGTTGTTGTTGTTGATAGAGAGAGAGAGAGAGAGAGAGAGAGAGAGAGAGAGAGAGAGAGAGAGAGAGAGAGAGAGAGAGAGAAATAGGAGACGAAAAGATAGACGGACCTGTTGAGTCGTATTTGATGTTTTCGGACGTTTCCCACTGTCGAGTTAGGAGCATCCTCTCCAACTCTGTTGAGTCAGAAGAGCAAAAGCTCCTCACTGTCTCTATGTCTCCTTATCTGAAGTTTTTCCAGCTCTATGGGCCTTTTTATAATTTTTAATTATTCATTGTCTACGTGTTCCTTAAGCTAAAATATTCCTCAAATATCAGGTGATTTGCAATGATGCAATATCGAATGATTTTGGTACATGTGGAATTCTGGTGACGTAAATTATCGGATGAATTTAAACCATTGTTTCTATTGTTTCTAAAATATTTCTAAACTAATATTCATTCGATTCTCTTTTGTTTACTTAATTCTAAACTCATGACATACCATTGTAAATCTAGTTATTTAAGAAAACTTAATTATTTTAATTTGGTCAATTCCACATTCCGTAAAAATATAGGGGCCGATCCCTATAGGGGGAAGTCTCTGGATCAGTCCACCAATGTTTTCGTCCTTAGTACTTTCGGCACTCCAAAGTGTCATCATCAGGGTAGATGTAAGTGAGTTGGTTCCTGGTTCTTTTTAAACACAGAATGTTATTTAACAAGCGAGTAGCACTGGGGCTAAATAGGAGGGGGAACTCACAGAAATTATAGGAAAGGGTATGGGGATTGGGAGGAGGAGAATTGGCGGGAAATGAGTTATAGACGTTTTAGGATGTGGTTGCTATATATATATATATATATATATATATGTATATATATATATATATGTATATTATATATATATTACAAATATATGAATTTGTAAATAAAAAAATATATAAATGGAAAAAAGTGGATAAAACAACACAATCAAATTAATTCATGGATAAATTAATATTTAGTCTTTATTATAGACGATTGTTGGCGGCATAAAAAATAAAAGTAAAATATCACGTGACCTACAATGATCCGCCATTTTTTATTTGTTATAGACGAAATTAATTGTTCAATTTGTTGGAAAATATTCAACGTCTTTTTTTCCTCACGTGGTGTAATCGTTAGCAAGCTGGATTTTCTTATCATTGTTAGTGTGTTCGATTCTCATTTGGCGCCCCATACTTCTGGCCTTGTGCCACATCTAAGCTAAGCTTAGTAAATAACTATAAACCAACTACAATAACATCCGTTAGAAATTTATATGTTGTCTGTGAAAAATGAACGGGGTCAAGTAACAACAAGTCTATTCAATGATAAGAGATTGGTTGGTTGGATTTTATGGCACGTCAACCCATTTGGGGTATTCTATGCCAAATATCTTTTGTTTTAATCATTCTTCATGGGTACTCAACTCATTAAACACATTTTTAAATTCATTTGTTTCTATTTAACTCCTAGATTGAACCCTAACAGATACTACCACTCCGTTAAACTCTATCTGATGGCCAAGTTTCAATTGTGGAGCTCTGGGGAATGTGGAGTACCCCTTCATCACTATTACTCCTAGGTGCAATCTGGCCCGGAGTGGCGTACTTGTTAGGGTCCTATCTATGAGTGGAATTGTCGGGTGAAATATGAGGCGCTTATCCCGACGCAGCGGGGAGGGGCCAGTAGCAAGCTTTGGTAGGGTAGCCACCAGACCAGGTAAATAAAGTGGTTGCGAAATTTAGTGGGCTTTGCAGCTAACCCCTTCAAAAACGCGACCCACTGTTACTCGTACTGGGTCAATTAGTTGAGGGGAAAGAAGAATGCGGAATGCACGTTTAACCAACTCGCTTTCAGCTTGTACTACTGTCTTGTTCTGTCCACCCGCCTCGCAGCTGGACTTTTAAGGCATTGGTATAAACCACTACGAGGGGGTGTCAGCTTTAAAAAAGGGAAATGGGACAAACCAGTCGGCGACTACCTCACCAACTCGCTACCAAGTTATAAAGAGAGGGGGGAGGAGAAAAATAATTCTCACAGAATTGAAAAAATGATTTTTAAAAAATTGAGTTTAAAAAATTGAGTACCTACCAAGAGTAAATAAAATAAAACGTCTTCGGCATAAAATGACCCAACAAGTGTTGACATGCCGACTAGCTAAACAATCTTTTAAATAACACTAACAACAGACACAGGCATAATACGATTATGCAATTATATTATAAAAAGAAAGAGAGAAAGATGTCACGTGGTCTAAAATGAACAGCCTCGTTTTGGTTATTATTGACGAAATTAATTGTTTAATTTACGAGAAAAGTTCCAACGTCTTTTCTTTTTTTTTTCTTTTTTTAAATTCTAATTCTTTTTTTCTTCTTCTTTCTTATTAACACCAACGTTTTCTAAATTTATCCGGAGGTTGTAAAAAAAACTTTTTGCTTTTGGAACAGACAAATTGACTCTTGGGAAATCGAAGATGTCGTCTTGAGTCGTCTGATTTAAAAAATAAAAAAAATATTCCATTAATATGAAATGTCTCGTCTGTGGAGAAGACAAGTCATACGAATTTTCCTGGTACATAAAGGTTAAAGATAATTCTAAAAGATTATATCGTTTAAGATTACTTCAGTTGTGATTTTCAATTTCTAAAACTATTTTCATTTCTAATACGCCGCGTAATATGTAGAGTCACAGGTGGCACAAAGTGCTTGTTGTGAAAGTTGCTAAAATATCATGGGGGGGGGCGATAGTCTCGGTGAAGTGACTGCGACAACGTATTAGGCGAGTTCGAACTCCAGGCGCGCTATAAGGTCCGCGTAGGAAGCGCGTGGTGTAATGGTTAAAGTCATGGGAAATAGACTCGTCGCTCCGAGTTCAAATCCTGGACAGGGTAATTGCATTTCACTTAGCGCTAATACCCTTGGGAAAGGTATGAATCCTACTCTCCCTCCAGCTATGGGCAAATAGTAGGGCAGACTGGGCTCTTTAACCTTGGTTAGGTAACCGGTCTAGGAGAAGGAAAACTCTGAATTCAAACCTGTTAAACTCCGCTTAAGAAATTGACCTGTGTCGCATCCTGCTCGTGCGGAGGAGTTGGTATATATATATATATATATAATAATATATATACTATATATATATATATATATATATATATAACGTCCGCTTTCAATTGCACCATAATGTTGATTTTCAGTCACGCTATTACGTTCTCTTTCGGGTTAATACCCTTGTGAAAGGTGTGAACCCCCCTCTACCCTATTTCTTAACCAAATCATCTCTATCAATAATGGAGATTGAGTGTATTTCTGTCTGTAACCAAAACTACGTCACGGCTTACGTCGCAATATTCTTAATGATCGAGCAATGAGTATTTAATTTATAGTCAAAATTATTCATATATAAAATAAAAACCTGCGTTATTTCTCTGAATGTTTGAGATGAGGCTTGATGATTAGTATTATCTGCGTTATTCGGACAATTGTCCTCATCTTCATTGTTATCTGTACAATGTTTCGGCCGATGTGCTCTCCGGTCTTCTTCAGGTATTTCTTGTCGGACTCGGGAACCTTCTCGAACTACATGAAGAAGGCTGGAGGGCATATTGGCCGAAACGTTGTACAGATAACAATGAAGATGAGGATAATAGTCCGAATAACGCAGATAATACTAAAAACCTGTATTATATACACTCAAAATTTGAGTAAGCAATTAAAAGAATGTTTTTTAGTCTAGCCGCTTTACTTAGTAAGAAAAAGTCAATTAAAAAGTTAACAAATAAATAAATACCAAAGGTTTTCTGTAAAATTAATATGCAAAATATTAAAAATAATTATTAGATTAATAATTAATAAATGCACGGACATTTTATTTGAGGGGGACAGGATTAAGTATGCATTTCAAAATGTTTTATCTTTTAACTCCTTTAATAAATTTAATGATTTTGCTTACTTATAATACAAACCCTCTAACATTGAATTTGGCAATATCTTTCAAAAATTGATTTTTGCATCGACGGAGGGTGTTTTTTGTAGAAATGTTAAGAGGTTTCGGTTTCATCTGACGATAACTATCTATTCCCGTCTTTTTATAATCTATTAATCTATCTATCTATCTATCTTTCAAGCTATCTATCAATCTATCTATCTATCTATCTATCTATCTATCTCATTCTTTTCAAAATCTATCTATATATCAATCTCTCTATCTATCTATCTAGTATTACCTGCGTTATTCGGACTATTGTCATCATCTTCATTGTTATCTGTACAACGTTTCGGCCGATATGCCCTCCGGCCTTCTTCAGGTATTTCTTGTCGGACTCGGGAACCTTCTTTTCGGACTCGGGAACCTTCTTGTCGTAATCGGAAACCTTCAATCGGGAGCCATCAGGGAACTTTGAACCTAACCCTTTATTCAGTCCACGTGTCCTGTTCTCATCCCGCTAACCATAGCTGGGGTGCAGATGTTAAGATGTGTTAATTATTATTCTATGTTACTGCTGCCCCTGACCAGGATTGAATCTGCAGTCTAGAGATAACTGTCACTTAGAACTGTCTTAATCTAACTACCTTATCCACTAGGCCATGTGTCCAATTGAAACATTCAGAGAAATAATCTATCTATCTATCTATCTATCCTTCTTTTCAAAATCTATCTATCTATCTATCTATCTATCTAAAAGTGTCTATTCTTTATTCATCAAAGTAGAACACTTCCCTGATCTCTGTGTGGTTATAGAATTTGGGGACGAGTCCATTGACAAGTTAGAATAACCGGAACGAGTTATCTTGTCAGCAATGAACGCGGAAACCTTTTAAGCCATTAGTTCCATAATTTCCTTTGCAAGTGCTTTTAGACAAATAAGAAGCTTTTTCCTTTTTATGACTTTCTGCGTTTCGAAATGCAAACAGCTAAAATATCAGACATACTTATGAGCCGCACCATCCGTAAGTTGCCATTTTACTGTGAAAATAAAGGCTTTATCTGTTCCTCAAAAAAGGTGGGGGAGAGAGTCCCCGTGACGTAGTTTGTAGCCTGCTGAACTGAGACAACGTAATGAGCGGGTTTGAACTCTAGTCGTACTATTACAGTCACTTTCGGACTAATATGTATATCTAAGTAAGCGTTGCGAAAACTTTCTACATTTCGAAATGCAACAAGCTGAATAGGGTCAAATTCGAGTTGTAGTAGTAATCGTTAGTAGTAGTAGTCGTCGTTAGTACAGAAACAACATACTCAGGTTGTATAGTCACAAAGGGTTGTTTATTTCTTTCTAGGCTCGGGTTCTTTTTCAGAGAGAGAGAGAGAGAGAGAGAGAGAGAGAGAGAGAGAGAGAGAGAGAGAGAGAGAGAGAGAGAGAGAGAGAGAGAGAGAGACTTACTTGTATGCTGCTTCATTTTTCTTGCTACGTCACGTCGCCATGTTTTCGTCTTCTACTTCTTTGGCCGGTCATCCTGTCTAGTCTTCTTTTTCTAAGGACTTCTTTCGGGCTACATTTTTAGTCATGCAAATTAATCAACTCACAAGACTTTTATTTTCTTGTCAAGATTTATTTCTGCCCATGTTCTTTTTCGCCGCGCGGGAGAATCAACCTCAGCAGAGCACGTCTACTCTGCTTGCATCTCTGGCTGAAACTGAAATCTAAATCTAGTCACGTGTTTCTCGTGACGTGTTCTCTAGGGGTCAGATGGGGTTACCAACAGTTCTGGTATTTTTCCACTGGCTGATCTGAAGGCCAATGGTACTGTAGCGATTGTCTGCCCCTGTTTGGTCTGGACGAGTTACCTTCCCTTGTTTCAGGTTTTGACCGCTAGGGGTGCTGATTATTTAATCAGGGAAGCGCCAAGTTTGAACCCTCTTCTCTCCGGGACACCAAGCAGGAAACATGGGTTAGACATTTTGCGCCTATAACTTTTATATGGGTGGTGAAACCACCCAGCCAGCCTAAGTAAGTGACATTACTTCATGGACCCTCCATCACTTCTACAGGACAAAAGCCTACGTCCTACCTTCTTTATAGTACATTTTGTATCTGTTCTTAATACACCTTTGTATACCTTCTATTCGTATATGTATTCGTTATGTATTTCTTTTAGATGCCGTTGTAAGATTCAAGGTTGATAATTGAATAACATACTATTCCGACACGTTGTGAGACAAAACATTTTATATAGATAACAGCACATGGAAACGATACATAAAATACAAGATAGTGTACATAAACATATATACATCAAAGGACTGGAGCGTCTGTACATAGAGATCACTTACGGAGAAAGGGGTAGACAGTAGGCTAACCCATGTTCTCGTTCTGGAGATGTAGCTAAAAGAGGAAGCAGCGTTTTTGAATGAACGCGCTTAACTACCAGAGATCCCCCTAGTGGGAACAAACAGCAACGCAGCGAGGAGATAACTCTTCCGGCAAAAGGAAGATAATTCCCTACACCGTGTATTGTGTATATGTATTCCTGTTATATTTATTTTCTCCACGTGCTCAACTATTAAAGTCTGTTTGTTACACTCCACAACTCCTTTGTCCGAATATTTCTGGTACTTTTATTCACCTAGAAAACCTTACATACAACTTAAATCTAAAATAGAAGATTTTCTTAACAAAAAGTGAAATCATTCACAATAACTTTATAAGTAGCGCTGTCGACGTAGATTAGAATACACTGACTGAATCCCCTGCAGATGGGAAACCCTCCTCTAAAAAGATGAGTCCTGTGTATGACACTGAACAGAATCTGCGGGTGAGGCTCCAATTTCTAGGGATCTGGGGATTGTGGAGTACCTTTTTATTGCCATTACCTCTAGGTCCACTCTGACCCGGTGTGGTAGTAGGTGAAATCCCTGTAGAGTTAAATCCGTATGGAAATCTCAATGTGCATATCTAAAAAAACGGTATGTCGAAATCGATTCATAAAATGATGTTTTAATAAGGCTTTCCTTTATTTATTTAAAATCAAGTGAATGCCCCATGAACTAAACCAGTCTTCTCACCAAGCCCCCTTAATTTAACCATGTTTCCCATAATGCACTATACAACAATATATAGGGTAAAATACACACACATAATTCTCTTGGTTTGAAAATCACATAGCGATCAACTGATGCACTCGTCGTGTCCAAATTTTAAAGTTAAATTCGAAAAAGAGATAAATATAACTTAAATATTGAGCAAAAGTATTTCATTGCCAAATGTGAAATCTTACACAAAAGGACAATATACAACGCGGCTTAGAATACACTGACTGTATTTCTTACAGAGGAGAAACGTTCCCCACAAAAGGGCTGTGTCCTGGGTATAACACGATATCAGATTGTGAGATTCTCACCTAACCTTCCAACCAAATATAATAATAACATTAAATCCTACAGCCACTTCAGCTACAGGGTTTGTCAATAATTTATGCTACCACATAAATTATGTAACACATCGTCCTAATTAAATAACTGTACATCCAGATAGACTTCGTGGAACACATGAAACCTGACCAATCAAAATCCATCCTCTCCTTAAAGGACCAAACTACAGCACATATAACTCAACCTCTGAATCAATTTTCACACTTGGTTTGAAAATCGCATAGACGAGAAACTATCAGTTACCAACCGATTTATTTGCATTTATTTATTTCTCTTTCTTTCTTTTTTCTTTCTTTCAATTTTTCCTTCCTTTACATTTTTTCTTTTTCTTTCCTTCTTTTTATTTCTTTCCATTGCTTTATTCATTTTTTCCTTCTTTTCTTTTCCTTCTCATTCTTTTTCTTTCTTTCATTTTCATTCCTTTTCATTACTTTCTTTCCTTTCGTTCCTTCTCTTTATTTCCTTCCCTTCCCTTTATTTCATTTTTTCTTTCTTTTCTTTCCTTCTTTTTCTTTTCTTTCCATTGCTTTATTTCATTTTTCTTTTTCTTTCATTCTTTTTATTTTTCTTTCTATTGCTTTATTTCATTTTTTTCCTTCTTTTTCTTCCTTCTCATTCTTTTTTCTTTCTTTCTTTTTCATTCCTTTCATTACTTTCTTTTTCTTTCTTTCCTTCTCTTTGTTTTCCTTCCTTCCCTTTCTTTCATTTTTTTTTTTTTTCTTTCCTTTTCTTTCCTTCTTTTCTTTCAATTCCTTCCCCTTCTATTTTCTTTTTTCTTCCATTCCATTATTTCCTTTCCTTTTCATTCCATTCTCTTTCTTTCCTTTCACACCTTTGAAACTCTTCATTTGCCGGCAGGTGAACACAAAAGAATGTTGTTACTTTGACCCTCTCTGACTACAGCCTATACATCCATTCACCCATAACGCTATTTTTTCTTGGGTAGCATGTGTCATTTCTTAATTGCTTACGTTGTAAAAGTATAAAAAATGGTCATTATTTCTTTCAAACTTTGCTTTTCTGCCCAAAATAATACTATTCAAGACATTTTTTGCTCCTGGATATTTATCTATTATTTCTTAATTGCTTATATTTCAAACGTAGAGAAAAACGACATTATTTTCCTGAAACTTTGCTCTTGTTCGCTGGTTTGTTTGATTTTACAGCATGTCAACGGTTGTTGGGTTATTTCATACCAAACATATTTTGTTTTATTTCTTCTTGATGGATGTTGAACATTTTTTTCAAACTCAATTTTTAAACTTAGATTTTACGGCATGGCAATAATTGGGTTATTTTATGCCGAAGACGTTTTGTTATATTCCTTCTTGTTGGATATTCAAATTATTTTAACACATTTTTAAAATTTATTTTTCCCATTGAACCCGTAAAGGGTACCCTAACAGGTACTACCACTCCAGGTTAGAGTGGACCTGGGAGTAATAGTGATGAACGGGTACTCCATATTCCCAAGAGATCCTGAACTGAAACTTCACCATCAGATAGAGTTCATCATCATACCCAGGACATTAAGACCCTCAGCCACCGCCTTCTATGAGACTTAATAACGTTGAAACAGCTGCTGTACGATGTTCTACGTAGGGGTGATATTTGCAGAGTTGTCATGATTATTTTCATTAATTATCGAATTTTATACGATATACGCATTGTAACTACCTTCAAGCAAAAAAATATAAATAATAATAATAATAATAATAATATATATATATATATATATATATATATATATATATATATCAATTCCTCTGCACGAGAGCAGGATGTGACACAAGTTCAATTTCTTAAGCGGAGTTTAACAGGTTTAAATTTAGAGTTTTCCTTCTCCTAGACTGGTTACCCAGCCAAGGTTAGAGCCTATTCAGCCCTAGTATTTACCCATAGCTGGAGGGAGAGTAGTCGTATGCATACCTTTCCCAATCGTATTAGCGCTATGTACACGTGTTCATTTACCATGCCCTGGCTATTACTACCCGCACTTCTTCAATAATTAATCTGTTGTAAAAAGTTATATAACGTTCTGCAGATGGTTTTTGTTAAATGCTAGGAAAATGTTTGCTTAAAATTAATGAATTTTCTTAGTTGCTACGAAAATTTCACCTGTTTTTACAATGAGATCTTGAGAAATTGTTAAGAAAATCCTATCAATATTAATGCTTAATACAAAGCGCCTTTTTCCAAACGGGTTTGTGCGGATGAAAATGCAAATCATGTAAAGTTATTGCCAAAGAATAACTAATTTATATTCTCAGTGGATTTTAAAATGGCGCGATTTTGAAGTGGAGTGCTTCTTAAAAGATTATGGCAATACTTTTGTGAATTACGGAGATGATATTAAAAAAAAAAACAAAAAAAAAACGGATAATTAAGTTTAAAGGAAAATATAGAGCTCGTTGATTCAAAGACCAATGTACAGAGTGATTGAAAAGCAACTTCATATTTTCAACTATTATTATTATTATTATTATCATTTTTATTATTATTTACTCCTTTTGATTTTTC
The DNA here is from genome assembly GCA_023376005.1 of Doryteuthis pealeii. Taxonomy (NCBI): domain Eukaryota; kingdom Metazoa; phylum Mollusca; class Cephalopoda; order Myopsida; family Loliginidae; genus Doryteuthis; species Doryteuthis pealeii. The sequence continues at coordinate 65,332,342 of CM042160.1, read as the reverse complement.
ACATCAGCGTTAGCTGATGTTCTTTCACTGGAGTCTGAGTGACAGCAAGTCTCCAAAGGTCTCCAGGACTCTTCTGAGTATTCTGGCAGATTGCAGCAGTGCAGTGTTCTGGGTGGTATCAATCCATATCCATAACCTTTTCAGTTCTCTGGTAATGTGCAGGTGTTTCATAGCACCTTCTTTAGCGGCACTAAATCGTATATGTTATATAAAAAGTAAAGTAAAGTCAACGGGGCGGCCTAAAGTCGGTATCAGCCAGTCAGCGAGGGAGTCTATCCCCTTTTTAATAGATCAAATTCTATATATGTTATATAGTGCCTTCTTCGCTGCTCTGAATCGTATACGTTGCTGGTATACTGCGGGTATCTAACCCTTAGACAATATATATAGTGGTCGCTTAATGAAATCACAAGGCATGCTGTATGTAGTAGGAGATTGACTTTTTATTTAATTCCCTCGTGGAGCGTGTGAGTTGCGAGCGTTGACAATGGGAACTACTACTGCTGTTGGGATGAATAGCGTTGGGGAGGCGGGAGGTGGCTACGTGATGGTTCGCAGCCCATCGGCTGTGACTGTGAGTGTCGGCCACTCCGTTCGTCGTCTCTCTCTCTTTCACTACTGACCGCTGACTGCTTAAGTAAGCGCAATCCTATCTATTGTTTTCTTTGTTCAATTTCCTCTTTGTCTGGCTTTCCCACCAAACGCCCACATATTCATTGTTCTCTAGCGGATCCTTCTAGTTCCAGTTCTTCTTTGACTCCTTTATCTATTGTTCATCATTTTGCTTTCAGTTCCTTTGTCCTTCAGAATTTTTCGCGCCAAAATAAATTGAAACAATAGTCAATCTGCAACACATGTATTTGTCCATTTTTTCATTTTCCTTTAGCTTTAGCTTTAGCTTTATCCATGCAGCCGCTGAACGGCCGTATAAACAATAGTCCATGATTACACGATGATTCATTCCAAACGGTTATTATTAGGTATTATTCATTAGCAAAATCTACAGCATTGAAAAACTTTAACTAAAAAATTAAATTGTGTAAATATATGTAAAGTGTGTGCTTATTTTTGTACTACTAAGTAAGTAAAGTCGTCGGGGTGGCCTAAAGTCGGCATCAGCCAGACAGTGAGGGAACCTATTCCCTTTTCACTAGCACTAAATCGAGGAAAATGTTTTTGCGTCAGACGTGGTTCCTAGACACAAGCTGTACAGATTGAGCTAAACCGGTACACTATTTCTCTGAATCTTTGAGATGAGGTTTGATGATTACTATTATCTGCGTTATTTGGATTATTGTCCTCATCTTCATTGTTATCTGTACAACGTTGTACATATAACAATGAAGATGAGGACAATAGTCCGAATAACGCAGATAATAGTAAACCGGTACACATCCATAATTTTGACTAGTTTCAGTGTTGTAGATTTTTTCCAATGAATAATACCCAATAATATCCGTTTTTTTTATTGTATCATGTTACCCACTTTCGAGACATATTTTTCATCCAACTAACTTCATTTTTTTTTTTTAATTAAGAAAATCGAAAAGTCCAAATGTTTTTCTGTTCGGAAATTTCCCTTCCGAAATGAGAGAATATTTCAAATGAGTTTTAAGTCAAACTCATAAACGTCATGATAATAAACTGGAACATTTTTCCAAAAGATCAATTTGAATTTTTCCATCAAACAGAATTTCTCTCCTTAATGGTTTTTGTCATTTGACGGCAATAGAAAAATAATTTGCTGTTCCCTGTCAAATTCTGACATCTATAGCCGTAACCAATGATTTAAAGCAATTTGAAATGAAGAGATTTTTAACTTTAAAACATATTACCATTTCAAGATATTTATGACTTTTGCTCCAACCTTCGTAAAATTGACACGACGTATAAAAAGAGTCTTTTAATATATATATATATATATATATATATATATATATATATATGTAAGAAAATAAAACAGAAATTCGAAGGCTATTGACGATATAATGGAAAAACGATAGGTGATGAAATTGATGTTTATTTACCTGTTTCCTAAATTTTCGGGATAAAATCCCATCTTCAGAGGTTTCGGAGTTACGTGTTTATATATATATATATATATATATATATATATATATATATGTGTGTGTGTGTGTGTGTTGTGTTGTGTGTTTGTTTGTGTATAGTTGGCACTATTATACTTAATTATACTTATTGCTGTGTATCCTTGATTTTTTAAGCGTAGCAATCACCAGGCAACAAAAAATGTTTTGGAAAGTGATACAAATGATGTAAAAAATTAAGCATACACAGCAAGAAACCAACGGTAGCAAACTTGTTCCAATGTAAATAAATATAAACTAAAATCTCTCTCTCTCTCTCTCTCTCTCTCTCTCCTCTATATATATATATATAATATATATATATATATATATATATATATATATATTCAAATTTTAAAAAGGGAGCAGGATGTGAATTTACAGTATGCCGTTTGGTACGCATCAATGTTAAAGAGTTCAGTATGACCTACTATTTACTAACTAGAGGGAGAATATTTGGATTCATATCTTTCCCCAGAGAATTAGCGCTATGTGAAATGCAAACAGCCACGCCCAGGATTTGAACTCGTCTCGCCGTGTTCATTTCATACGAGGATAATTATTACGCCGCAAACACTCCCCCCCCCCAGTTTATCCTAAGACGTCAGAAGACCTTTTTGAACTTGTTATTGGACCAATCATCTAGTCTTTTGGAATGTGTTCTCAGTCTCTTGTGACAAGTTAATGGCCATTGGCATTTGGCAGAACCACAATAAACCGTGAGGTCATGACCTCTTCACTGACGCTGACCGTTATCGCGGAATATCATCTTTCTGATGTCATAAGTCGCAAACCCAGATATATGAAAGTTAAATACAGAATGATTACTTAATGTTAGATGGAGATAGCTCCTCGCGCTTTTGATAACATGATGTCATGTGTTGAGTAAAATACCAGAAGCCAATAAGAATGATGTACTTTTCTTTAAGACTTTATCGTCGTCATGGTTCTGTTGTTATGTTACTAAGCAAAGATACAAGGTGAACAGAGTCTGTTATGTTGTGACTCGACTATCAGAGTTAACAGATAAATAATAGGAAGAAGGAAAATAACGAGTATTAAGGATAGGGATAAGGTTTACTAAGCAAAGATACAAGGTGAACAGAGTATGTTGTTATGTTGTGACTCAACTATCAGAGTTAACAGATAAATAATAGGAAGAAGGAAAATAACGAGTATTAAGGATAGGGATAAGGTTTACTAAGCAAAGATACAAGGTGAACAGAGTATGTTGTTATGTTGTTACTCGACTATCAGAGTTAACAGATAAATAATAGGAAGAAGAAAAAAAACGAGTACTAAAAATAGGCGTAAGGTTTATTAAGCAAAATACAAGGTGAACAGAGTCTGTTGTTATGTTGTGACTCGACTATCAGAGTTAACAGATAAATAATAGGAAGAAAAAAAAACGAGTACTAAGGATAGGGATAAGATTTACTAAGCAAAGATACAAGGTGAACAGGTATGTTGTTATGTTGTGACTCGACTATCAGAGTTAACAGATAAATAATAGGAAGAAGAAAAAAACGAGTACTAAGGATAGGGATAAGGTTTACTAAGCAAAGATACAAGGTGAACAGAGTCTGTTGTTATGTTGTGACTCGACTATCAGAGTTAACAGATAAATAATAGGAAGACGAAAAAACGAGTATTAAGGATAGGGATAAGGTTTACTAAGCAAAGATACAAGGTGAACAGAGTCTGTTGTTATGTTGTGACTCGACTATCAGAGTTAACAGATAAATAATAGGAAGACGAAAAAAACGAGTATTAAGGATAGGGATAAGGTTTACTAAGCAAAGATACAAGGTGAACAGAGTCTGTTGTTATGTTGTGACTCGACTATCCGAGTTAACAGATAAATAATAGGAAGACGAAAAAACGAGTATTAAGGATAGGGATAAGGTTTACTAAGCAAAGATACAAGGTGAACAGAGTCATTATCAATTGCTAGGTTGAATTAACAAGTCCTGTGAGATCTCAAGACTGTTGTAATTCGAGTATCAGAATTAACAGAGAAATAATAGGAAGAAGCACAATGAGTATTAAGGATAGGGGAAAAGGTTTACTAAGCAAACATACAAGGGGAACAGAGTAACTAGTAATTGCTAGGTTGAATTAACAAGTCCTGTGAGATTTCAAGACTGTTATAACTTGAGTATCAGAATTAGCAGAAAAATAATTAAAAGAAAATCGTTGTTTTTCTCATTCCGAGGTTTTGTCAAACATTAGCTATAGGAAAAACAGACGATTTCATTCTCATTATTTAGGTACTATATGACAATAGTTAATATATATATATTGTTAAGTTTCTGACCGCCATCCTTGGCCAGTTGTAAAGGACTTAAAGTAAGTAAGTCCTGAGCTATAGAATCCTTTGGTAAGTGAATAAGTCCTGGGTTATGGAATCCTACGTAGTGTCAAAGGTCCAGTGATATAATCCTATGTTCCGTCGTCCACGAAGGTTCAAAGCATTGAGCGTATGCATGAACAGAACAGCCGGTATAAATAACAATATCAGCAGCAGAGTACTGCCAGTGATTGGCCAAGAATATGGTCACATGATTATCGCCGAGTCTATAAATAAGAGTGGGCATCTAGCACACACCTTATCACAAAAAACTCCAACATATATATATATATATTATATATATATATATATATTATATAAACTAAAAGGACGCAGTAAAATCATATCCATGCGTCCCAGGGTTTTCTTCTCTTCCTTCACGATTTCAAGATAACTGTAAATACATTTCAATAGTTTCTTAGAAACGAATTTCACAGTANACAGTAGAGGTTACGAACATAGGATTGGACCAGTTTAAATGGGACCATAAATTATCCCCAGGGACTTCATTCAAAGCAAATGTGCGGCTCGAGACGCACCATCACAATAAAAGAAGCATCAATATCACTGTTTGTCTAAGTATAATTACGAGTAAAAATAAAAGATGTTTCTTACGTGTTTTAAGTATATTTCCTTCATGATTTTTTCTGTTTTATACTTTTAAATGGCGGTTTGTTTTTTTAACTTTGTTAAAATCTATGTGATTTATTAGTTATTGTTGCAGACCTTCGTTTATAATCGATCCATTTGATGTAACCCGAGGTTCAGAAACTTTCCTGGTGACCTCCCTTCCCCCCTTCACATACAATCCAAACCTGCATCTTCGTTGCGTGACACGAAGATCTGCCTCACGCTAATTGAGCGTGATCTTACATAACACAGGAAAAATAGATCCGCGACCTGCGTGTCTCCCCCTCCCCCTCCCCCGTCCGCGGGTATTAATATCATTTTGATCTATATTAAACACTCATTTTATTTTGCGACTCGGATGATGGAGAAGGAAAAATAGGAAAGTTTTTGAGAGCAATATCATACAATAATTGGATGAGGTCTGGAACTATAAAGAACATAAAACAGGACAAGTACAGTGAATCAGTGATAAGCCAGTGCGTATAGCCATTGTGGCGCTTATTTCTTTACACGTGGAGAATATACCGAGAGACAGAAAAGTGATTATATACAGCCAATGCGGCTGTCCTATAAATTAGCTGCTTAAAGCAAACATGACACTGTACATACTGGACCATAGAGCTACAATATTTTAAAAAAAAATCAACAACACTAAAAAATCACAGCTAACAAAACATTCCTAATAAAAGTGAAAATTCTCTATCTCTCTCTCTGCCCGTATCTTCGTCTGTGAGTCTGTGTCCATCTGTCTCGGTTGGTCGTCTGTCTCTCCTCTGTCTGCCTGTCCTGTCTGTCTGTCTGTCCTGGTTCATCTCCCTCTGTGTGTGTGTGTGGTTGTGTGTGTAGTGTGGTGCTGGTGTGTGTGCTGTAATAGTGCCTAAGTGAGAATTTTTGTTTTTTTAACAAAAAAATTTTTAAAAAATCAAACTAAAAACATTCCTATAAAATGATAAAACTCTCTCTCTCTCTTTCTCTCTCTCTCTCTCAAACGTATTGCTCTGCTAGATTCTAGTCTATTTCTATCTATTATCTATCTTGTGTGGTGTGTGTGTGTGTGTGTGTGTGTTGTTCTGTAATAGTTGCCGTAAAGTAGAGCATAGCTTGTTTTTTTACGAAAAAACGGCTAAAAAAAAGTGACCTAAAACACTTCCTAGTTAAAAAATATAAATTCTCTCATTCTCTCTCTTCTCGTCAAGGGGGCTCTCTCTACTCCTCTACGTCTCTCTCTCTCCTCTCTCTACTCTTCTCTCTCTGTGCGTGCTTGTGTGTGTGTTGTGTGTGTGTGTGGTGTGTGAGTGATGTGGAAATAAAACTTCAATATCATCTATATATATATATATATATATATATATATTATATATATTATTATAGATCATATCATTGTCGCGCAATGGTAGCAGCGGTGTATCGACAACAAATCTTACGCCAATCCTCCCTTCGTTCATCTTACACCGTGGAAGCTCCTCTGCGGAACAGCCAGTATGTATCACATAGCTTTGGTAAGTGTAGTCCTTATCCTGGGACGCCCCACACTTGCATGACCATGTATTGGCTTCCACAGGAGAACGTCCGCTCTATGGTTTCATCCTTACTTCTCCAAGCAGTGTCTGCGTTGTCCTTGTCCGTCTCACTCGATAGTTGAGATCGGGGCAGGTGACCGTAACGCTGTTTTCATGTGGGGGTGGCTGGTTTCCCATGACTTTGTTCAACACGTGCTTGCAGCATCCTTGTGGCAGACTCCCATCTAACTTATTCTCAAGACGTTTAGATTAGGGTCCAGGATGTGCAAGCCAGTATAGCAGCAACGCAGCACCACAGCCTGGACAGAGACTGCTCGCTTCAAGCTTGTTAGGAGAGAGTCTGACCTCCATTGACCGATAATCTATTTTGTGGTCGACCATGCTTTGCTATCGACCGCGTATAACAGTCGCATCTCTGTGGAGGAGATATTCTTCCCAGGTAAGTGAATTGATTCCCATGGCTAGAGGCTTGCCATTGCGTGTGGAGATGTTTCCTTTATTTTTTAAAGCTCATGAACTGCGTTATCGGAGTTCAAATAGAATGCCTATCATTATTTGCTGGCCTCCTCTACGAGCTATGTAGCAAGTGTTTCAGCCTGTGCCGGTGTATCTGCAAAAGTGCAGAGGTCATTCGCATAGTCCGCATCTGTGATTGTTTGTGCGGGATATGCCTGCTTCTTGCCCTTTTTAAATGTGAAACTTTTTCTTTATGGTATCTAATGATGTCGGAGTACGTAGTCTAGGCATATTATGAAATATTAATGGTGAATAGGTCTCCTTGATAGGACTCCAGCTGGCGATGTCAAGAAATCTAGTTCGCCATCAGGCGATGCGTACCGATCGCTTTAGTTGTCTTGTATAGCAATTCATTATAGCATCGGGTAAGCAGTTTCTCTTTGGGGAAACCATATGCTGAATAGAGATATTTGTTCCATTTTTCCTCTCATGTATATGAATCAATTGCCTGGAGAAATCTCGAATGAATCAGCGTTGCTCTAGATGTCTTTGCTCGTACCACCTCTACCCTATAGATCCTTCGAATAGTCAGAGATCTAACTTCCCTACAAAACAATTTCTTCACGCAGAATAAATTTCTTCTTGACCAATGAACTTACGTCGAAACACTAGTTGACAAGAATAAAATAAATAACTACAAAAGAAATATTCCTGTTTGTCTCATTACTTTTCTTCATCTTGGTTTAAGTAGTCGTTATTACCGATGGAGCTCTGTCGGCTTGAACGGCTTCACCAAGTGTGTAGTTTGCACAGTTATCCTGGATATTTGAAACGCAGGCTGGCATTAAGCCGATGTTGAGATTTCCTCGTAAATCTACGAAAGTGTATAAGGTAATAGTTGTGCATGGATGGTCGGGCTGGTAGCGGAGCTGGCCATTTCTGAAAGCCACCCTGGTGCAACATCCTGAATGCCAAGAGGTCCAAAGACAGTCGGCGGCAAACAAAGCACGCCGGCGACATCAATCAATCTTCAGAGGTACGCCGTCAGCACAATGCCGACATGCTGTGGACGAGGGCTGTTTTTCGAACATTGGACTGTCGAACAGTCACAGGGGGCGCCTGTTAACTTCAGGGGCACAAGAACTCATATTATAAGTCTTGCCGAGACGACCTCGATGAAAAAAATACTTAAATTTGATAACAATAAGATTCTATTATTTCAAACAAATTTGTTTGATGGAAATGGTGCTGCACCCACCCACCCACACACACACACACACACACACACATATATATATATATATATATATATATATATATATATTTCATTCATAATTTATTTTCAGAATACAAGGTGTGTCAAAAGAGTACCAGGTTTACAGCTGTATTTATCAAGATAGAAATGAAGAATGATGGAACGTT
>CM042160.1:65311380-65313880 GCA_023376005.1 Doryteuthis pealeii | reverse complement strand
AAATCCAATGGCATCAATTATTCTCCAAATACTTTCATTTTTAAAGTAATTCACTAAAAAACAAAAGAAAAAACACACACACACACAAAAAAACAACAATTTAATGCAGTATTTTCAATTATTGTTTCCTATATAGTATTAATCACTATACTTGGTCTACTCAAGAGTTTCCTGTAACTCAACATATGCGCTGGTTCTTCAAGACATCTTCTTCTCCAATGTTCTTCTCTATTATTTCAACTTTATCCAACAAGGGAAGATGATTTTGTTGCATATTATACCTTATTTCTTCGTATATAGTATACTTATACACTTGTAGCTGCATACAGGTATACTTATCTTCTTTGTTTGATGCTTAGCTTCTGTTTCTTCTACTTTGCTATCTTTCATCTTAGCTTGGGCTGGATCTCTCTATCTCTGGGCAGATCTGGTCTGCTGGCCGGATCTCTTTATCTATTCTGGTAGATGTTATCTTAGCTGGGTCTTCTGTTATTCTGGATCTGACTTGGGGCATCCTGTGTTGTTCCTTTGTTTTTTTTATCAACAACACAAGACTTTTTTTTGTTTCCGGCTCATATCTTATTTTTATGAATCCCAGATCAACAAACAAACAGATTTTGGCTATTTTGATGAGATACGCCAGGACCATCTGTCTCGTGCAGTCACCAGCCAAAAACTGAATTTCGTACTGGCGAATCAGAGAAGAGACCAATACGGGGTTACATCGTGTCACTTACATTCCCTATATCTTTCCACTAACCATTATTTTGAATCTACGCTTCATTTACTGTCCATAATTAATAGGCTACCTAACAATTATGTTACATTTCCCCTTTCCCTTTTTTCTTTGTATATCCCGATGAAGATGAGGACAACAGTCCGAAAAATCAATATGATAAACAAAATTAACATTAAAAACTGGCAATGTTTTTTCTAAAAATCAAAAAGAAAGAAAAGCATAAAGAAAAGAAAAGAAAGATAGTAGTCTTTTTTTTTTAATATGTAATTTATAATCAAAAAGTTACAATTTCTCCAATGTTCTTCCATATTTATTATTTTAATTTTATCCCACAAAGGTAAATGGTTTCCTTCTTTTTTTCTTTTTCTTTATGTCATGATAAAGATGAGGTCAACAGTCCGAAAAATCAAAATAATAAACAAAATTAAAATTAAAAACTTTAGAAAAAAGAGAAATAAAAACCCAAAGAAACAGAAAAGAAAAAGAAAGATTTTGTCTTTTTTAAGATATTTCATTTATTTTCAAAAATGTTTACATTTCTTGAATATTAAATTCAATTTTAAACTGCGAACATAAAATGCAGTGTTTGTTTTCTCTTCTTTCTTTTTGTTTGTTGATTGTTTAACAAACGTGACAAGACTTTTTGCAGTTGACCTTCATCCATCCAGGATTATTGTTACATTCACCATAGGATGCCCATTCAGCACATTGATGGGTGTCATAATCATCTTTGCAAGGAGTCGGTTCTAAAAACGTAAATAAAGTAAATATATAAATGAATAAATGGAATAGCATATACATTGGTCTGAAATTTTGAGATGCAAATTGATCATTTGTAATATTTTGATTTTCGGACTATTGTCCTCATCTTTATTGTTATATACACAACGTTCGGTCGATGAGCCCTTCGAAGGCTCCCGGTTACGGTATGGAGGCTCCCGAGTTTGACAAGAAACACCTAAAGAAGGTCGGAGCGCACATCGGCCGAAACGTTGTGTATATAACAAAAAAGTAGAGATGTTTTTGTTTTTTGTAATAAAAAAAATAATAATTCGGTCAATGATTTGTATCTAAACTTCTGTTGCCTCTTTGTATAAACATTTACGTAAAAGTAGACAAATATGACAATCCCTTTTTTTCTCAAATTGAAAAGAAAATGGAACGCTGAGTTTTATTGAGTTTTTTCATTCAATTTACGTCATCAGATAACCGTGAATTTCCATGATGTCATCCGTGTATACCACTAGTAGAACTAACACTGAGATGGTTAGTTGTTTTTATAACAACTAAATAAATACACTAAATATCGTTATAATCAAACTAGCCCGAAAAAACATCCTCCAGGCGATGTAAAAATTACCGACTGAGATAAACCACCTAGTCTTGTTCTCTTGTTCTCCACACTAAAATAGGAAATCATTTCTATTTTGTCGATATCACCGGTAATGCTGTGTGTTTATTATTTGCACCTCGACTCTAAGACGGCTGAGTAAAAACAAGTCTTCCCTTTATAGATATATGCGTTGCTTCAACTTGGAATGAAAAAAAACAATTTCTTTTGTATTTCAATTTCCTGTTTCTCAAGTTTGGTTTTCTGGACGACAGATTTGTCTTTCTTTCTTTTATATCTTTTCGCAATTGCATGAAATTATCTATATACAATGTTTTGTCTTTTAAATAATTAATACGAACTCGCACACTTACACACAACTGAAAAAAGAACTTATGTAATGCATATATATATATATATATATATATATA
>CM042160.1:65291380-65308880 GCA_023376005.1 Doryteuthis pealeii | reverse complement strand
TGGGTCTCCCCACACCAACTTCACCAGCCAAGCCAAGACATGCCTGATGTGAGTGCCAGTTTATTTGCCGACTATGGAACAGGTAGTACGATATCTCTCTCTCTCTCTCTCTCTATCTATATATATATATATATATATATATTATATATATATATATATATATATATTCTTTTTTTACGTTAGTTGGATCAAGAACGATAGGGCCGAAAAGGAGTAAAGATTAAAATTGCTTTCGCACCCAAAGAGCAGGACGGAACCTGTTGATGAGGAGGGCCTCGAGCACAGTCAGGTGCAACTCACTGGTTCAGGATGCCAAGATGGAGAACATTGAGGGCTTATATACTGCTGCACAATCATATATATATATATTAGAGAGAGAGCGAGAGCGAGAGAGAGAGAGAGAGAGAGAGAGAGAGAGAGAAGAGAGAGAGAGTAAACGTTTGAGTGTAATGATGTAAATATTGATATGAATCGTGTATGACGATGAAGAATGGTCAGTCAACACTGGTGTGTCCCTTTGTAGTTGTCCACAAGTGACCGTCAATTTTCAGTCTTTACTTCTCCTGGCGTGTCCAGCATGTCTTGTTCGTCTTACTTGAATGGTTTGTGTCATAGGAGGTAAGTGACCATAGAGCTGATTTTTTTTTTTACAATAATCCGCTCGATCAGACCACAGGATGCCATGCGGAGGACTTAGAAGATGAATAGGTATGGGTGGTGAGAGAATGCCATGGGAATCCGTGCCGTCAGAACGACTTGATGAGGAGGAGGATAATGATGGCTTCTGTGGAATTTTGATTCGTGATCATTTTCTTTCGCTCTGAAATTGATTTTCTTCGCTTTCTTCTGGTCGGTAGTCATGAAATATTTGAAGAATATCCGTATTAAAAAAAGAAAAAAATATCTAAAACAACAGTATGGATAGGTAAGTAGAAGTAACGTCGACGGGGCGGCCTAAAGTCGGTATCAGTCAGTCAGCGAGGGAGTCTATCCCCTTTTCAATAGCGCTAGACCAAGGAGATTGTTTTAGCATCTGAGGTGGAGCGCCACACCTACCATCAGCTCCTTACATTACCGCACAGGTCCCTGTGCTAGTTATACGCTGAGTTGGCGGGGACCGGTATCGAACTAGGAACCTTGTGGTTTCTAGCCGAACGCTCTACCGACTGAGCTAACCCGGCCCCTTTACAGGATTAAAAAGAAGCTATATATGGATATCTATACAAGGTGTGTCAAAAATACCGAGACTTTTTGAATTTTTTTTATATAACTTGTATTCTGAAAAAAAAATAACGTTCCATTCATTCTTCATTTCTATCTTGGTAAATGCAACTTTAAACTTGGTACTTTGTCCCAGTATCCGCGCAGAGTTTGTCAGGTCCTTGCTGGAGGGCCCACATTAGCATGTCCGTGTGTTGGCTTCCACAGAAGAACGTCGCTAATGAGCTCGTCCCTGCTTCTCCAGCAGTGTCCAGCATGTCTTGTTCGTTTCACTTGGATGGTTTATGGTAGGGGGAAGGTGGCCGTACATCTGCTCCTTGTATATATTTACCAACCCCTCCGCACGAGCAGGATGCGACACAAGGTCAATTTCTTAAGCGGAGTTTAACAGGTTTGAATTCAGAATTTTCCTTCTAGACTGGTTATCTAGCCATAGTTAAAGAGCCCAGTCTTCCCTGCTATTTACCTATAGCTGGATGGGAGAATTGGATTCATATCTTTCCCAAGGGTATTAGCTGCTTGTGAAATGCAAACAGCTTCGCCCAGGAATTGAACTCGAGTCGACGAGACTATTTACTAAGACTCTAACCATTAGACCGCGCGCCTCCATCTGCTCTTTGTGGATGCTGTTTCCACAACTTGTTCCAGACCGCACGCAGCATTCTTGTACAGCTTAAATAGATTGAAATCACCCCCGCCCCCTAAAAAAATCGAAACTGAGGGTCATTAGTGTGAATTGGTTTTAAGTGATCTCTGTTGAGATAGGGAAGAGGGAGCTCTCCTCATGGGGAAAAAGAAGTGGTCGGGGGGGGGTGAGAAGAAAACGTTAAGGCAGTTTGTCTGGGGGTAGTGATTCGAGCGCTCGAGAAACCAGGTATCAGTACTGGATTTTGTACTAGTAAGAATAATTGATATTTCGGACTGTTCTTCTCATCTTTATTGTGTATAAACACAACGCCCAGGTCACTGTAACCTCGGGCTCTGTTTTAGGTGTTTTGTCTCTATTATCTTAACTAGCAAAATATAAGCACCTCCGTAGGGTGCAACTATTTAAGTTTTGATATAATAAAATATTGTATTAAATTAGAAAGGGTAATGAAATTAAAAAGAAATAATGCAGATAAAAAGATTTGAAACAGAGTGGAGTAAACTTCTTTGCTAACACCAGGTATCAGTACTGGATGGACGAGCAGACAAGAAATTCATTGAGAGTTTTAAAAACTTCTTTGCTAACATTCACACTCCGGAGACAGAAAAGTTTCATAGCAATAACTTTATTTCAAGAGTCAGGCAACTATGAACAGACGAGGAAAAAAAAGAAAAAAGAAAAAGAGAAATTATTTGGTCAAGATAATTAAATTTAGTTTAATTAATTATTAGAAATATATTGCTAATACTAATTACTAATTATCCTGCTAAAAACGGGGGTGCCCATAATAAGACAAGGGGGTGTATGATAAGACACTAAACTGCATCTGATGGTGAGGCTCCAGTTCTGGAGATTTGAAGAATGGAGTACCTCTTCAATGCTAAAATACAATGGAGTTGTAATTAGATGTGCCGACAAAATAAGAATAATTGATATTTCGGACTGTTCTTCGCATTTTATTGTGTACAAACACATGGTTCAGGTCATTGTAACCCGGGCTGTTTTAGGTGTTTTGTCTCTATTATCTTAACTAGCAAATATATGCATTCTCCGTAAGGTGCAACTATTTAAGTTTTAATATAATAAAATATTGTATTAAATTAGAAAGGCTAATGAAATTAAATAAGAATGCACATAAAAAGATTTGAAACAGAGTGGAGAAAAATTAAAAATATAGAACAACTGAAACTCATTCTTCATTCACTCCCGTTTTTCATTGTTAAATTTTGCTATTCTAACTATTTAGTTAAAATAGGAAGTAAAGAATAAAATCACAGTTATTTCTTCTTGTTAATGATTTCTTTTAAGATTTATTGATGAGAATTTTGCTCAAAATAAAACCAAATAATTAGAAATCAATAATACTAAGCACATATTTATTAAAATCAATTTTTTTATATCAATAAGAAAATTAACCTTTTTGTTCACACTGTAAACCGCTATTTTGTTGTATATATAAATACAATTGCATGTTATTAGTATGCAGATATGATCGACAGTATTAATAATTGAAGTTTAAATAAAGATAAGTTCATTGAGAAAGTGACATAAATTACTAAGGGAATTGTGACTTTAGTAGTTTCGGTTACAGACTGACAAACACACAATCTCTATTATAATAAGATTACCTTTAAATAAGTCATCTTCAGACAATTACTCAAGTATTCCAACACAGTTTCGGAGTTTTATCATTACTGCTCACACAAGGGCGCTCCAAGCAGCACAAATGCAACAATCACTTGAATTTTACTTTGTTGATCCATTCAGACCCCCCCCCACACACACACAAAACAATTCTCAAGAATTATTGATCATTATTGAATATCGATTTCTTATCATGATCAAGCAGAAACGAATGTTGTATACCCTTCTTTACTTTCTTGTATTCTTCTGCTGTTCATCTTTTCTATCTGACGTCTCTTCTAGCGTCTGGACTTCGTCTTGGTGTCGGTCGAACTTAACTCATTTCTTCTTCTAATCAGTCTTGTTACCAAGACATTCATCAACTACAAAACCGTGTTATTTTCGTAAGCTTTTATTTACTTAACTAAACATTTCATGTAACTAAACATAGCGCGCGTATGCAGGTGGGTTCCAGTTAAGGCAGCACATCTTCACTGCCTGACGTCTAAACTGAAACTGAAGACCCAACTAGGTCCACGTGACTTCACGTATTTCGCGGGCTTTCTGTACTATTCCATGGAAAGTCCCGCCCGTGATATGAAAAGGGCCATCCCTTTAGAAATACAGGGGATTGACAATAATCTTATGCAACCGCATAGATTATGTAACACGAACATCCAGGTCTGTAACATCTCATGGTTACCAGAACAGAATATCAATTCTCATCTCCCGAAGATGCCATTAAACAAAAAGAAAACTGTTGTAGAATAGCTAGCCCCCTTCAGCACTCTACAGATGGACTGGCCATAGTCTTAAATACTCTACGAGTGGATTAATAAGCTGATTAATATCCGGACTGACCTTACTGCATTTGGCTATACCGCATTTGACCCTCCCTATTTCTTGTAAGTTGTCTTGTTAATTGTTTTGTATCTTATTGTTCTGTGTTTTTTGTATGTATATATATTTACCTACCCCTCCGCACGAGCAGGGGGGGACACAAGATCAATTGCATAGCGGAGTTTAACAGGTTTGAATTCAGAGTTTTCCTTCTCCTATATTGGTTACCTAGCCATGGTTAAAGAGCCCATTCCGCCCTACTATTTACCCATAGCTGAGGGAGCGTAGTTAGATTCATACCTTTCCCAAGAGTATTGGCGCTATGGGAAATGCAAACAGCTTCGTCCAGGATTTGAACTGGAATCGACGAGTCCATTTCCTACGACTCTAACCATTACACTACACTCCTGTTTTTTGTATGTATCCGTTAGCACCGGATACTGGTACTGAATAAATATATTAAGCACTCAATTTTTGTGTATCATTTCAGCTCGACGATACAACACCACCAACCAACCAACCAACCAACCAACCAACCAAGCTATTCCCATTTAGCGCACTGATAGAACCTTTGACATGAATCCATCCAGTTCAATTATCTATCCAAGTAATGATGTCATCTTTTTTAGTTAAAAGCCATCGATTATATTAATCTATTGCTCTTTTGGGTTACACACTACCAATCAGATAAATGGAGGTGGGTGGAGGTGGGGCAGAAAGTAAATGAAAACAATAACGGTAAATAGAACAAACCAACAAACAAAAAAATAATGATCTCACATTAATGATCAGAGTGGGTCGGGAAATATTTTTTTTTTATGATATTGTTAGGCGAAAAACCAAAAAATAAAAATAAAAACTATACAAAAAAAAATAAAAAAAACAAACAACAAAAATGATTATTTTTCTGAGAAACAAAGCGTGAAATTACTCCATTATAAAAATCGATCAGTGACTGATACGGTTCGATACTTTTGAGAAAAACATATATCGACCAGCTTTTAAAAAAAAAAAAAATTCTAGTTTGAATTCGAAAAACGATAATGGATATAGAAAAATGTTAAGTTACAGCAAAAAGGCATTTCTAAAGTGCGAGGCAGTCCTCATTGCACATTTAAGAAACTTGCGACAGGTTTTATTGGGTTATATGGTACACTTGTAAAATAATGAGATAAGGAAATGTGGAAAAACAGCAAAGGACAATCTCCCTGGTCTAACGCTAATGAAAAGGGTATTGACTCCATCGCTGTTCGGCTGATACCGACAATAGGCCATTTCGCCGACTTATTACAATCTACTACTCATTAAATGATCCCTCAACGTAATACAATTAGTAATATCTGACTCGTTGATTGGTTGATTTTAATGGCACGTCAACCCGTCTAGGGTTATTTTGTGCAAAAGTTGGTTATCAGGAAATAAAGAGATATACACCAAAGAATCAAGTCTCAGTGGGCGGGGAGATCTTAACCCTATGCAGAGGTTCAGTCGGTATATTCTAATTCCTTAGCCGACAGGGGCATAGGTCGGTGTGTGTTATGAATTATTTTATTTGTCTGTATTTTTTAGATGAGACTTGATGTGGCATGTATAAACACAACATTCCGGCCGCTGTATCCCCGGCCTTCCTCAAGTGTTTATTCAAGCGTAGTAATGATCCAACCTGGGAAATCATTTTAAATAGTTTGATCAACAGTCAAACTATAAAAAAATCTAAAACACAAGTGAGTTTATACAAGGTGTGTAAAAAAATTATCGAGATTTTTTGTACTTTTTCACACACCTTGTATTCTGACAAACGAACGTTATATTCATTGTTCATTTCTATCTTGGCAAATACAGTTTCAAACTCGGCACTTTTATGACACACCTTGTGTTGTGAAAAAAATTAACGTTCCGTTCATTGTTCATTTCTATCTTGGCAAATACAGCTTCAAACTCGGCACTTTTATGACACACCTTGTATTGGGAAAAAAATTAACGTTCCGTTCATTGTTCGTTTCTATCTTGGTAAATACAGCTTCAAACTCGGCACTTTTATGACACACCTTGTATTGGGAAAAAAATTAACGTTCCGTTCATTGTTCGTTTCTATCTTGATAAATACAGCTTTAACCTCGATCCTTTTATAACGCACCTTGTATACCACAATAAAGATGAGACAACTGTCCGAAAATTAAAAATTATGAATTGTTTGGATGGGATGAACATGATTTTTTAAACTCGGGAAAATTTCCATCGGATTTTTTTTCTTTGGAAACAAATATCGATAAGAATCAAGTTTTATATAATATATAATGAATACAAAAAATCGATCATAAAGAAAAATTTTTTCTTTGCAGCAATCGAGTCAAAGGGTTAAAGTGTAGGAGTTTTAAAAAATAGTTTTTTAAACTTACGATATCAGTTTCTTGGAATGGTTCGATGACTAACATAATTGAAAATATCAGGTCTTTTTTTTTTTTTTTTTTAATTCTAAGCGGATATCTTTTGGGAAATATCGATTTCATAAAACATTTTTTGGTTTTTAAAAAATTATCATTTTTCTTTTCTGTCTCTGATGGATTAATTGATTTTAATGGCATATCAACTCGTCTGGGGTTATTTTAAGAATAATATCATGGAATTGCTTACAGTGTACATTTATATTTACATTTTTGCGTAGATTCATAAGAGGTTTTGACGCAAGGTTATATCCAGTTTTCTGATCTAATATAAATATTATCTATCTATCTATCTATCTATCTATCTATCTATCATACCTAATTTGAAAATTAATTAGTTGATAATTAATGAATTAGGACGAATGTTTAAATGTGAAGCAGTAAATGAGAGCTGATGTAGGTTAGTGTGTGCTCGCATTCTCCCAGAGTTTCTTATATTCGCTTTAATGCTTCACACTAATGCGGATGGTTATGCGACATTGTTGCAGGAGATCCTCCCAGCCGATGGTATACGAGTAGACACCGATATTGCTTCTTTAGCTCAGATTATTAGCGAATACACTGACGCTCCACCTCAGCCGATCAAGTATAGTTTAGTGACTTTACTTTTTATTACAATATACACACGCACGCACGTGTGTGAATGTACGTGTGGTGTGTGGTGTTGAATAAAACATACGTTTCATGTCTGACGAGTTTCTTTTCGATCTTTTCAGGTTTTCTTTGTTCTTTGTGCTTTGTTCTTTTAGGAGTTTTTGAAGCCTCGTTTCCATTCTCCTATTTTGGGTTTTATTGAGAAGAGTTTGTTGTTATATTATTAGGGGCCTTGGATAATTAAGGCTAAAAAAAGGATAAGTTTTTAAAAAATAAGTTTTAGTAAAATTAAGTTGTGATGGAAGATGAAGGAAAGAAATGTTTGGAAAAAATATTTTGAAAGAAATAATTTATTTGGAATGCGTTTTGTTTAGAATGTTTGTTGAAATTCCGTCAGAGAATTGCTAGGGGCGAATATTTTCGGGGGAAGTATAAACATTAGCAGATGAATATCAAATTCTTTGGGCTAAGAATTCTAGTGTGGCAATTTGACAATAGATTTGAATCTCTCATTGGGACTTTCTTCCTATCTTTCCCTCTGTGTCAGCGACTGCTAGGATTTTTTTTTATCACAGCCACAAATAAACATTTGTTAAAAGGAAGGCTTGTTGTTACTCGGTCACAGTGATTACCACAGAACAAAAGACCCGTAACGCATATATATATATATATATATATATATATATATATATATATATATATATATATATATATATGTGTGTGTGTATAATTTTTTTTTTTCGGGAAAATAAACTTGTTTTTCCTTTGAATTCTTAAATAATTTTGTTTAAATCTCGAAAAGTCTCAGGTTCTACTTTTTTCTTTATTTTATAAAATTCTTAATAATTTTTTCTATGAAAAGAATAGTAAGAGAATTTTTAAAAATCGTTTTTTATAATAAATTATTTTGGTCATTTTTCAATAAATATAATTACTTATTACTTTAAAAAAACACACAAAAAAAAACAAATTACTATACATTTAATGTTGAAAAATGTGTTTTTTAAACCAAGTTTAATTGAAATTATACATTGCAATACTTATACTAACACAAACAACTGAGACTAATGTGTCTACCGTTGATTCAATAATTAATTTCAATGATTAATTAAATGTATAGTAATTTGTTTTGTCGTTGTTTTTTTAAGCAATACATAATTAAAAACAACCTTAATCCCCAAACCCCTAAACCATAACCCGATTCAACAAAAAGTTAATTCATACAGTAGACTGTAGTTAAACTGTCATGGATCACGAAAAAGGGTAAAATCTACGATGCCCACAACGTTCTTAAGCGATTAAGTCGTTAATGAAAAATAATAATATGGTTACTTACTGCCAGGTTTGCTTCCACCTGTAATACAAATAGACAAGAAATAAATTAAAAAAACAAAACTTTTTAACGAAGACATTACAGACAAAAATAAATAATACTATCTCTATTGTCACTTTTATTGTATAAAGTGGTAATTTATGAGGAAGTGCGTGCCGGTCTCCTCCCTCAGAAATTGCGACCCGGTGACTATTAAAATAACGTCCCCAGCTGTGTCGTCTCGGTGGTGTTACTTGAAAGAAAACAACCAACTTAGGGCGTTAAATGTATCTTAGAGGGGGGGCTTCTCTTTTTTGTCGTAATTCTTATTTATTTATCGTAATTTGTCGTAATTCTTGTTTATTTATAGAAATTTGTCGTAATTCTTGTTTATTTATCGTAATTTGTCGTAATTCTTGTTTAGATAGATAAACAAACAAAATAATATAGATGATATGAACAAATGGAGATGGGTGTATAGATATATATAAACAAAGTAAAAAAATGAACAAATTGAGGTAGATAGATAGATAGATAGATAGATAGATATTCATCTTCATAGCTGGAGACTACATCGGTGGGGACGTTATTTTAATAGTCGCCGGGTAGCAATTTCTGAGGCAGGAGACCGGGACGCACTTCCTCATAAATTACCTATAAAGTTTACGTCAAAGTGCTGTATAATTCATAATTTGAACTTTTAAAAGGCGAGCCTTAATATAAATGCAATACTTAAAATGCAGCGATCAATTTTGAGTTATTCTCTAATTTGTTATTGATAAAGGAGGACGAATACTGGAGACACGTGGCGTAATGTTTAGAGTCGTAGCAAATGGACTCGTCAACCCGAGTTCAAATCTTTGCCGAGGTTGTTTGCATTTCCCATAGCGCTAATACACTTGGGAAAGGTATGCATCAAACTACTCTTCTTCCAGCTTTGGGCAAATAGTAGCACAGACTTAACCTTTAACCTTGACTATGTAACCAGTATAGGAGAAGGAAAACTCTGAATTCAACTCCGCTTAGTAAATTGACCTTGTGCTACATCCTGAATGTGTTTATTTGATATAGCCGGGCTTAATTGAAGTCATACCTAATTTTTGAAATTCGGGCATATATGTTCAAATGTAAGGCTAAACAGATCGAGAAAATGTCAGTCCCTGGATGTACATTTCGACCTATTAGGTCTCATCAGCAAGGTTATAGTCATGGGAGACTGCTCCGAGTGTGACTCGAAATTTTCAAAAATTAGGTATGACTTCAATTAAGCACACACATACACACACACACACACACACACACACACATATATTATATATATATATATATATATATATATATTATATATATATAACAGGTGCTGCTACTTCATATCAAAGTAGGCCTGGGATTAATGGCGATGAAGGGGTACTCTACCGTTCTATTCACACTTTATTAGTATTCAATTTTTATTAAAAACATTTAAAACATTTGTTAAACTCATTTTTCTATTTAACCCATATATGGGACCCTAACAGGTACTACCACTTCAGGTCAGAGTGGAACTGAAAGTAATGGCGATGAAGGGGTACTCCACACTCCCCAAAGCTCCAGAACTGGAACCTCACCACTAGATGCAGTTTAACGTCATACCCAGGACATCCCATAGATGGATCCTAGCAGGTACTACCACTACGTATCAGTGGACCTGGGAGTAATAGCGATGGGGTACTCTACATTTCCCAGCGAAAAGGAACCATACCTCTTCTTTTTTTTAATTGAAATAATCACTAAGTAGGACTGAGCCTATTCTAGTAGTGACCACCCAAAGCTATTTACCCATAGCTGGAGGGAGAGTTGTTGGATTCATACATTTCCCAAGAGTATTAGCGCTATATGAACTGTGGCTTCGTCCAGGAATTGAACTCGGGCCGACGAATCTATTTCCTACGAATCTAACCAGTACACCACCGCGTTTCCCAAGGGGTACTCCACACTCCCCAAAGCTTCAGAACTGGAATCTCACCACCAGATACATTTTAACGTAATACCCGGGACACATGAAATTATGGAAGAACACACATACAATATTGTCTTCCTTTATTGACTACAAAATGAAACCACAACAACAAAATTAATTGAATTTGGAATCTACAGAAAAACCTGCAGCTGCTAAAATCGCCATTTTAAAAATGAAAGAACCCCCCCTACTCCAAATCGGCTAATTATCGGATTTTAATAAAAATTTTCCGTATTTAAGGCAATAAAAGACGCGGTTTCTTTTAAGATGAATTTTTAACTCGAAATTCTAGAGAATTTTGTAATGTTATTGTTGCTGTTGTTGTTGTCGTGCGTCAACCCCTCTTGAACCATTCATTAAATTTGATTTAGTTAATGAAGTTGCCACTAGAGGGGGTTTTACATGTTTTTTCCAGAGTTAAATTTTGTTTATATTTTTTAATGACAAAATGGCGAAGCGTTCGTACAGGCACCTTACTTATAAAATAAACTCAAGATACCACCATCTTGAATCCATAAAAGGCTATAAGAACTCCAGTAGTTAAAGAGCTCCTTTTGTTGGTTTGGTTGGTTGGATTTTACGGCATGTCAACCTTTGTTGGATTATTTTATACCGAAGACATTTTGTTTCATTCATTCTTCATAGGTACTCAATTTTTTAAATACATTTTTTTAAACTCTTTTTTTTCTGTTTGACCTATAGATGGGACCCTAACATGTACTACCACTCCATAAAGGTATATACATACTTACCAAACTCTACGCACGAGCAGGGTGTGATACAAGGTGATTTTTAAAAGTTTGAACAGGTTTGAATTCAGAGTTTCCTACACCTAGAATGGTTGCTTAACCACGATTAAAAAGCCCAGTCCGCCTTACTACACATAGCTGGAGGGAGAATAGTTGGATTCATACCTTTCCCAAAGGTATTAGCACTGTGAATGCTAATAGCCTCGTCCAGAATTTGAACGAATCCATTTCCTACGACTCTAACCATAGTCATATATATTTATGCTTAAGTTTTTAGATATGGAATCAACGACTGGCCATAGATATCCCCTCGCCCCTCTCTGAGGGGTGAGACCCCGATTTTTGAAAGTTGGAATCTCGTCTATATTTAAGAAAAGAGAATATGAACAATTAGCTATATGTGAAATGTAACCAGCCTCGTCCAGGATTCGATGAAGGTGTACTTCACATTACCCAGAGCTCCAGAACTGGAACCTCACCATCAGATAGCTTAACGTCATACCCAGGACTCTAAGACGCTAATCACCGCCTTCTAGCATAAAAAAGGGTTGGGGGCTTGCTATAAGGGCAATAGGGTTGTTACAATCATATAGGTTTGACGTGACGTGATTAGAGGGGGCCTCTCCGACCACCCGTATAGCGTAAGTAAGGACCAAAGTGGGGTGTTGCATGTCAGGGACTGTTCAGCCACCAGGGTTCCATCCTTAAATATCATGCATCTCACCCATTGCCAACAGATGGTCCTGTAGGCGTTATTTTCGTATTCGCCTGGGGAGTTGTCTGCCAGTTTCGCTGGTGCTAGGGATCTGCTGATTTGAACGTCTCTTTCACCTGAGACACATGAGGTAGTCTTATGGCTACCCTCTTCTCGTTGGGGCTTTTAACACTGGCCACTCACTGCTAGTAAGTATCCGGTACGATATATGACTATCCTTTAGTCATGTATCCGTAACTACGTTTTTGTGTACATTTGGGTATCTCCTTGATACCTAAATATCTTGTATTTTACCATTCATGAATGTGTCATCTACTTTTGTATGTATGTTTATGTACACCTATGTATTATGTACCCTGTTTATTCTGTGCTGTATATAAAATGTTTTGTCTATCAACCTTTGTCGGAGTTTTGTCTTCAAGTATGATCACTTTGAATCTTACAACTGGTGAATGAAAACGTTTTGTGAAGGCTTTGTTTTGCATTTGGAACTTTGAATCTTACAGTCCCATTGGGTGGGGATCTTACCCCACTGCAGAGGTGCAGTCGATATATTCTAACAATTACACCAAGGGCCATAATGGTATAGAAGTTATAGAGTAACTGAAGTGCTCATTCTTTAATGGATATCGTCCTAGGAAATGGATGCGGTGACCCGAGTTCAAATCCTGGACGAGGCTGTTTACATTTCACATACTGTTAATACCCTTGGGAAAAGTATGAATCCAACTACTTTTTCTTTGATATGGATAAATAATAGGGCAGATAAGGGCTCTTGAACCTTGGTAACCAATCAAGGAGAAAGAAAACTGAATTCAAGCTCATTAAACTGTGCTCAAAAATTGACTATGTGTCACATCCATCTCGTGGCAGACCGGTTAGATAAATACATACATGGTTTATATAGAGACAAATTTTGATATAAATGCTACTCAATGTTGGTATTTACCCAACCCGTCCGCCATGTGTAAGATGTGATAGAAGGTCGCAAGTATGGGGGAATTCAGCGAGGATCGAACCTGCTGTTCAGTAGTAATGAATCAGATAGAATAGCTTACTAACCATTACACCACGATGGGACACCATTTTTTACCCAACCCTTTCGCACGTGTAGGATATGACACAAGGTCGCAAGTATGGGACATTCAGCGAGGATCGAACCTGCTATTCAGTAGTAATATATCTGCGAGACAAACATGCTAACCACGATGGGATACCAAGATGCTAATCACCGTATAAACAACATGGTTTTTGTAATTTAGATTTTTCCACGTTTTTTCAACATAAATTTTACTTTTTTCCTCTTTCTTTAATTATATTCGTTATCAATTGTTTTGTTGTTGTTGTTGTGTTGTTTTTGTTGTTTTCTTTTTCTAACAAGATTTTAATGTTTTAAGATTATTATAGAAGATGCCACAGGTGAATTTGGCGTTCGTTTGTCGCCATGATCAGTGAACACCTGGAAGTTAATAGAAATTCCATTTCTAATCTCATTTTCATGTTATATTTTATTTTGATGATTGCTCCAAAACATTAGTTCGTTTTAGATCATTAAATTCGTATAAAATATTTAATTTGATTTAAAAGTTTTGTACTCACCACTGCTAGCATCACCTGAATTTTCAATAAAGAAAAAATAAAAGTTAATTCTCACTATTAAATGTTTGTATTACAAGATGAAAAAAAATGTCTTTCACAATTATTCTTAGAGGTAAAAAGAGAAATTAAATTTTAAAAAGGCTAAAAAAAAATATTTCTAAAACAAAACTAAAAGTTTAGATTATTTTATAAAGAATTTATTGATTGTACAAGAGATGTTTAATCAGCTGAGTAAATATATTAATTCGTTCCTGTCTGGATTTTAACAAATAGACTGTTAGTTATTTACCCAACCCGTCCGTAGGATGTGACAGAAGATCGCAAGTATGGAGCATCCAGCGAGGATCGAACTCGCTATTCACTAGTTATAGATTCGTCTGTCTCCACAAATAAAAGCGTTAATCTATAATAATAAATGCGAATGATTGTGTGTTAGTGTGTCAATTTTTTTCAACTTAACTCCTGTAGACCTTAGCCCAACATATCATACCGTTTTGGAATCAGGTCGACTCATTGAGCAAATAAATCCAAATCCAGATCCGCAATTTTGGATTCCCAAGTTTTAATTACAGAAATTGTTTTGGGCAATTTTTACATTTTTTTTTGTACGATAACAATGTTTGTAACTTGGAAATAATTTTTTTTCTTGTTTTACGGCATATCAACCTCAATGGGTCATTTAATGCCGACTACGTTTTTGAAATGAATTGGTGATAATGTTTAATTTTCTAAAGATTTTTTGTTTTTGACATATTTTTTGTGAATGGAACTTTTAGATGATTTTTTTAACATATATTTTTGTGTTTTCATTTTTTGGGGAAGATTTTTAGATTTTGTTGTAGATGTGTGCTTCTTTTATGTATCCAAGTAGTTTTTCTGGGTTTATTTGGTAAAATATCTGTTTTAGATTTGTTGTTTGGTAGTATTTTTTCGTATTTGTTTTAGGTTGCTACATTCTGTTAAAATGTGTTTGATTGTGTAGGGTTTTTGGCATGGTATGCAATATGGGGCTGCTTCTTTTTTGAGAGGTATGAATGGGTAATGTATGAGTGTCCTATTCTTAGTCTGGATAATATTACTTCTTCTTTTCTGGATATTTTGGTTTGATTTATTTGAAGTTTTCCTATTTGTGGCATTATTTCATGTAGTTTGTTGTTTATTGGAAATAAAGTTAACGAAATTCAACAAAAGTCACTCATAAAATAAAAATAATTGTTTGTACGTCGAAAGGGCCTACGTACATCAAATTGTCTTTAAATTAAGTGGCAGCAGAAAAATCATCATTGGACTTTTAAAAAAGGTAAGCTCAAATATTAATGTCAGAGCTCTCCATAATAATAAATGTGTGTGTCAGTGTGTCACATTTTTTCCAACTTTACTCCAAGAGGTCTAACATATCATACCATTTTGGAATCAGAACAACTGTGAGCAAATTAAAAACATTCCAAACCCACAATTCTGAAATTTTGAATTCCCAAGTTTTAATTACTGCAATTATTTTTGGTGATTTTTTACAATTTTTTTTGTATGATAAAAATTTTATCACAAGGAAATAAATTTGGGAATAATTGAAATGAATAGCAAAATCCAGCAAAAGTTACCCATGAAATAGAAATAATTGTTTGTACAGAAAGTAAGGACCTCCTTACATCAAATGGTCTTTAAATTAAGTGACAGCAGAAGAATTGTCATTGAACTTTTAAAAAAGGTAAGCTCAAATATTAATGTAAGAGCCCTTCATGGGAGCCAGCTTAATTGCTGCTCGATAGGGAAGCTTTTAAGCTAGTTTTAGAGATGTGTTATGGCTGGTTTCATATATACATATCAACAGCCCTTCCTCTATTTTATGTGCCTGCTCTTAGCAAGGACTCCTTAGCGAGCACAATAACTAGTAGAGGAAACCATAAAAAAAAGGTTTGGAATTGACTATTCTGAAATTGTAAATAAGAACTAGACACACATGGATGTATACATTATATCAAGATTCAATGAGAGATACTATAAGCAAAATAGCTGAGTATATAGCTTACAGCATTGTTGATTTGAATTTTGATTTGATACATAAACAGCCCTTCCTCTATTAAATTAATTGTAAAATCCAGCAAAAGTCACCCATGAAATAGAAATAATTGTTTGTACGGAAAGTAAAGATCTATGTACATCAAATTGTCTTTAAATTAAATGGCAACAGAAGAATTGTCATTGAAATTTTTAAAAGTAAGTTTAAATATCAATGCAATACTTTAGTGTAGCGATCAAATTTGAGTTCTTCTGTAGTTTATAGTTGCTCAGGAATTAGCTTAGTTGCCACTCAAAAGAGCGGCTTTTAAGCTAGTATAAATAAAAAAAAAAGTGGTAATCTGAACATTAGTTACATAAATGAGAGTAACCTCCCCTTGTTTGTTTCACTTTGAGGAAGCCGTTTGTTTTGATCGTCCATTTTCATTTCATCGTAAATCTACACTGAATGTACGAATTTGTTCGAATCAATACAACTACATGTTTTAACACGAAAATATCATAATGTACTTCAAATTGTCTTTAAATTAAGTGGCAACAGAGAACTGTCATCGAAATTTTTAAAGGTAAGCTTAAATGTCAATGCAATACTTTAGTGTAGCGATCAATTTTGAGTTCTTCTGTAGTTTATTGTTGCCTATCTCATATCTATTTGTACTGAGTTTGCATGACAAAACCATTAATGTTGTTTATCTTGCAACTTAGCAATAAGTTCCAAATAGACAAATCATATGATTGTTTTGATGAAAAACTCTTGTTTGAAAAATATTGTTCAAGTTTAATAAAATTCAATATGTACTTAATGCATAAGTGTCATTGTTGGGTTAAATGCCCACTCAAAATACCTCTTCGGTAGCTACCTTATTAATTAAGCTAATTAATTAATTTAATTGATTAATTAATAATTAAACTAATTAATTTTATTAATTAATCAAGAATTAAACTAATTAAATTAATTAATTTTATCTCCCAAATATTAATATCTTAGATTAATATCTGGAAGATAAAAACCATGTAAGACACATATGAATTAGAATAATAGAAAATTATATTTCTACTACGTCACCAGCTTCGTCAGTTCTTTCTTACTTGTTTATTCAGCCACAAGGAAAATTGTTTTACTTTATTAGTACTACTGGCCATATCTACATACTAATAACATGCAATTGTATTTATATATACAACAAAATAGCGTTTAACAGAGTGAACGGTAAGGCTAATTTGCATATTAATATAAAAAAATTGATTTTAATAAATATGTGCTTAGTATATATTGATTTCTAATTGTTTGGTTTTATCTTAATGAATAGGAGCAAAAAGCTCAAAAATCTCAAAAAATCTTAAAAGAAATCCATTAACAAGAAAAAAAACTATAATTTCATTCTTTACTTCCTATTTTAACTAAATAATTAAATCATGAAAATTTAGCAATGAAAGACGGGAATGATGGAAGAGTAAGTTTCAGTTGTTCTATTATTTTATCATACCCCCCCCTGTGTTTCAAATCTTTTTATTTGCATTCTTATTTAGTTTCATAAGCCTTTCTAATTTAAGGTAATTATTTTATTACATTAAAACTTAAATACTTTCATTCGGAGGAGGGTGCATATATTTGCTAGTAGAATTAATAAAATCACTTACCGCCAACGCAAAGGGCATTATCGCATGTAGCTCCAGCGGGACACTTTGAGCATGGAGGACCGGGAGTGTAAATGTCATTGCCGATGTTACCCCTG
>CM042160.1:65278880-65288880 GCA_023376005.1 Doryteuthis pealeii | reverse complement strand
AATAAAAACTTAATTAGAAGACAAATTGATTATCACTGGTTTGCGACTGACATAACAGTGAATCAAGTGATGGTTCCCGGCACGGAATATGGAATCGGCAAGACAAGTTCGGATTCGGGCCGAACCTGTTTGCAATACAATTCGCACTACTAAACTTCTTTTTGAGGGAAATAAATTAAACTAAAAAATATAAACATAACCCTTTTCAATATCATACAAAACTAATCCCTCAACAGGATCTCCATATATATATATATATGCTTCCCACTCCCATGGTTGAGCACTGTGGGGGACATTAATTGTAACTTCACCGTTTTTATTAGCCACGACCCGTCTGTTTACTGATTAGAGTTCTCTGGTGATTGTAAAAACATATCGCCGTAAAGTATGTAACAATTAATTGTTCACCCTAGACTAACGATAGCCGCAAGGGTAAGGAACTTGACAGACGAAAATTCTGTCGAGTTTCGATCCCGGCTAGAGGTAGCTGTTAAAATGTCAAGCCGCACTGATGAGAAGTAAACTTCGAAACACATGTTTGTAGATGACTGATATATATATATATATATATATATATATATATATATATATATATATCCGCTCTACTAACGTATCACTTTATATTCGTCACTGACTTATTTGGTTAATAATTGTATGACCATCAATTTGAGTTTAAGTCAATATCTCATGCGATTCTCAAAGCAAAAAATATCATCATCTTCCTCCTCATCATCAGGTGATGCTGGCAGCGCGAATATCCATGACAATCTTTCGACAACCATCCTTATCTATCATCGCCACCGGAAGGTCCTATATGCATTAGATTGTTCGATTTTATCTTTTACAAATGCAATAACCATAATGATATTCATCTCTTGGGGAATTCTGTTTTTTTTCTTCATTTTCTATATACTGTCGGATTTATTTTCATATTTTGGTACTAATGCAGAATAGCGCACAAGAGATAATAATATTAGATTTAAAAAGCATTACATTTCATAGAAATACCCGAAACCTATGAGACGCTATGGTTAGGGTTAGGGTTAGTCTACTTTGGGTGTTTCTGACATTTATGCTATTTATACGTAAAATACGATTCTAATGATATTATCTCTTGCGTGCTATTCTGCATTTGTCCCTCCAAATGATATCAAGAAAGCATTACCTTGGGTTATAGAAACAGGCGAAATACAAAGCGTTCTGAACATTCATTCCAAAAGCTCTTAAGTTTGCACATCTCTCAACGGCACACCCGACTTCAGTTGTGTTGGCCCAAACAAGCTGTGAAGAAAATGACAGAAAAACATTATGCAGAATATGGTTAATTAAGACCAGAAGAAGATATCAGAAGATCTGAAACACGTGTCGCAAATGTAAAATAATAATAATTTGAAAATAAAAACATAATCCATTTTGCGGACCTTCTTTCTTATAAAATATATAATTTTCTCCCGTTGGACCCATAACACTTTAAATTTATATATATATATATATATATATATATATATATATATATATATATATATATATACTAGTAGAGCTATCCAGCGTTGCCTGGGATTAACAAGTTAATAAATCTCTTATTTATATTCATACATAGATTAATGAAGATTCTTTTCTGTATATTTGTTTTATTATATTTTTTGAATGTTTGAATTATATGTTTTGAATGGAAAATTAGCAACAATTCCATGACACTTACTTGTGTGTAATGGCAGGACATATAGCAACCATTAGCGTTTCTGTTGAAATCTTTTTTCTCGTCAAACCAGGAGTCCATTGAACTTTTGAGGATAGTTTGAAGTTCACCTGGGTTACTATCAAAAGCCAAATTCTCACCACGACCTTTCATCTGGTGTTCAAAATCACATCGTTTGATCCAGTCAGCAGCTTCAGTGGCCAGTTGTTGATTCCAACTCTAAAAACAAAAAAAACAAAAAAATAAATAAACAAAAAAAAAACAAAAAAAAAAAATAAATGACTATGGAAGGTTTTGTATTATTTGTATTATTCGGACTATTGTCCTCATCTTTACATCTACACAACTTTTCGGCCAATGTGCTCTCCGGCATTCTTCAGGTATTTCTTGGACTCAGGAACCTTCTTGTCGAAATCGGAAGCCTTCAATACTAAATGTGTACTAGTGCTGAGCTGTGTTAATTATTTTATGTTACTATCGCCCTTGGCCAGGATTGAACCTACAGCCCAGAGATGAATGTCATTTAGAATTTTATCAACTCAACACTAGGTTACAGGTTTAGAAAAGAGGGCGTGTGTACTGTATCACAAACACCATTCTCTCTATATATTTACCAACTCCTCCGCACGAGCACTATGCGACACAAGGTCAATTTCTTAAGTGGAGTTTAACAGATTTGAATTCAAAGTTTTCCTTCTCATAGACTGTGTACCTAGCCAGGGTTAAAGAGCCTGTCTGACCGACTATTTTACCCATTGCTGGAGGGAGAGTAGTTGGGTGAATACCTTTTCCCAAGTGCACTATGTGAAATTCAAACAGCGTCGTCGAGGATTGAACTCAGGTCAACGAGTCTATTTCCTACAACTCTAACAATTGCACCATGCGCCTCCACTCTTTTCTTAAATATACATGAGATCCCCAACTTTCAAAGATCAGGGACTCAACCCGAGGAGGAGGCCGAAAAGGATATTTATGGGTTGAGTCAACAAGATCCCCAAACACTGAAATACAAATCGAGAGAGAGGGGGGAGAAGGAGATTCAATGGAATCTGTGTAGTCAGTACACTTTGATGTATGGACACTCAGTGCCGTCAAGAAGACTTTTCAAGAGAAATGCTCCATAGGGACAGATGGTGAGAGAGAGAGAGAGAGAGAGAGAGAGAGCAAAACAGAGAGAATGAGAGAGAGAAGAGAGAGAGAGAGAGAGAGAGAGAGAGAGAGAGAGAGAGAGAGAGAAATAGAGCGAGCAAGGGAAAAGAGAAAGAGAGAGGAAGAGAGGCGAAAGAGAGAGAATGAGAGAGAGAAAGAGAGCGAGCGAGAGAGAGAAAGAAAAGAGAGAGAGAGAGAAAGCGAGAGAGAGAGAGAGGGTGAAAGAGAGAGCGAGAGAGAGAGATAGCGAGAGAGAGTGAAAGAGAGAGAGAGAGAGAAAAACATAGAGAATGAGAGAGAAGAGAGAGCGAGAGAGAGAGAGAGCGAAAGAGAGAGAGAGAAAAACAGTGAGAATGAGTGAGAGAGAGAGAGAGAGAGAGAGAGAGAGAAAGAGAGCGAGCAAGGGAGAGAGAAAGAAAGAGGGAGAGAGGGCGAAAGAGAGAGAATGAGAGAGAGAAAGAGAGAGCGAGAGAAAGCGAGAGAGAGAGTGAAAGAGAGAGAGAGAGAGAAACATAGAGAATGAGAGAGAAAGAGAGCGAGCGAGAGAGAGAGAGAGAGAGAGAGAGAGAGAGAGAAGAGAGAGAGAGAGAGAGAGAGAGAGAGAGAGAGGGGGCAGGAATCAAAAGAGAGTCAAAAGTGCGTCAGAAAGTCTGCATGATAATAACCGAAAGTGTCTGGAATTCAGCAGACCTAAATTGCCGTAAATCGCGAATTATTTTCTTGCAGACGAAAATTTAGTGTCATTGCGTACACGGCATCTATGACCTAAGATTTCTGATTTGACGACTCCAAATGACAAAAACTAACAACAGCAACAACAAAAAAAAAAAAAAACAAAAAGAGATTAAAAAAAGATGGAAAAAAAAGAAAGAAATATTCCAAAAAAACATCTCATAAAAGATATTAGATTGAAAACGAGGCACGAGGTAATATTTGTACATGGAATATCGATTAAAAATGCCACGACTAATGAGTTGATTCACTGAGGTAACAGGTTTTGATTTTTTTTTATCGCATCAACCCCCCCCCCGCCCCAATTTTCTTTTAGCTAATATATTTCCGTCATTAACAGTTCATTTGTCTGTCTGTGTGTCGTTGTATCAAAAGGGGGAAACAACAATTAATACATCACATCATGTCATATTGGTTACGCCAAAAATGGGCGTCCGATTTTTTGTGCAGAAGGATTACAGTGTTACCTTGACTTGCGAGTTTAATTCATTCAGCTCGTAATTCAATTTCCTCGTATATAAATATTTCTAAATCAATTTCCCCCATTGAAAATAAACTGAAATGCAATTAATCCGTTCCAGCCCTCCCCGCCCCCCATAAACATCCTAATAAGAAAGATAGAGTCTAATTCGTTCCGCTCGTAACTCAATTTCCTCGTATATTAAATCAATTTTCTCCATTGAAAATAAACAGAAATCTCATTAATCCGTTCCACCCCCCAAAAGAAAACACTTATTTTTGTTAGGTTTTTTAAATAAGATTTTTTTTAATGTTTCCTTAATAATTGGATGATATATTTCTTAATATTAATTGATATATAACACAATGGAATATTGAGTTCGCCAAAAATGGACGTCCGATTTTTTCTTTGTGTGTTAAACAGCATAAGGATTACAGTGTTACATTGACATACGAGTTTAATTCGTTCTGCTCGTAATTCAATTTCCTCGTATATCAAATCAATTTTCTCCATTGAAATAAACTGAAATGCCATTAATCCGTTCCAGCGCTAGTGGAACGTTGAATTATGAGTTTAATTCGTTCCGCTCGTAATTCAATTTCCTCGTATATTAAATCGGTTTTCCCCATTGAAATAGACTGAAATGCCATTAATCCGTTCCACCACCACCCCCCAAAAAAAACACATATTTTTGTTAGGTTTTTTAAATAAGATTTTTTTTAATGTTTCCTTAATAATTGGATGATATATTTCTTAATATAAACTAATGTATAACACCATGGCATATTGAGTTCACCAAAAATGGACGTCCGATTTTTTTCTTTGTGTATTAAACAGCATAAGGATTACAGTGTTACATTGACATAGGAGTTTAATTCGTTCTGCACGTAACTCAATTTCCTCGTATATCAAATCAATTTTCTCCATTGAAATAAACTGAAATGCCATTAATCCGTTCCAGCGCTAGTGGAACGTTGAATTATGAGTTTAATTCGTTCCGCTCGTAACTCAATTTCCTCGTATATAAATATATATCTAAATCAATTTCTCCCATTGAAAATAAACTGAAATGCCATTAATCCGTTCAAGCCCCCCCCCTAAACATCCTAATAAGAAAGATAGAGTCTTAATTCGTTTCGCTCGTAACTGAATTTCCTCGTATATTAAATCAGTTTTCCCCATTGAAATAAACTGAAATGTCATTAATCTGTTCAAGACCCCCCCCCCCCATAAACATCCTAATAAGAAAGATAGAGTCTTATTCGTTCCGCTCGTAACTCAATTTCCTCGTATATAAATATATCTAAATCAATTTCTCCCATTGAAATAAACATAAATCCCATTAATCCGTCCGCCCCACCCCCCAAAAAAACACCTATTTTTTTTAGTTTTTTTTTTTTTAAATAAAAACGCAATTATTCATGCTGCCAGCATTGACTAATAGCGTTTTGTTGGTACCCTTTCTTCTAACAGTTATTTATCCCGTCTTTCTCTCATATGTTGCTCTTGATGAAGACCGATCTATTAAAACGGTCGAAACAGATTTCTGTCAGCAATTATAAACATCATTTGTTTTTTCAAAAATATTAAATTCATATATATATATATATATATATATATATATATATATATATATATATAAGTTAATATAATTAAGGTATACAGTGTGTAAAGAATGGTTTACCAGTTTCATCATATCGGCGGCATGTTCTCCTCTTCTCAGTTTGTTGTGGTAATTCAGGACGAAATTCTTGACGTTACCCAAGGGGACGACACTGGCCTGGACGAAAACCACGGCACACAACATCAGACACAGGGAGGAAATCATCTTTGAGATTGTTGGCTGATAGGAAAAGACAAATATTCGAGTGAATTAATTCAAATGTATTCTTTGTTGATTTTTATTTGAATGACGTCAGGAATAAAAACAAACACACAAATAAATTAAAAAGAAAACGACCCCCCCCCCAAAAAAAAAAACATATCTGTCCTTTTCATGTAGGAATTTCACAAACCCGTTCGTGACGGGTAGGATGTGACACAAAGTCGGAAGTATAGGGCATACAGTGATGATCGAACTCGCTACTCAGTAGTAATAGATCTTCGAGACGAGCTTGCTAACCTTATACCACGATGGGACATATTTATTACTCAACCGTTCGTCACGGGTAGGATGTGACACAAAGTCGGAAGTATAGGGCATACAGCTATGATCGAACTCGCTACTCAGTAGTAATAAATCTTCGAGACGAGCTTGCTAACCCTTATACCACGATGGGACATATTTATTACTCAACCCGTTCGTCACGGGTAGGATGTGACACAAAGTCGGAAGTATAGGGCATACAGCTATGATCGAACTCGCTACTCAGTAGTAATAAATCTTCG
Source organism: Doryteuthis pealeii (assembly GCA_023376005.1). Lineage (NCBI taxonomy): Eukaryota > Metazoa > Mollusca > Cephalopoda > Myopsida > Loliginidae > Doryteuthis > Doryteuthis pealeii. The sequence goes on along the minus strand of CM042160.1, from coordinate 65,282,452 downwards.
AGACGAGCTTGCTAACCCTTATACCACGATGGGACACCTTTATTACTCAATCCGTTCGTCACGGGTATGATGTGACACAAAGTCGGAAGTATAGGGCATACAGCGGTGATCGAACTCGCTACACAGTAGTAATAGATCTGCGAGACGAGCTTGCATTATACGTAGGCAACCGTCTTCCTGTATATAAATTTAAGCAAAACATTTAGTAGATTTTAAAAAACTAAATAAAATTGTTAGGTTAGAATATCTTACTAAATTCTATTGAATCAGTCAGATGCTTTTTATATACAATATATCAACTGAACTCATTTTATACAGCACTGATATATTGTTTGATTTTCTATGGAAAATGCGCATTATACGAAAGTCATATGCATTGTATACAAAATCTATTAACTGAACAAATTTTTATTCAGAATTTGAGTAAAACTTTTAGTAGATTAAACAAAACTAAATAGAATTGTTAGGTTATGATATTTTACTGGATTCTTGAAAGTGCGCATTATACGCAGGTAATTGTCATTGTATATATAAATTTGAGTAAAACATTTAGTAGATTAAAAGAATTAAATAGAATCATTAGGTTAGGATATTTTACAGGATTCTTGAAGCTCAAAATGTTTCCCATGGAATCAACCAAATGCTTTGTATATATAATATATCAACTGAATTCATTTTTATACAGCACTGATATATCATTTAGTTTTCTATAGAAAAACACCTAAATAAAATTATTAGGTTAGTGTGTGGGTAGGTTAAAGTGACCTCCCTTGATTAAAAGCAACTTTGAGTGATCGTTCTTAGTATTATGCAGATTTGTATGGCAGTCCGTCAATCGGGGCTACTTATAGACGGATGGAGGCCGCCATTTGTATTCTAGACCAGGCACCTCGCATATTACACCTCTTATAGTTAGGATATTTTACTGAATGATTGAAAGTGTGCATTATACGCGGACAATCGTCTCCTTATAGATAAATTTGAGCCAAACTTTTAGTAGATTAAAAAAAATCAAATAAGATTATTAGGTTAGAATATTTTACTGGATTCGTAGAGCTTAAATATTTTCCATTGAATCAAAGATTAGTGGAATTGTTTTTTTGTTTTGTTTTTGGCGGCAAAACTTCTATAAGTTGAAAAAGAAGACATTACTTTTTGCAGTCGAAATTCTTTTCATCCAGACGTTTTTAATATTCTCTCTTGAAAACGATTATATTATTTTCCAGAAAAGCCTAATATTTCCTTTCGTCTGAGTTATTAATTCTGCAGAACTTTCAAGTGTTCGGACGTTGAAGCAATTAAGAAACACCGACATCCAACAGTGAGGGGAAACCGAACACAATACAAACCGTTTCTTTCAGATTCGTATTGAAAATCCGGGTACTTTCAGACTGGATAGTGCCCCCCCCCCATGCCGCACCCCCCCCCCAAAACAAACAAACAAACAAACAACAAAAAAAAAACGACAACTGTTGGTGTGATAATGCACAATTTCTTTACACTAAATGTCTAGAAATTCATATCAGAACGCAAATCTTATTATAATGGAGATACGGCGTCTATCTGTCTGTAACCGAAACCGCCCATAAAATTATATCAGAACGCAAATCTTATCTTCTTATTATAATGGAGATAGTGAGTTTGTCTGTCTGTAACCAATACTAAGTCACTACTCAAGTCACAATTACCTTATGTTATTTATGTCACATTCTCCATGATTTTATTTTTTTTGTCATATCTACGTACAACTAACATGCAATTGTACTTATATATACAACAAAATAGTGGTTTACAGTGTGAATGGGAAGGCTAATTTGCATATTGATATTAAAAAGTTGATTTTGATAAATAGGTGCATAGTATTATTGATTTCTAATTGTTTGGTTTTATCTTAATGAATATGAGCAAAAATCTCGGGATAAATCTTAAAAGAAATCCATTAACAAGAATAAATAACTGTAATTTTATTCTTTACTTTACTTTATTTAAATTAGGAAAATTTAGCAATGAAAGACGGGGTTGATGGAAGAGTAAGTTAAAACTTACTCTTCCATCACCATCAAATTTTTATTTTATTTTTATTATATCTCCTTCTGTTTCAAATCTTTTTATTTGCATTCTTATCTCGTTTCATTAGTCTTTCTAAGTTGATATGATATTTTATTAGATTAAAACTTAAATACTTTCACCTGGAGGGTGCATATATTTCCTAGTTATTATAATGGAGATTCGTTATCTGTCTGTAACGGAAACTACGTCACAGTTTACGTCACAATGCCCTCAGGAATTGCGTAAGTTTATCAATGAGTATTTAGTTTTATTCTAAATCATTAATACATAGAATACATCTAATTTTTTTAACGATCTCTACTATGAAAATCTGAGTTAGATTTACCTCAAAACAGCCCATGTTATTAATGCATTTAAAATTCTACAATGTTTGTTATATATCATTAAGAAATAAAGGTTTACATAATATATAGTATGGTTAATGTGCATACATGTTTTAACAAAACCGGGTTTAATAAATAATTACTTGGTGTTATTGATCTTTAATATCATTGTTTTATATTCCAACGTATTAAAACCAATCCTATGAATGATTAAATGATATAATTAAAATAAGTGTAATCTTTTTAATGTATAATATGTAATTAATATATGGGCTAGAAAGCGGTGACTGAGGGTCTAAACTCTATCTGATGGTGAAGTTCCAGTTCTGGAGATCTTACTTCCATGTCCAATCTGACACGGAGTGGCAGGACTTTTTAGGGTCTCATCTATGGATTAAATAGAAGAAAGGATGTTTAAAAAAATGTATTTAAAAAAATTGAGTTTGAAAAAAAAATTGAATACCCAACAAGAATGTATAAAACAAAAACTTCTTTGGCATAAAATAACCCAACAAGGGTTGACATGCCGTAAAATCCAACTAACCAACCAACCTATTTTATGATTCGTCAAGAGTGAACAAGAAAGCTTATGAATAATACCCAAACCAAAGAAAGGAAAGTCATCTAGGAGGAGGGAGGTACATCACGAATGTCAAAAAAGAAAGATGCAAAATTTTCGTTCTGTGCATTCGCGACCGTCTTAAAATCCGTATAGAAAAACATCTAACACTTATAACAAAACGTCTTCGGCATGAAATAATCCAACAAGGGTTGACATGCCGTAAAATCCAACCAACCAATCAACCAACTAGCCTCTCAGCAAGAATAATTAGTTATGTAAGCAAACAGGTAAGTAAAGTAAGTAAGATTGTCGGGGCAGCTTAATGTCGGTATCAGCCGGACAGCGAGAGTCTATCCCCTTTTCACTAGCGCTAAACCAAGGAGATTATTTTAGCGTCTGAGGTGGAGCACAACACCTACTATCAGCTCCACACTTTACTGCACAGACCCCTGTGCTACTCATACGCTGAGTTGGCGAGGGCTAGGAACCTTGTGATTCCTCACCTAACGCTCTACCAACTGAGCTAAACAATGCATAATTAATATCTACACAATCTAGTTCTTTAATAAATGAATATTAATAGATATTCTTTAATAAATGATTAATATTAATAAATC
>CM042160.1:65218880-65273880 GCA_023376005.1 Doryteuthis pealeii | reverse complement strand
TATATTTTTGCATTTCATCTTGGACGGTCCCATTTTTAACCAGAGGGGTGTTGCAGGATGATATCGTTCGGAAGATTAAGGAACAAGGGTATTGATATATAGATAATAAAAAAATCGAAAACCTGGATACAGACCCCGTTAGTCTCGATTGCTCACCTTAAAAATCAAATTGGGAACTGGGTTGGTTGGTTATTTTGTTTTACGGGATGTCAACCTTTCCGGGTCATTTAATGCTGAATCAAATCCTTTTAGCTCAGTCGGTAGAGCGTTCGGCTAGAAACCACAAGGTTCCTAGTTCGATACTGGCCCTTGCCAACTCAGCGTATGAGTAGCACAATTATATGTGCGATAAAGTAAGGAGCTGACGGTAGGTGTGGTGCTCCACCTCAAAGGTTAAAATAATCTCCTTGGTCTAGCGCTAGTGAAAAGGGGATAGACTCTCTCGCTGATTGGCTGATACCGACTTTAGGCCATCCCGACGACTTTACTTTACTTTTTTTTACTTACAGTAACTGGTGTTGCTTAAATGGTCACCCATCTAAGTACTGAACAGGCTCATCGCTACTTAACTTCAGCGATATAACGGGAGCCGCTGCTTTTCAACGTGACTTAACCATTGAGTAGAGTTTCTCACGCTAGACCTTATTTTGCCGGTAGGCCTTATTTTGCCGGTAGTCCTTTTTTGTACCGGTAAGCCTTTTTGTGCCGGTAGGTCTTATTTTGCCGGTAGGCCTTTTTTTGCTGGTAACTCTTATTTTGCCGGTAGGTCTTATTTTGCCGGTAGGTCTTATTTTGCCGGTAGGTCTTATATCTTCGAGGAGACGGGGTATTGCGGTTTGGTGTGTGTGTGTTTTAAAGTTCAAAGTGTTTTTGTCTTATCTCTTAGAACGACTAAGTGTCAACGTTATCAATCTTGTCGCAACCGACAGGGTGTGTGTGTGTGTGGGGGTGTAAAGGTACAGCGTTGTTGATGTGTCAAGAAAGGAAGTGAAAGATGCAACTCACCTGTGAGTGTCTTTGAAGAGACGGATCTCGAATCAATGAAGTCTTGAGGGGAAGAAGAGTGCGAATGAATGACAAGCGCCGTTCTCTCGCTGCTTTTATAGCCAGCAAAGAACGACAGGGATTCTAATCAGCCAAGGCCTACACACATACCCCTCTCACCCCACATATACACACCCATCTCTCCCATCACCACCACCTCCACCCAACCCCCATCCCGTCAAGTCTGTTTCTCAATTGAGCCATAATCTCGCACCATCAATACAGAATAGCTTTGACTAATCCACAAACAAAAGAAAAAAAATGACAAAAATTCTAGTGACTAAACAATCGATTCGCTAAATTCATTTGGACTAAAAATAAAACTCCAAGAAAAAGAGATTGAATCTTCATACGCGGATTAGTTGTCGTATCAATAGCCTGCTTGATCGATTGGTTGGCTGGTGGGTTCTTACGGCATGTCAACCCTTTTGTGCCGAAAGCGTTGTTTGTTTTATGCATTCTTGATGGGTATTCAATTCTTTCTTAAACACATTTTTTAAAACTCTTTTCCTATTTAACCTATAGATGGGACCCTAACAGGTAGTACCCACTCCATTTTTTAAACATCTTTTTAAAACTCATATTTTCATCTATTTAACCCATTGATAGGATCCTGTTGGTTGGTTGGTTGGTTGGTTGGCTGGCTGGTTGGTTTTACGGAAAGACATAAAATCTTCATACACGGATTAGTTGTCGTATCAGTAGTCTGCATTCGATTGGTTGGTTGGTTGGTTGGTTGGATTTTGTGACATGTTAACCCTTTTATACCGAAAATGTTTGTTTTACTCATTCTTGTTGAGTATTCAATTTTTTAAACTCATTTTTTAAACTCATATTTATTAAAACTCATTTTGGATCGTTTTAACCCATGGATGGGGTCCTTAACATGTACAACCACTCCGGGTCAAAGTGGATCCGGAAATAATGGTGATGAAGTGTTTCTCCACAATTCCCTACTTTTCTAAACACATCTTTTTAAAACTCATATTTTGATCTCTCTGAACCATAGAACGGACCCTGTTGGTTGGTTGGATTTTACGGAATGTCAACCCTTTTATGCCGAAGAGGTTTTTGGTGGTTGGCTGGTTGATTTTTTTACGGCATATCCACACTTTTCAAGTCATTTAATGCCGAATAAAGTCATTTTGATATTCGGTTTACTCACAGTACCTGTTGTTGCTTAAATGGTCACTCATCTAAGTATTGAACAGGCTCTTCGCTGCTTAGCTTCGGTGATCTAGCGGGAATTCGTGCTTTCAACGTGATTTTGTTTTATTCATTCTTGTTAGGTATTCAGTTCTTTCTTAAACACATCTTTTTAAATCTCACATTTTGATCTATTCAACCATAGATATGACCCATGTAGGCTGATTGGTTGATTGGTGTGTTTGTTGGTTGGTTTTACGGCATGCCAACCCTTGTTGGATTATTTTATGCTGAAGATATTTTGTTTTATTCATTCTTGTTGGGTATTCAAATTTTTAACACGTTTTTCGGTTTAGCTCAGTCGGTAGAGTGTTCGGCAACGAATCACAAGGTTCTTGGTTCGATATCGCCCCCCGCCAACTCAGCGTATGAGTAGCACAGGGATCTGTGCGGTAAAATGAGGAGCTGATGGTAGGTGTGACGCTCCACCTCAGATGCTGAAATAATCTCCTTAGTCTAGCGTTAGTGAAAAGGGGATAGACTCCCTCGCTGATTGGCTGATACCGACATTAGGCCGTCCCGACGACTTTTTAAAAAATAGTACGCTAACAGTTACCACCCCATCTGATTCAGAGTGGAATTGGAAGTAATGGGGATGAAGTGGAACTCCATACTCACCCGAGCTCCAGAACTGGAATTTCATCATTAGATGCTGTTTAGCGTTATACCCAGGACACAAAGACTCCCAGTCGTCGATTTTTAGCACATATATGATAAAAAGTTCAAATCCTAGACGAAACTTATTGCATTTCATTGCACTAATACCCTTGGGAAGGGTATGAATCCGACTATACTCTCTCCAGCTATGGGTAAATAGTAGGGCAAACTGGGCTCTTCAACCTTGGTAAGGCAACCTGTCTAGAAAAAGGAAAACTCTGAATTCAAACCTATTAAGAAATTGACCGCTTAAGAAATTGACCTTGTGTCCCATCCTGCTCGTGCGGAGGGGTTGGTAAATATATATATGATAAAAATGGTTCTGGGGTTTGCCATAAGGGTAATAGGGCCGGGAAAATCCTATTGGTGCTAGATGTTAAAGTTAAGTAGACGCGTACTTCAGTATAGTAATAAAGAAATGAAAGGAGTCATAAAAAAGTTAATGACGAAATAAATCAGTTAAATGATCGGAGAAACGAAATCCATTTAACTGCACACTTATTGGAGAATCAAGATTGGGTAACATGACACCAATGGAGGGCAACAGAATTTAATAACAGGTTTAGAATTATCAATAACCAAACCTTTTTTTAATAAATCCAAAATCACAGCACAATGAAATGCCGTAAAAAAAATTATATAAAAGCAAAAATTGACGCAACGGAAAAGCAAGTGTAGAATGTTTGGAGAAAAAGATGAAAATGTCAATTATATAAGCGAATACAGCAAACTAACACAAAGAGAGTATAAGACTAGGCATGACTGGGTGGGAAAGGTAATCCAATGGGAATTGTGCAAGAAATTCAAGTTTCATTATACAACTAAATAGTATATGCACAAACCGGAATCTGTCCTAGAAAATGAGACTCATAAAAACCTTTTGGATTTTGAGATACAGACGGATCCCCTAATCCCGGCGAGGAAACCAGATTTAGCATTGATTAACGAGTAAAAGAAAACTTGTCATCTAGTGGAGTTCATCACAGAGTGAAGATGAAAGAAAACGAAAAGATAGACAAATACTTGGACCTGTCTAGAGAGCTAAAAAGCTGTGGAACATGAAAGTAAAGGTCGTGCCAATTGTAATTGGGGCATTCGGAATGGTTCCTAAGGGTTTGGAAAAGAGCCTGGAATAATTTCAAATCCAAAGAAGAATCGTGACTATCAGCATTGTTAAAATCAGCTAGAATACTCAGAAGAGTCCTGGAGACATGAGGGGACTTGTTATCACTCAGCCTCCAGTGAACACCAGCTTAGGCAGGTGTGAAAAACCTCATGAGAATGAAACTCTGAGACTTCGAGATAAAGACGGATCCCCTTATCCCAGCTAGAAGACCAGATCTAGTCCTGATTAACAAAAAAAAAGTGAAATTGTTATCTAGTTATAGATTGTGTAGCTCCAGCAGATCACAGGGGGAAGATGAGGAAAACGAAAAGATGGGTCAATACTTGGAAGAACTGGAAATCAGAGAAGAATTGAGACCATCCAGATTACTGCAAACGGCTAGAATACTCAGAAGAGTCTGGAGACCCGAGGAGACTTATTGTCACTCAGGCTCTAGCGAAAGCGAGTTTTTAACCCGTAAATCATTTTGATTTGATCCAAAAAATACTGAAAAAAAATGTCTATTAAAAATGGCGTTATTTTGGAGTCTTTTGTGAAATTTGTTTTTATTAAAGTCACAGTGAAGACGAATGACTTTAATTGGTTTTCTGCATGTTATCAAATCACAGTCAGATTATATCAAGAAATTCAAACCCTTTTAATTGTGAGATAAAACCCAAATCCGGACATATATATATATATATATATATATATATATATATATATATATATATATGATATAATGAAAAAAAAAGATGTTTACAACTGAATAGGCTCATCAGGAGAGAAGTGTGCAAACCGTTTCGGGGCCCACTTGCACACTTCTCTCCTGATGAGCCCATTCAGTTGTAAACATCTTTTGTTTTTTCATTATATCATATTCATACTGTCGGATTAATTTCCATTTTATTTTCACACACACACACACACACATATATATAATATATATATATATTATATATATATATATAATCAATAGTAATGGTATTATGGATGATTTGGACTCATAACTTAAAGTTTCATGGTTATGCAATCTTAAATGTTTTTTAAGATCTCAACCATTTGACTCATCTGAGGATTGCATAACCATGAAACTTTAAGTTATGAGTCCATATCATCCATAATACCATTACTATTGATTATAAATCTGCTCTGCTTTATTAGCATTGAGCACCTTTTCATGCCAATACTTTTCTCATTTATTCTCTATTCATTCTATATATATATATATATATATATATATATATATATATATATACGTTTTAAAAACGAATGGCTTAAAATTTTAACTTCATGTCTTTATGACCCTTAAACATACACGCTCTATCAATGATATTAAGTAATCTTCATTTATGAATATAACAAACTATATATATATATTATATATATATATATATATATTATATATATCAACCGCTCCGCACGAGTAGGATGTGACAAAAGGTAAATTTCTTAAGCGGAGTTTAACAAGTTTGAATTCGGAGTATTCCTCCTAGACTGGTTGCCAACCCAGGGTTAAATAACCCAATCTGCCCTACTATTTACCCATAAGTGGAGAGAGAATAGTTGGAGCTATACATTTCCCAACGGTATTAGCGCTATGGGAAATACAAATTGGCTCGTTCAGGATTTGAACTCGGATCGCCGTGTCTACAACGGTAACAATTACAAGGGTTCCATCCTTAAGCAGCCACGGCGAACAGGTGGCCCCATTAGAGGAGAGTTGTCTACCCCTTTGGAGAGTTGGTGTATTCTAAAACCCCAGCCGATAGAGCTTAGCTGTCTTTGAATTAGACGACACACAGACAGACAGAAAAAAAGACATTTGGTCAATTACAGAAAAATTAGGCTTAACATAAGGAAATCGTTATCGATTTTTATTAAGATGTCGGTATCAATTGATTTTTTTTCTTAAAAGTTTTCTTTTTTTTTCTAATAGCTATCCTGTGGTGAACAAATGTGCAGCTGGTGAATGTAGCTTAAAGTCTTACATGAAAGATTTTTCTTAGTAATTTTTGACTATTTTTTTGTTTAGCTTTAATTTTTTTCTTCCGCCCTGTCGGCTGGGGCGTTAGAATGCACCGACTGTACCTCTGTATAGGGGTAAGACTCCCCCAATGGGGCCACCTGTTGGCCGTGGGTGGCGACCCGTGATGCTTAAGGATACAGCCCAGGTGGATGAGCAGTTTATGACATGCAATACTCCACTTTGGCCCTATCTTGGGCTAGACGGGCGGTCGGAGAGGCCCCCTCCAATCAACCGGCTGGTCACTTCAAGCCCTAGCACCTATATGATTTTCCCAACCCTATTGCCTTTATGGCAATCCCCAACCCCTTTTTATCATATGGGTGCTAGAAGGCGGTGGCTGTGGGTCTAATGTCCTGGGGAATGACGTTAAACTCTATCTGATGGTGAGGTTCCAGTTTTGGAGGTTTGGGGAATGTGGAGCACCCCTTCATCACCATTGCTCCCTGGTCCACTCTAACCCGGGTGGTAGTACCTGTTAGGGTCCATCTATGGGTTAAATAGAAAAATGTATTTATAAAAAAATTGTATTATCCATTAAGAATTGATTTATTTCAAAACTTTATCGGCATTAAATGACCCACTGAGGTTGATATGCCGTAAAACAAAACAAACCAAACCAAATCTTTTTTTTCTTTTTTGTAACATCCCATTGTTGATTTTCATCAACAACAACAAAAACGTTTTAGGTTGACACAACATACAGTTCGCCCTGTCGACTGGGGATGTAGAATACACCTATTGCCCCCCCCCCTAGAGAGGGGTAAAATCACCCCAATGGATCTTATATGGTTTCAATTATTCCTATCTAATGCAAGTAACTTATACACAGTTATATGGCTTCAAGTAATCCCCTTGGGAAAGGTATGCATACAACTACCCCTTCCAGCTATGGGTAAATAGTACTGGGCTGTTAAACTGTGGCTAGATAACCAGTCTAGAAGTAAAACTCTGAATTCAAACCTGTTAAAATCCGCTTAAGAAATTGACCTTGTGACACATCCTGCTCGTGCGGTGGGGTTGGTAAATTTATATTTGGCTTCAAGTAACTATTCCTATTTAATAAACCACCCTGTCACCCGGGGAAGAAGGATACTCTAGAATCCCCCTGTTGGCAGTGGGTGGCGACCTGTGATGCTTAAGGACGGAATCCTGATGATACGGTCAATGATATGCAACACACCACTTTGGCCCTTAATTAGGCTAGACATGCGGTCGGAGAGGCCTCCTCTGATGAATTGACTGGTCATGTCAAGTCCTAGCACTTATATGATTTTCACAACCCTATTGCCCTTATGGCAAACCCACGATCTTTTTGTCATATATGTGCTAGAAGGTGGTGGCTAAGAGTTCTAGTGTCCTGGGTATGACTTTAAATTGCATCTAGTGGAGAAATTCCAATTCTGGAACTCTGATGGTGCCTCGCCATTACTCACAGGTCCTGACTCGGGGTGGTAGTACCTGTTAGAGTCCCATCTATGTGTTGAATTGATCAAAAATGAGTTTTAAAAAAATTGACTTACCATCAAGAATGAATCAAACAAAACGTGTTCGGTATGTAATCACCCAACAAGGCTTGACATGCCGTAAAATCCAACTAACCAGCCAACAATAGTTATGTAAGTCTGCGTCTCTCTTCTCTCGTCTAGCCATCTGTTTATTGTGGCTGAATTGGTTTTTGGCTTTGTTAATGAAAGACGTGCTCACCGGACAAAAGAAGGAAGTTATCGTCTGGTTTGAAATTCTACCTTTTATTCTTTCTTATCTCTTAATGTTCGGATGAGAAAAGTTGTGATGAAAGAGCAATAAGTAGATGAAGAAAAGTCGAGCCATAAAGATATTTCATATGATGCGTGGGTTGCTATAATCTAAAGTCATAGCAAACACACAAAACACGGGATACAAGGAAACAATAAAAGAAAACTAATAAAATAATCCAATTCGGACCATTAAAATCTCGACATTTTTCAACGTCTACTCTCGCTTGAAATTAATTCGTTATTCTTACTAGCAAAAGTATGCAGACTCCGGGCGTAAATATTCAAGTTTTAACGTAAATGAATATTATATTGAATTAGGAATACTAATGAAATTAAAAAAGAACACAAAAAAGATTACATTTATTCTTACTTTATTCTAACTTATTTCAAAATAAAAACATTCATATAATATAATAATCTCAGCAAGAAGATCAGACCTAGTATTGATAAACAAAAAAGAAAGAACTTGTCAACTGGTGGATTTTGCAGTGCCAGCAGATCACAGGGTGAAGCTGAAGGAAAATGAAAAAATAGACAAATATCTGGACCTTGGCAGTGAACTGAAAAGTTATGGAATATGAAAGTGAAAGTTATACCAATTGTAGTTGGTGCACTTGGAACGGTCCCAAAAGGATTAGAAAAGGGTTTGGAAAGTTTGGAAATCAGAGGAAGGATTGAAACCATTCAGAACACTGCACTGCTGCAATCTGCCAGAATACTCAGAAGAGTCCTGGAGACCTGAGGAGACTTGCTGTCACTCAGACCCCAGTGAAGGACCATCAGCTAAGATAGACAAATACTTGGACCTTGCCAGAGAACTGAAGAAGCTGTGAAACATAAAGGTGAAGGTCGTACCAATTGTAATTGGTGCCCTTGGAACGATCCCCAAAGCACTGGAAAAGAATTTGGGTGAACTAGAAACCAAAGGAAGAATCGGGACCATCCAAACTACGGCACTGTTGGGATCGGCTAGAATACTCAGAGGAGTCCCGGAGATCTGAGGAGACTTGCTGTCACTCATCCTCCAGTGAACCACTAGCCACGACAGGTGTGAAAAACTATAATAAAAATAACTATAATAATAATAATAATAATAATAATAATAATAATAATAATATATTTTCAGCTAGTACATTAGATCTGAGACCAGTTAGCTGTTCCTTATAAACATTCATCTTAATTCCACAGAATATCTATACTCTTTCCACAGATTATCTAGCATTTCCTTAAAGGAGTTTAAAGATGGGGCATTCACTATTGATGATGATAGTTTATTCCATGTATTCACAAAATTATTTTAGTAACTGAGTGTTACTAAAATAATTTTGTCTTGCGTTTGCTTTACAAAATTTTTTTAAGAGTTTTAATTTATGACCCTTGGTATAGATATTTTGAGCAATTTTTAGTAGATCAAAATTCGTTGATTAAAGTCCATGTGTATATTTGTAGGCTTCAATCATATCCCCTCTTGTACGTCGATAAACTAAACTTGGTAAGTCAATGTTCCTAAGTCTTTCTTCATACGAAGGTTTTTTTTAATCATTCATTAATTTAGTAGCTCTCCTTTGAACTCCCTCAATGAGTTTTATGTCCTTGATTAGTCTTGGACTCCAAACCACATTAGCAAATTCCAAATGAGGTCTTACCAATGAAATGAATACATTTTTCAGCATTTCTTTATCCATGTATGTATATGACCTTCGTATTAATCCTAATATCTTGTTTGCATAGTATTGTTTTTAATACGTTTGAGAATAAAACAATTATATTAGAAATCAAAAACACCAAGTAGATACTTATTTATTAAGACACATTGCAAAATTTTAAACACACTAAAAACGAGTGAGCTGTTTTGAGGCAAAACTAACTCAGACATTATTGATGAATAAGATTTATTCTATTCTATGTATTAATGATTTTGACGATAGATTAGATACTCATTGATAAACTTACGCAATTTCTGAGGGTATTTTGACGTAAGCAGTGATTTAGTTTCGGTTACAGAGAGACAGACACCGAATCTCCATTATAATATGATTCTACGCCATTTTGATTTTCGTTGAAAAATTTACTATAAAAGAAAGTCTTGGCGAAATTAAAAACAAACATACACTGGTACCTTAACTTTCGAGTTTAATTATTCCACTAATGACTCAATTATCAAATCAATTTTCCCCATTGAAATAAACTGAAATGCCATTAATCAGTTCCAGACCCCACCCCCGCAAACACACTTCTTTTCTGATACTTTTTTAATAAGAAAAATAGCACTGTACTATATAAAAACATAATAAAATAGAATGTAATGAATTATGTGCTATAATCTTTTTTTTAACTAGCAGAGCTACCAGGTGTTGCCTGTGATATAAAAAGTTTAAAAAATAAAAACTCTTATCTATATCTTTCTTATAATATTATGGAGATTTTGTGTTTTGTCTGTAACCGAAATTATATTACTACTCAAGTCACAATTCCCTTAATTATTTACGTCACATTCTCCATGTTTTTATTTTTATTTAAACCTCAATTATTAATAAAGTTGTTTTATTTTGTTAATTGTTATTAATACTCTGGACTATATCGACATACTAATAACATGCAAGTGTATTTATATATACAACAAAATAGCAGTTTACAGTATGAATGGAAAGGCTAATTTGCATATTGATATTTAAAATTTGGTTTTAATAAATATGTGCTTGGTATTATTGGTTTCTAATTGTTTGGTTTTATTTTAATGAATATGAGCAAAAATCTCTTCAATAAATGTTAAAAGAAATCCATTAACTAGAAGAAATAACTGTAATTTTATACTTTACTTCCTAATTTAACTAAATAGTTAAATTGTGAAAATTTAGCAATGAAAAACGGGAGTGATGGAAAATGATGGAAGAGTTAGTTTCAAATTTGTAACCGAAATCATATTACTACTCAAGTCACAATTCCCTTAGTTATTTACATCACATTCTCCATGTTTTTATTTTTATTTAAACCTCAATTATTAATAAAATTGTTTTACTCTATTAATCCTGTTGACTATATCTACATAAGAATAAAATGCAATTGTATTTATATGTATAATCTGTTTTCCTTGGCGTCATAAATTTGAAAACTGAAATGTTTTTAGTGAACCTATTAACATAAGTGTATCTTCAGCTGAGAAAATGGGCGTTCTGTCGCGGTATAATGGTTAGCAAACTAGTCTCACAGATCCATTATGGCTGAATAGCGAGTTTAAACCTCACTGGATGCCCCATACTTTCGACCTTGTGTCACATCCTAACCGTGGCGAACGGGTTGTGTAATAGAGAGCTTCCCATCGTGATGTAATGGTTAGCAAGCCAGTCTCGCAGATCCATTAGAACTGAATTGTGGGTTCAATTCTCGCTAGTATGCCCCATATTTGCGACCTTGTGTCATATCCTACCCACGGCGAGTGGGTTGGGTATTGAATGTCACCCAATGTGTTGTAATGGTTAGTTGTAACAGCAATTGTTAGTGAATTTGATTCTCACTGGGTGTTCCATAATTACGGCTTTGTGCCCCAGCTAAGCTAAGCTAAGCTTACCAAATAACTACTTAAAACAAGACCTGTAAAAGGGCGGAGGAAGTTATTTGTTCAACGGCTATCTAGCATATTAATTCTAAAGGCCAAATCTCTTCATCGTGGCAGGGACGTGTAAACTTAATAGTGTCTTAGCCATGCCACCGAGAACTTAAGTTCATGGTAGGGTTCATAAGGTAGACAGGTCTGGCACCTAGTGGTAATTAGGGCCACAACCCAGTCAAAGGAGCTCTGGTGAAAATCCAAAAGGAGTCTCCATCATCGTCAGGAATCAACGGATTTTGGTATCGTACTTGTAACTGTGTCTGTGGAAAATCTGCAGCAAACAAGGGTACCTCCTTCCCTGACCGGGATATGCATGTGGGGTTTAGGGATGGCTTGTAAATTTCTTATTTCCTTGTTACTTCTTCAATGAATTCACCCAATAGCGGAAATGTGTTTCTTCCTTGTGCCAGACATGGAGCAACTTAATAAGGAACTAAAGAACACAGTTTGTCAAGCATTTCATCGGCCAAGTGAATATGTGTCTACCCATATTGGAATATTTTTGTAATATATAATTTATTGAGCTTTGCTTAGATGTGGCACAAGGCCAAATTATGGGGTGCCCAGTGAGAATCGAACTCACTAAGAATGGTCTGTGAATCGAGCGTGTTAACAATTACACTACATGAGGTGCCCATATTTTTGTAATATAGTTATTTACTAAGCGTAGCTTAGATGTGGCACAAGGCCAGAAGTATGGGGCACCCATTGAAAATCGAACTCACTAACAATGGTTTGCGAATCTCGCTTGCTAACCATTACACCACGTGAGGTGCCCTATATTTTTGTAATATAGTTATTTACTAAGCTTAGCTTAGATATGGCACAAGGCCAGATTATGGGGCTCCCAATGAGAATCGAACCCACTACCAATGGTTTGCGAAGCGAGCTTGCTAACCATTACACCACGGGAGGTGCCCTATATTTTTGAAATATAAGGTGTGCTGAGGTCCACCACTTAAACTTATAGACTCAGCGTGGGCGCGTGGATTAAAACCAGCCAATCAACAGTTCGAATACGTGGTTAATTCACTATTTAATCACCGATCTTGAAGGCCGTTCATTTGCACGTATTCGACATTGACGAAGGACTTTGCTCAACGCAAGGATTTTACCCAACACCAAGGGACGCCGAGGAACAACCAAAGGATTCTTCACTAAGGATCAGCCTCTGCTTAACACAAGGGATCTCCACTTTAAAGGCTCTCACTTGAGGCCTAAAAATGACCACAAAGATCATAACCAGCCATCTTTGTTTGCTTCTGTTTTCATCATCCCTTTTCATCCCTTTTCATCATCCCTTTTCATCGCTGCTCATTTTCGTAATGCGTCCATGTTGTCTTCTATGTAAAGTTAATTAATAGATCCATTTCCCAAGATTCTGACAATTACATCACCAACAGAATGAGGCGCGTGGCGTAATGGTTAAAGTCTTGGGATATGGACTCGTCGACCCGAGTTCAAATCTCGAACGAGGCTGTTTGCATTTCACATAGTGCTAATTCCCTTGCGAAAAGTATGTATCCAACTACTCTCCCTGCAGCTATAGGTAAATAGTAGGGCAGACTGGACTCTTTAACTTTGGCTAGATAAGCAATCTAGGAAAAAGAAAGAAAGAAAAACTCTCTATGCAAACCTGTTAAACTCAGCTTAAGAACTTGACCTTGTGTCACATCCTGCACGTGCTGGGGAGGGGAGGGAGTTGGTGAATATGTATAAACAGAATGAGATAGTGTAAATGAGTTCCGTCCTTGTGCCAGACCTGGAGCAAGTTAATAAAGAACGAAAGAATTCGCCACAAGGGAATTCGTTGGACGGAGCCGGATAAACCAACCAAGAGTGAATGCCGTCACAGAACAGAAATAGTAGAAATGCTTTCCGTCCTTGTGCCAGACCTGGGGTAACTTAATAAAGAACAAAAGAACAACAGTTTGTCGAACACTTGATCTACCGAGTGAGTATGTGTCTACCCCGTCTTTCTTTGCCTCTGTTTTCATCTTCATCCTTTTTCACATCGGCCATTCATTTTCGTAATGCGATGATGTTGGTCTCTATGTGAAAGTTAATTCCCCCGATAAACACTGAAGAGACTAATCGAGACAGATATGAAGTAGAAGAAAGACTTCATCTTTTAAGTGTTTTTTTGCTTCTTTTCTTTTCTTGATGGCAAAACTCTGAGAGGATCATTATAAATTGTGCATCTTTGATCAATGGACAAATTAAAGTGAGCCAAACGCAATGTTCTTAAGTATCGAGCCGAGCAACAACAAAAAAATACAAAGATGTCTAATGCAATATTCTATAGAAAATTCGGGAGAAAGTCAATGGCTATTTCGGGTGAAGAGTGCTTGTCATTATATTGACGCGGGGAATATTAATAGCACTGAAAAGTGCCATTATGGTCCTTAACATCTTATGATAGGTTCGTATATATATATATATATATATATATATATATATATATATATATATATATGTGTGTGTGTGTGTGTGTGTGTGTGTGTGTGTGTGTGAAGAGAAAAGGAAGTGAATCCGACGGTATGTAGTATAGTGAGAAATTTGAAAAAAAAAACACAGAATACCGAAACCGTGGTAGGGAAATAACTTTTCTACAAGTATATATATGAGTATGACAAGGTGGAATGAAAACATCACACAATGCTGTTAAAGAGAAAACAATTTATAATATAATCATAGCTGATATTGATCAATATTTCGATTTTACAAAAATCATCATCAGAGCTCATTCACTCCGTAGTTGTTTGGGTCGGAGAAGAATGTCAAATCAGTTCACAACTTCTCCGACCCAAACAACTACGGAGTGAATGAGCTCTGATGATGATTTTTGTAAAATCGAAATATTGATCAGTATCAGCTATGATTATATTATAAATTGTTTCTCTTTAACAGCATTGTGTGATGTTTTCATTCCACCTTTTCAAACTCATATTGTCGGATTCATTTCCTTTCTTTTAAGTATATATATATATATATATATATATATATATATATATATATTATATATATATATTTCTCGTCGGGGCGGCCTAAAGTCGGTATCAGCCAGTCAGCGAGGGAGTCTATCCCCTTTTCAATAGCGCTAGACCAAGGAGATTGTTTTAGCATCTGAGGTGGAGCGCCACACCTACCATATATATATATATATATATATGTGTGTGTGTGTGTGTGTGTGTAAGCAGATTTCTGGTCGAAACAGGTGTCGACATATAATGAATCACAAATTCCAGTATCAAAGTTTCCTATGTAAACATGATTATGACGCACTCCTAGGATGAAGAGTAGAGATACTGCTACGGTTATAATCACCCGGACATACAGACACTTGTGACTGAGCAGTTCATGCCATGCAACACTACTTTGGCCCGTTACGAAGAAAGAAAAAATAAAGAAATAAAAGAAGAAAGAAATAAAGAAAGAAAGGCATATATATATACAAAAATAATATCATATTGGGAAAAAGATTGAAAGAAAGGAAAAAGAGAGTGAAAAAGAAATTATAATCGGAAGAAAGAAAGATAGGATTAAAGAAAGAATGAATGAACGAACGAAATAAATAATTCATAATTCGAAGAACGAAAAGGGAAATAACTAAATGGTACAGAAATTCGAGAAAGAGATTGAAAGGAAGAATGTTAAAATGAAATAAATCAAAAGAAAGGAACAAATAAAATATATAGAGAATATAGAGATAGAAAAAATAAAGGAAGGCACATATAAACGAATGTTGCTATAGAATTAAACAAAGTAACCTTAAAACTCAAATTATAATTCGAAGAAAGAAAGAAAAAAGAAATAACTAAAAGAAGACAGAAAGAAGAAAAAAGAAAGAAAGAAAACATATATATATATCTTATTATAATGGAGATTATGTATTTGTTTGTCTGTAACCGAAACTATATCACTACTCAAGTCACTGTCCATTTAGTTATTATACATCACATTCTCCATGAATCATTTTCATTTAAGCCTCAATTATTAATAAAATTTTTTTTCATTATTAATACTGCTGGCCATATCTACATACTAATAACATGCAATTGTATTTATATATACAACAAATACCGGTTTACAGTGTGAACGGCAAGCCTAATTTGCATATTGATATTTAAAATTTGATTTTAACAAATATCTGCTTGGTATTGTTGATTTCTAATTATTTGATTTTATCTAAATGAATATGAGCAAAAATCTCGGAGATAAAAAAGAAATCAATTAACAAAAAGAAATAACTGTCATTTTATTCTTTAGTTCCTTATTTAACTAAATTGTTAAATTAGGAAAATTTAACTATGAAAGACGGGGTTGGGGTGGAAGAGGAAGCTACAGCTGTTTTATTTTTCGATTATACTCCTCTCTGTTTCAAATCCTTTTATCTGCATTCTTATTTAGTTTCTTTAGACTTTCTAATTTAATATAATATTTTATGACATTAATACTAGCACCCGGAGGGTGCATATATTTGCTAGTATATATAAGCGAAAAGAATATCAAATTGGGAAGAAGATAGAAAGAAACGAAAAAAAGTGAGTGAACGAAATTATAATCAGAAGGAAAATATGAAGAAAGAATGAATGAACGAAAAATGAAATAACTAAATGGTATTGAAAGTCGAGAAAGAGAGTAAAAGAGAAATTGTAATCACATAAAAAGGAAGAATGCTAAAATGAAATAAATCATAATTCGAAGCTAGACGGGCGGTCTGAGAGGCCCTTTCTGAACAATCGGTTGGTTACGTCAGGCACTAACACCTATATGGTTGTCCCAACTCCATTGCCCTCATGGCAAGCCCCAACCCTTTTTATCACATATGTGCTAGAAGGCAGTGGCTAAGAGTCTTATTCTCCTGAGTATGGCTTTAAACTCTGATGCTGAAGTTCCAATTGTGGAGCTTTGGGGAATGTGGAGTACCCCTTCATCACTATTACTTCAAGGTCCACTCTGACCCGGAGTGGTAGTACCTATTAGGGTCCCATCCATGGGTTAAATATAAAAACATGAGTTTAAAAAATGTGTTGAAAAGAAATTTGAGTACCCATCAAGAATGAATAAAACAAGAACGTCTTCAGCATAAAATGACCCAACAAGGGTTGACATGCCATAAAACCCACCCAACCAAGCCACTATTCATCTACGTGTTGATTTAGTAGCATATTGAAAAGCCAATCTGCTGACAGGTTATGCTTTTATTGTTGTAGAGGCGTGTAATGTAATGGTTAGAGTCGTAGGAAATAGATTCGTCGACCCGAGTTCAAATCCTAGACGAGGCTGTCTATATTTCACATAGCGCTAATCTGTCCCTTTAGCTATAGGTAAATAGCAGGGCAGACTGGGCACTTTAACCTTGGTTAGGCAACCAGTCTAGGAGAAGGGAAAACTCTGAATTCAAACCTGTTCAACTCCGCCTAAAAATGACCTTGTGCCACATCCTGCTCGTGCGGAGGGGTTGGTAATATATATATGATAAGGTCGATAGAAATATTAACCAAATAAGTTAGGGTTTAGATCTACGATATATATATATATATATATATATATATATATATATATATATATATATATATATAGACTAGACTAGACTAGACTAGACTAGACTAAACGTACATTCAGCCCTAGGCAGATAATTGAGATTAAGGAAAAGTGAGTTTGCAAAGCGAATTGATTTTTTTAATAAATACGGCCAGACAAAACATTTTTTTAAAGATTTCTAAGAAAGGGAAGGTTTGACCTAATTTGAACTACGAGTTGCTACTCGTGAAATTTAACAGATATACATTTCAAATTCCCCATATCTCTCTCTCTCTCTCTCTCTCTCTCTCTCTCTCTCTCTCTCTCTCTCTCTCTCTCTTATATTTTTTCTGTATAGTAATGTCCTTTTTCTTCTATTTCTTTCCTTCTTTCTAATAAAAACGGAATAGTCCATTATTTAGCAGAGGTGATGACACACCCAAGAAATAAGGAATCGGTGGATAACTAACAGCAGATAATTAGGATTTACATTTTTGAATTTCATCTTAGACGATTTGGACCATTTCTCTCCTGTACTCTCCCAGAGAAACTAACCATATATGATGAGGAGGCAACCAAGATATACATATAGGAGAAGAAAGTGATAGGCAGAATGTAAAGTAAGAGATGGGTCACTTTTTGACATAATTGCAAATTACGAAAAATTAGAAACAATAGAAATGAAATTTTTTTTCAAACATAACTCAATTGTAAAATTAAGGAATAATTTATTGTAATTTTCGTGTCGTTAAATTAAACAGTAAAAAAGGCATTAAATCACAAACATTCATACGCTCAGCTTTAGTATGAGTGAAGCGGACAAGGCATGCTGGACACTGTTGGAGAAGCAAGGACGAGCTCATAGCGACGTCCTCCTGTGGAAGCCAACACATGGACATGCTAATCTGGGTCGGCCACCAAGGAACTACGTTGACCAACTATGCGAGGATACTGGATGCTGCTCGGAGGACCTCTCTGGGACGATGAATGATAGGGAGGGTTGGCGAGAGATTGTCAATGAATATCCGTGCTAATTGCGTGACATGATATTTATATATATATATATATTATATATATATATATATATATATATATAAGAGTGTGTGTGTGTGTGTGTGTGTGTGTGTGTATGTGTGTGGTGTGTGTGGGTGTGTGTATTCTTTCAGATGTTGTACATTGTTGTATAAATTTGTGTGGGAAAAGGCGCACTTGCAACGAACGGTTTTTTAATTCGTTATATATGCAACACAATCCAATGATGATTACAGAAAGAAAATCTTCATAAAGCACAGATCAGAGTTCAATGTCTTATCGTAAAAAGTTCTGTTTATATTCGCTCTCCTAACCCGCCCCCAACCCAGCCGCTCGAAAGAAAAGAAAAGAAAAGCTCGCGTCTGTCTGTTTACCAGGTAATATCGATCTTTGGTGATTAACCATTGTTTTCATACTTATCAACAGATTATATATATATATATTATATATATTTAAGGGTAATCATTATGATCACCTATATAGGTGGATACGAAGGAAAAGAGTTTTCGTCCGGTTATCAAGGTTTTTACAGCCTAAAAGTCACATATGCTTCTTTAAGTTTATGTGACACCAGGCCCCAGACACTTAAGCGAGTGCCTAGGTCTGATTTGTTTGCACAAGGTAGGACGAAAAAAATCGGTCGTCTCCGGCTGTAAAAATCTTGATGAGCATTGTTTTTATCAAATAAAACAATTTTTTTTTTTTCACTCTTTTCCTTCGTATCCACCTATATAGATCATAATGATTACCCTTAAAGTCTTGTTAATAAGTCATAATTTGCGAATACATCTGTTCAAATGTAAGGCGTAAATAAATCCTTACATTTGTGCCTTACATTTGAACAGATGTATTCGCCTAATTCATTAATTATCGACTAATTAACTTTTGAATTAGGTATGACTTCAATTAAGCACATATTCTTCCAAAAATTGTCGGCTATCGCCATATCAAACAAAACTGTTTGCGTACTCTCATATATATATATGTATATATATATATATATATATATATATATAATATATATATATATATATTAGTTACATTAGAAGCATCAGAAAACATAAGAGAACAAAACAAAAAACACACACACACACACACACACACACACACATATATATGTGTATATATATATATATATATATATATATATATATATATATATATATATATGTATGTGTGGTAGAGGGTTGTATATGTGTGTACCGGCGTGCCTTATTAAGTATCTATCTCAGTCGATTCATATATATCTATCTATCCATTTATCTATCTATATTCTGATCTATCTATTTATCTATCTATATCAGTCATTTCATATATACATACACACATATATATATATACATATACATATATATACATATATATATATATACATATATATATATAGACATACATATATACATATAGATATATACATATATATATATACATATATATACATATACATATATATACATACATATATACATATATATATATATATATATATATATACATATATACATATATATATACATATATATATATATATATATATATATATATATATATATATATGGTAAAGAACGCCCAGCCTTCCGTAATAACTGGTCGAAAATGGAAGGCACAACAAGCTGTAGAAAACGCAGAATCATCCCTCAAGATGAAAGAAATAATTGGAACTGTGGAAAAGGGAAGATCAGGCTAGGTCTTCACCCACAGCTTTGGTGGTCGAAAGAATCCACGTTAGATAAAAGGATTATGATTTCGGAGGAAATTCACCAACTTGAGGAAGTCAAGCGTATTGCTACAGCTGTGGGACAAAGTAAACAGGGCGCATGGACCAGGTGGGAGAGTGCAAAAGAGAGGGTTGTAACATGGAGCGACATCAGACATATGGAGCCTAAAAAATTAAGTTTCCTGATAAAGGCAGTCCACGACATATTGCCAACACCAGTGAATCTTCACGTCTGGGGGTTAGTTACGTCAGACCTATGTAAAGCATGTGGGAAAAGTGCTAGCCTAAAACATATTCTCACGGAATGCGAGTATGCTCTAAGTAGCTACACGTGGAGACACAATGAAGTCCTCGAGATTGTTTCGGAGGCGTCGCAGATAGGTTGTGAGACTGCAAATAAAGCTTTCTCGCGATAGCACGAATCTTCAGGGTCTCGAAGATTCGCACTATCGCGAGAAACTCTTGTCAGTATATTTTAAACAATCCATATTTTAAACCATTCGATTTTAATCGTATATATATATATATATATATATATATATATATATATATATATCTGTTACTCTATTACTCAATATATATATTGTTGTATTGTCCTCACACGGAAGAGGAAGCTTCCGTAAATATATTATATTTAAAAAGAAAGGGAAAGCGGAAGAGAGGTTTTCCGGTTAAGGAAGCAGGGAGAAGATAAAGAAATATATAACAAATGTCCGTTATCAGATCAAAAGATAAAAATGCGTAGGCATATTAGCGGATGTAAAGACCAGATCAAAAGATAAAGATGCGTAGGCGTGTTTATCAATATAAAGGCCCAAGGATTCGAGCCGACAGTTAGACAAAAGACTCGGAACAGAGAACACACGGTCCGTCACGGCCGAGAGGCTGTGAGGCCCACTAGCCACCTCTTCCACCCCACCAACCCATTTCAGCGTTCATTGTCAACGCTCGCCACCCACGCACAGCCTAGGGAGAAGAAATAAAGTCACCAGTTTCTACTATACACATGTGTTGTGATTCCCTTGAATCCGACTACTACATATATCGCTTTTGTTACTGTGACCATACCCGCTACGTTACATACACGATTTAGTGCCGTGAAAAAGGCACTACGTAACAATATCAGTCTGTTACTGTATCTTCACCAACAAACAAACGGAGAAAAATAGTGTTTTTTGACTTGAGCTAATTTCATTATGCGAAGAAAGAAAAGCGCCACCTGTTGGCTACATTTAAAATCTGGTCATTTACTAAAGGTTTGAACAATTGTCACTCGCATAGGTGGGAAGGTAAAGAAAATAAAATATATTTTCTTTATTTGTTAAAGAATAAAGAATCAAGAAAATATATTTAGTATTGTAAAATAACGGGTGCAAGAAAAATAAAACATTTATTGCAAAAACACGGACATAAAATGAGGGTTCAGTTTATTTTATGGTAGGAATTTACGAAGAAATTGTTCTTTTTACCGGTTTGAAATACTTAACTCTCGACCACAACGTTAACCTTCTTTCTTTCTTTCTCTCCCTCTCTCCCTCTCTTTCTTCACTCTTCGTAACTTCCTTTCATTGTTTCTTTCCTTCATCTAGTTGTTAGTTTCAAGTGACGACCGCAATAATCAGTTTCTTCAACTGAAAAAAAAGTATTCTGCCGCCAACACTCCCAGTAGTTCTTACACAATTCGTCAAAAGTTCACTTCTCTTTAAGATCGAAATATGATACACCGTTCTCTCCACTGAAAAAGATGTATTTGCCTCATACCCCACTTGTATGGGCCTGGCACAAGGCCTCGTTTTAACGTGGGCCCACCCACAAACCGAAGCTCATGGGTGGGAAAGAACAAAAAATGCGTCGATCTCTTCGGCATTCCCCCACAAGGGAGGGCGCCTCAGGCGCTTGGCAATAAACCCAGCCCTGCCCCTTTAAGTCAAGGGGACAGGTGTTGCCTGGGGGGATGGCCCCCCGGGTCGACGCCATTATTAAACTCTCAAGAAGCCCAGCGGCCGAAGCTCGCTCGACCCCCCACCCCCGGCGTTCGTTCTCTCCACTGAAGACGATCTGCCCGAGCGAGCTCACCTCGGCATTTATTCTCTCAGTGGCCGAACCACTTCAGCTAACAGGGGTGACAGCATTTCCACCACTCATAATCAGGAGGTTGCGAGTTCAATCTCGAGTCACTCGCTATACCCCCCCCCCCATCCTGCAGGCCAGACACATACGGACGCGCTTAGTCCTTGGGGTCAGGGAATTATTCTCAACTCCACGGTCCCCAACTCCGCCACTCGCCCCGTGCTCTCCCTCACACTTCTTCTTCTTTTACTTAATTTTTTTCTTTTTATATTATTCGTAAGTTATTTTCACTCCTTCTTACTTTCTTATCTCATTTTCTTATATATATTTACTGGAAGCGGCTACCCGGCGTCGTCTTGGTAAAGAGGGGTGGGGGCAAAAAGTTAATGTCGCAGAAAATTTATTGTCCAATTTAAAATAGTAAATGCAAAAAAAAAATCCATGCTGTTACTATTTAAATTTTATTTATTAATTATCTTTATGAATAATATAAATCAAGCCAGATCTGGTGATAGTGAATGTGTATACATATTTACTTTGTTGTTAAATGTTTTAATTTTGTAGTTTTCTCCGGACATATATACACCCGCCCATAAATATATATGTATAGATAGATAGATTATTCTCTTTCTTTCTTTCTTTTACTGTCTTGTTTAGTTCAATTATTTCTTTTTTTTTTCTTTTATCCTTACTGAAAATCCGTATTTTTTCTTCGGAACTCAACAGACCTTATGTATCCTGGGTATGATTGAACAGGAACCTCACCACTGGATGCAGTTTAACGTCATACCTAGGACACAATACCATTTCAATTATTTTATTTGAACACTCTTACACTTTTCCAGATCAGTTAACGATAAACCACGTATTTTTTAGGCGTAACACAGATTAACAAATATACATGGTTCAAAGTTAATTGACCTGAAAAAAATGTAAAAGTTCTTAAATAAAATAACTGGTGCATTATATCTTTTATTCATTAAGGTATCAACACTGAAAATGTCATTAAATTCGGTTAATTCCTTGATTTTTATTAATTTTTTTCTTCCGATGGATTGACATACGATGGTGGAATTTATGTCCGTTAAGTAGGATTTAACCAATGAATTCTTAGGGAATTGTAGACACTTACTAGACCGATCACTAAAATATAATTGAAATTCCCTTTTTAACATATAGCAAAAAACATCGTCTATCATTTGAAAAGATTATTTACTGAAAGGTATATTATTGGGAGATAAATAAACAACTATGCCTAAGTAGAAATAAACTATCCCAAAGAAAAAAAAAAGAGAAGGAAAGAGTAGAAAAAGTAGGAAAGGAAGAGGGAAAGAAAAAACAACTAATCACAAATGAAATTAACATCACAAATGAAATTAACATCATAGAAATTGATTTGAAATAGACAGACAAAATAAAACACGACAGAAAAAAATCACTTGATTTATAAACTAAAGTAAACACAACGGTAGAAGATGGGAAGGGTAATTAAAATATTTGTATTCTAACTATTCTCCCTACAGATATTGGTTAAATAATAAGACAGACTTAGCCCTTTAACCTTGGTATGGCAACCAGTCTCGGAGAAGGAAAGTCTCTAAATTCCAACCGTTAAACTCCGCTTAAGAATCAACCTTGTATTGCATCCTGCTCGTGTGGAGAGGTTGGGTAGCTGCATACTTACATTCTTCCATGTCATTCACAAAGCAAATACATTCGGAAAGAAAAACAGCAAATATTTTGTATTATTTGGATTTTGGGGCTGTTGTCCTCATCTTTATTGTTATATACACACAAAGTTTCAACTAATGTGCTCTCCGGTTTTCTTCAGGTGTTTCATGTCGAACTCTGGAATTTTCTTGTCGAACTCAGAAAACGCTGTGTATATAACAATAAAAATGAGGACAACAGTCCGAAAAATCCAAATAATACAAATTATCAAGCAAAATCTCAGAAATTCTGACAAATAGAGATGTGTTGCGTCAGTTCGTCAAGGAATACCTGAAGAAGGTCGGAGAGCACATCGGCCAAAACGTTGTGTATATAGCGAGAAACATGAGTACAACAGTGCGAAAAATCAATGATGCAAATTATCAAGCCTCATCTCAAACATTCAGAAAAGTAGCAAATATACTGCATAGATTCCTTTTGCTCATTCATAGCGTTCCTCCCTTTGCTTTCAAATCAGCAAAATTTTAGAATCAGCGAAACTTTGCACAAGCGAGAAGAAAGACTCCTCCCTTTTCAGTCGAAGATTTTATTTAATTTGTTTGTTTTTTCTTTCTTTTATTTTATATCTTTTTTGTTTTGCATTTTTTTTTCCGTTTTGTTTTCGAATTCTGATCTTTAGTTCTCATAGGGAGAAATTCGACGGCTAGGTATTTTCATCTGGAAAATAAAAGAAATGTTTCGTTTTTGGTTTTCTTTTCTTTCTTTCTTCTTAGATTTTTTTTTGTTCCATCATGATTTTAATTAAAGTTAATTCATTGTCACAATGAACATTTGGAATAATTCTCTTTTTTCATCCCCAACAAGACATTCGGATATTCGGAGTCGGATTGTCGCGATTTCCATATTTGATATCTTTTTCAAAAGATAATTTTGATACGATTTCCTTTGAAATGAATTCGTTGCGCTCTCTTTGAGAATTTAATTTTGATTTGATTAAAATGATTTGATTTTTCTTAACTTTATTTGAAGTGCAAAATGATCTATCTATCTATCTATCTATCTATCTATCTCTATCTCTCTCTCTCTCTCTCTCTCTCTTCTCTATATATATATATATATATATATATAATATATATATATATATATATATATATATATATATCTGATTGTCCATATCTATCTATCTATCTCTCTCTCTCTCTCTCTATATATATATTATATATATATATATATATATATATATATGATTGTCCATATCTCTCTATATCTCTCTCTCTCTCTCTCTCTCTCTCTCTATATATATATATATATATATATATATATATATATATATATATGATTGTCCCTATCTATCTATCTATCAGAGTTAATATCGATATCAATCTATAAATCCGAGAGTTTCTATCTATCTATCTATCTATAGGGCCGATTTAGCTCAGACGGCAGAGTGTTTGACAAGGAACTACAAGGTTCTGGGATTGACCCGGCCCTCTCCAACTCAGTGTATGAGTAGCAAAGGGATCTGTGCGGTAAAGTGATGAGCTGATGATAGGTGTGGCCCTCTACCTAAGACGCCAAAACAATCTCCTTGGTCTAGAGGTAGTGAAAAGGGGATAGACTCCATTGCTGTCTAGCTGATACCGACTTTAGGCCACCCCGATGACCTATCTATCTATCTATCTATCAGAGAGTTTATATCTATCAATAATATAACCCTCTCCGATTTTGAATTTCAACGAATTTTAATTCAAAATCTATCTACACTTACAGACATAATTAGTAGGCTACCCACAAATTATGTAACAATAGCATGAGATATGATGCTGTAGTAAAGCCGTTTTGAATCGAGATATTTTAATTCTTTCTTATTATATTTTTCTGTGTAGCATGCCCTTTTTCTTCCCTTTCTTTCTTTATAAGAAAAACGGAATGGTCTATTATTTAGCTGAGGTGACGACACTCATAAGAAATAAGAATTTGGCGGATAAGCAACATGAAACAATCAGGATTTGTATTTTTGCATTTCACCTTGGGTGATTTGGACGGTCTCAATTTTAACCAGGGGTGTTCCAAGATGATAACGGTCGTACAATTAAGGAACATGAGAATTAATATATAGATAAGTTAGATAAGTTATGTTTTTCATCTGGAAAAAAGAGCTTAAAATCGAAGAAAATTATGGGGTCTACACGTGTCAAATTTCTGCATATCTAAAAAACGTAAGAAAAAATAACATAAAGACACACATAATAAAAACGGAATGGTCCATTATTTAACTTAGGTGACGACACTCAGAAGAAATAAGAATTTGGCGGATAAGCAACATGAGATAATCAGGATTTACATTTTTGCATTTCGTCTTGGACGTTTTGTACGGTCTTTAACCAAAAGTTGTTGGAAGATGATAACGGTCGCACAAACACTTGTAATGATATATAGAAGATGAAGATATGAATTGGATAATGCTGCTATGAATATAATAAGAAAGAAAGAAAGAAAGAAAGAAAGATAGATAGATAGAGGGAGGGAGTGAACACACGGAAGCGATAACACTAATCTGTTTCAGTTGAACATAATGAAAAGATGAAAAGAAAGAAAGAAAGAAAGAGAGAGAATTAGATCAAGATTATTATACTTTTTACATATTGAAGTATTTAGCAATAGCTCTTATCATATGTCCAGCATCTTCTCGTCTACCAATCATGTTTTGAATATCGACTTCACGTGTTCCAATCACATCTTGACTTTCGTTTTTGCATGTACCAATCACGTCATGAACATTCAATTTGAACGCTAATCAATAAACAGTTATGAACCTTTTCTACATATTTCCAACTCAACTCATTCAAAAACATCCATCACCTTTCGAACAGCAAAAACTCGTTTTTCTCTTCTTTTTATCATATTGTCCTGAAGAAAGTTTTATATAAACAAGTATGTAAACTAAGCAAAAATAGGGGCATCTCATTCTGTTTCTTACTTGGTACTCACAAATTGTTGGCCTTATGCCAGGACATTGACTAGCATCAATTGTGACTTATAATTCTAATATCATTCTTGTGGGAGTTTCTGTTGGATGATAGAGAAATAAATGTTGAGATGTGTTGATCTATTTTTCTTGGCTCTTGTACAGAAAATGAAATGATGGATCAAGTGAACAGAAAATGAAATGATGATCAAGTGAACAGAAATGAAATGATGGATCAAGTGAACAGTAAATAATGAGACAAGTTAATACTTAACTTGTCCAAATAGAAGAAAAAGTATTTTTAACTCATCATGTTTCGTACGTCTGACAATCAAAATCCACAATGAAAATAGCATTCAGATTTTATCTGCAAACCTTTTAAAAATATTTTTTTAACAAAGTCTGTTGCTAATAAATAGATAGAAAGAAATATGTTTATTTTCACACATTACATTTTTACCCCCCCCCTAAAAAAAAAAAAAAAAGCAAATATTTTTAAATCATCATGTTTCGTACGTCTGACAATCAAAATCCACAATGAAAATAGCATTCAGTTTTTATCTGCAAAACCTTTAAAACCTTTTTTTTAACAAAGTCTATTGCTAATAAATAGAAAGAAAGAAAGAAATATGATTTTTGTTCTATTTTCTTGGCTCTTGTACAGAAAATGAAATGATGGATCAAGTGAACAGCAAATAATGAGCCAAGTTAATACTTAACTTGTCCAAATAGAAGGAAAAAAAAAGTTTTTTTTTTAACTCATCATGTTTTGAACGTCTGACAATCAAAATCCACAATGAAAATAGCATTCAGATTTTATCTGCAAACCTTTTAAAAACATTTTTTTAACAAAGTCTATTGCTAATAAATAGATAGAAAGAAAGAAATATGTTTATTTTCACACATTACATTTTACCCCCCCCCCCCAAAAAAAAAACAAAAAAAACACAGCAAATAATTAATTGATGTATTAATGTGTGGAGGATTATCATTAATTAGAACTGAGCGTATTTTAGCAGTGACCACTTCTGCTATTTCATAGGTTTTCAGATTAAATTTGAAGAGATTAGTTTACATACTTGTTTATATGAAGGTCATTCAATGAATGTATTTATTTGTTATGCCTCTTTGGGCAACTCCCCTTTTTACCATCTTTTACCATCAGCAAAAATAAAAAGAAATATGTTTATTTTCACACATTACATTTATTTACAAAAAAAAAACAGCAACAAATAATGTATTAATGCGTGGAGGATGATCACTAATTAAGACTGAGCCTAGTGACCACCACTGCTATTTCATTGGTTTTCAGATTAAATTTGAAGGGATTGAAATCAATGAAACAGTTATGAACCTTTTCAAATATTTCCAACTCAAGTCATTCAAAAACATCCATCACCTTTTGAACAAAACAATTTTTTCTCTTCTTTTTATCATATTGTCCTGGAGAAGGTTTTATATAAACCGAAACGTTAACATAAATATAATAAATTCATCTTTTTTGGAACATTTTGTTTTTCCTATTTCTATATATTGTCGGATTCATGTCTATATTTTAGAAAGAAAGAAAGAAGAGATAGGGAACGATAGAGAGGGAGGTAATCGCGGAAGCGATAACCCTAACATGTTTCAATCGATCATAATGAAAAGATGAAAAGAAATAAAGAAAGAAAAGAACGAGGGAGAGAGAGTTAAATCAAGATTAGTATACTTTTTACGTATTGAACTATTTGGCAATAGCTTTTAAACGTTGTAATAATCAAATTATCATACTGTGGTATATCCACAGGTCCTGTTAGTATTGAATTATTTAGCAATAGCTCTTAAGTAAACATATCAAACGTTGTAATAATTAAATTACCATACTGTGGTATATCCACAGGTCCTTCTAGTATTGAACTATTTAGCAATAGCTCTTAAGTAAACATATCAAATGTAATAATTAAATTATCATACTGTATATATCCGCAGGTCCTGCTAGTATTGAACTATTTAGCAATAGCTCTTAAGTAAACATATCAAACGTTGTAATAATTAAATTATCATACTGTGGTATATCCACAGGTCCTTCGAGTATTGCACTATTTAGCAATAGCTCCTAAGTAAATTTATTTCCAACTCAACCTCGGCATTTTTGTCTAAACATGGACTTTCTCTACCAGACAAGAGGAAATACTTAAAAAAGATTCAGGAGAAATCTCTAACCGCATCAGCGTGGATATGTCTGTCCTATATTGTGACATCAAACCGACAAAGTCTGGTGGTATAGTGAGATACTGCTGGGGCGCTCTGCCTGAACCCAGAGTCATCATCTGATGAAGGAATTGTTGGTTGCAAAGCTACTGTGTAAATAGCAGTCATTGTATGAAGATTATTATCAAACGTTGTAATAATCAAATTATAATAACGTAAACATATCAAACATATCCACAGGACGTATTTTAGCTCCCTGCTATTTTCCATTAATCGATGAACACCTTTTTGTAAAATTGGAAAAATCAGAATTCTGCAGGATTAGTTAGATTGTACAACCACCTTTAGTTACACGTGTAACTCCACCTGGGACTTTTATATTTCTATCCAATCATCGGTTTAAAATGAAACGCATGTCTTTTTAATATTTCCATCGATGAAGAAGAATCGCAACTTACGCTTGGAGATTGTTCGCTCCTTTAGACCGGTCTTAAGTTTCCCTTGAAGTCAGCTCTAATGACAAGATCTCACTTGGACGAGATTTGCCAGTTCTCTTCTTTTGATTGGTGGCGGGTTTGGTATTTCTCATTCAGACGAATGAGAGAATTTGACGCTCGTCACACAGATGAAAGTCGTCAAGAGAATTCTTTGAAGGCAGCGCCATTCTCGAAGACTTAAAGAAAAAAGGGAAGCGGATCAAGCTTGAAATTAAATCAATTATTCATGATCCATGGAATAATCCATGGTTATGGAATTCAAGAGGATTTGCTTCCATCTAAAAGGATTTCTTTTTTCTTGTTAATAACTTTTCTTCTTCTTCTTCTTCTTCTTCTTCTTCTTCTCTTCTTCTTCTTCTTCTTCTTCTTCTTCTTCTTCTTCTACGATGTACGATTATACATACAGCAGCTACATAATTTGAAGTTACAATATTGGTTTAAGTGATATACGATAATACAATCCATGGGCGTTACCAAGCTAGTTCTTGCAGAACTATTACAATTGAATAGTGAGTTCAATCCTAGCTGAATGTCCCATAATTGCGATCTTGCGTCGTATTCTACCCGTGGCGAACGAGTTGGGTCAATTCCTACAAGTAATCGAGTGAGTAAACCAGTTTTAACCCAATAGCCCAATTATCTATCAAATACCCAAGTTTGGTATATTTTGTTTTAAAAATGTGCATTTTTTAGCTTTTGAATAAAATCACAATCTTTATGACTTACGGCCAAGTTACAATGAAAACCCGGCTCCACAGATCTCCATTCAGCCTATTCACTACTCCGATCAGTGACCAAGAAGTCAGTAGGTAGAATAAATCCTTTCTGAGTGGCCACTCCAGCAGATGCCAATTTTATTTGCTTTTGATGAATTAGATATTCCTATTTCTCTGAATGTTTGAGATGAGGCTTGAAGATTAGTATTATCTGCGTTATTCGGACTATTGTCCAATTGGACACATGGCCGAGTGGATAAGGTAGTTAGTTAAGACAGTTCTAAGTGACAGTTATCTCTGGAACCCGAGTTCAATCCTGAGTGAAAGCAGTTAGAAAAATAATTAATTAACACAACTCCTACCCCAGCTATGGTTAGCGGAATGAAAACAGGATACCCCCGTGGACTAAATAAAGGGTTAGGTTCAAAGTTCCGTGATGGCTCCCGAATACGACAAGAAAGTTCCCGAGTTCGAGAAGGTTCCCGAGTCCGACTAGAAATACCTGAAGAAGGCCGGAGGGCATATCGGCAGAAACGTTGTACAAGTAACAATGAAGATGGGGACAATAGTCCGAATAATGCAGATAATATTAGATATTCCTGATTGTTTGTTTTTTTCTTCTTTGTGGATCTATGATTATATATCTATTGTAATTTAAAATGTTGGTGTAAGATAAAATGTTGGTTTAAGTTATATACAGTCTAGAATCGATGGCCTACCATCGTCCAGTCATAGTTAGCAAGCTAGTCTCGCAGATCCATTACTATTGAATAGCGAGCTTGATCCACACTAAATGCCACATACTTTTGCG
This sequence comes from Doryteuthis pealeii, assembly GCA_023376005.1. Taxonomy (NCBI): domain Eukaryota; kingdom Metazoa; phylum Mollusca; class Cephalopoda; order Myopsida; family Loliginidae; genus Doryteuthis; species Doryteuthis pealeii. Next base: position 65,243,271 of record CM042160.1, on the reverse strand, counting down.
ACCCTGTGTCGCATCCAACCCGTGGCGAACGTGTTGGGTAAAAGGGCACCTTATCGTGGTGCAATAGTTTGCAGGCTAGTCCTGCAGATCAATTACTACTGAATAGATAGTTGGATCCTCGCTGGATTCCCCATACTTAAAAGGGTACCCTACCGTGGTGTGACAGTTACCAAGATAGTCTCGCAACTCCGTTACTACAGAATAGCGATTTCGTTCCTCGCTCGATGCCCCATTCTTCGACCTTGTGTCACATCCTACCCTGATGAGGGGGTTGGATAAATACCTACAATTAACAATCCATGTGCGTCTCATCATGATGTGATCGTTTCCAGACTAATCTCGCAGATCATTACTACTAGATTGCGAGTTTGATCCTCACTGGATAGACCCCATACTTCGATCTTGTGTCACATCCTACCCGTGGCGAAGGGTTGGGTAAATATCTACAATCCATTATTCTTCGGACGCTTATTGTACTTTTTTTCAGAATCTTTTAAATTCATTTATTCATCTATTTGTTATGCCTCCCTAGGCATCTCAACTTTCTTCCCTATCTTCTCACATCAACTTTGAGAAAATAAAATTGATGCAAAAACCTTTAAGCTTTTCTTTTGCAAAGTGTTTTATTGCATCATTATTCACTTCATCTATTTATATATATATATATCTTTCTATCTATCTGTATATATATATATATATATATATATATATATATATAATATATATATATATTTGTACAAGGACAAATTGAAGGACAATTTGAAACGCTTAGATATTGACCTGAGTGCTTGGGAAGATCTAGCATCGGATCGGAAGGAATGGCGTAAGACCTGTTTCGCTAAACTAAAGAGCTTTGAACAAAATAGACTGAAGCATAGAGATCGGCTCCGCCTAACTTTAAAACAAAAACATTTAACTCATGCCTTGGATCATTTCGTTTGTCAGTGTGGCTTCATGGCTCGCAGCAGGGCTGGGCTGCTGTCACACTCGAGGAAACATAAAATGTCTTCTTGACAGCATGCACAACATGGGAGGAATCAAATCACTCACTGCTGACCCTCATCTATCGTTCTCGATAGGAGAGTCCACCATATATTTATATATCTATACATATATAAAGGGCAGTTGTGTGTATATGTATGTCCGGAGGAAACTTTGAAAATAAAACAATTAACGTCAAAGTAAGTAAGTAAAGTCGTCAGGGCGGCCTAAAGTCGGTATCAGCCATGAAGCGAGGGAGTCTATCCCCTTTTCACTAGCGCTAGACCAAGGAGATTATTTTTAGCGTCTGAGGTGGAGCACCACACACAGCTACTTACTTTACCGCACAGATCCCTGTGCTACTCATACGCTGAGTTGGCGAGGGCGGGTATCGAACTAGGAACCTTGTGGTTTCTAGCCGAACGCTCTACCGACTGGCTAGGGCTTGGTTTTTGAGCAATAATAATAGAGATTTGATTTATATTCGTGAAGATAATTAAAAAATAAAATTTAAATGATAACAGCATAGATTTTTTTTTTTCATTTAATATTTTAGATACTAGACATTAACATTTCTTTTCAGAGTAGCTGGATCAATCTATCTTTTTACATAGGGATTTAAATGAGGCATCCCACGAGGATTCAACTCACGATTCAGTAATAATGGATCTGCGGGACTAACTTAAAAAAATCCCACTCTACCCAGGCAACGCCGAGTAACCGCTGCTAGTATATATATAAAGGACAGTTGGTGTGTATGTATGTATGTCCAGAGGAAACTATGAAAATAAAACAATTAACGACAAAGTAAATATAAATACACACTCACTATCACCAGATCTTGCCTTTTGAACAAAAACTATGAAGATTTGATTTATATTCGTGAAGATAACTAAAACAAGTTTTTTTTTTTTTTTTTTTTTTTTTTTTCATTTAATATTTTAAATAGGAGACACTGATTTTCCGGGGTGTTTGTGCACTGTTTTTCTGACGCCTCACCAGGCCGGATCAACGCAAGGTCTTTTTACGTAGGGATTTTAATGGGGCATCCTGCGATGATACAAATAGCAATTCTGTAATAGTGGATCTGCGAGTCTAACTTTCCCCCTCTATCCAGGCAAAGCCGGCTAGCCGCTTCTTGTTTTTAATGATAAATAGCAGGGCGGTTTACATTTTTGATTTACCTCCCACCCCCTGTGTGACTCCTAAGCTTTTTTGTTCACTCTTGACCAGGGATCACCAATTTTTTTCTAGGTGGACCGAATAATTGAAAAAATAACGAGCGCGGGCCACCTTATTACTGTAACAATTCGTAACAAGTGAAAGTTCGGAATCGCGTAAGTAACTAGTGCAGGGGATACAGTTAACGTATTCCACGGGGCAACTAGACTAGTAAGCTATTATGACTGTATAGTTGATTCGATCCTTATTGGTGGCCAAACAGTTTTATACTGTTTGGTAAAAGGTTCTACTGATTCGGATTGAAATGAATTCAATTTCCTTTTACCATGTTAATCTACGCATCAAAATCTATCAGAAAAGCCAATAAAATCGACACCTTAAATTTTCATGAAATTGGTCATTTCAGGCACTATAAGGGGGCGGGGTTAAGGGCTCATATCTCCGCTAATTCTCCGAATTGAGTACCTTCTTTGGTATCAATGAATTCTACGCATTGAAATCTGTTAGAAAATCACATAAAATCGACAAGTTAAATTTTCCCGAAAAAGGGCATTTTTAGGGGATTTTTGAAGCCTCATACATCGTTACCTAAAGTTATTTATAAAAAAAAACAACATTAAAACATATTACAGTACATAATTCATTACATTCTATTTCATTATGTTTTATACAATACACTGATATTTTTTCTAATGGGAAACATCGATTTCATATACAAGGAATCAAACTCGTAAATCAAGGTAATATTGTATTAGATTCAAGTGAGTCGGGAATTCGTTTATGATTAGGTTAAATTTGGAGATGTTATAAAGGGAAAAGAAAAAAAAAGAATGACGATTCTTATCTAAGCAAATTGAGTTACGAGCGAAACAAATTAAACTCGTAAATCAAGGTACCAGTATATTTTGATGTAATTCAAAAGTTCTCAGTGTCATCGTTGTTTTATTTTATTTTATTTCTATTTTATGTTTTTTTCACTAAAAATTTCTTCGCTTCTGCTGAGGGGTAAGACCCCCGTCCTAATGGGGCCAACCTAACACAATAAAACAAACCTAATAACGTGATTTTGATCACAGTGATGTACTTTAAAGTGATTCTCTACTTTAAAAAAAAATGCGCCAAAATTCATTTCTTAAGTATTTATTTATTAATATTTTCTCGATAAAAACGGTGATAACTATGAATCCTTCATTCATTCGTAAATTAATCCCCAATGGGGAAACCTGTTGGCCGTGGATGACGATCCGTGATGCTTAAGGATAGAACTCTTGTGGCTGAGCAGTCCATGACATGTAACACTCCACTTTGGTCATCACTAGCTGGGTATTTAAACAGCCCAGGAAGCCCTCTGCCTCTCTTTCTCTTGGTTTAGCATCCACAGATAGACTAGACGCGTGGTGTCTTTGTCCATTAAGTGTGTGTGTGGGGGGGGAGGCTTCATCTACGTTAGAAGGTTACTCTGAGCCATTTAACGTATTATAAAAACCCACACATTCAAATCTTATACCTCAATGGGTCCACCTATTGGCCGTAGGTGGTGACTTGTGAAGCTTAAGGATGGAACCCTGGTGGTTGAGCAGTCCATGACATGCAACACTCTACTTTGACCCTTATTTAGGCTAGACGGGTGATCAGAAAGGCCCCCTCAGATCAATCGGCTGATCAAGTCAAGCCCTAGCACCTATATGATTGTCTCAAAACTATTACCCTTATGGCAAACCCAACCCTTTTTTTATCGTGTGTGTGCTAGAAGGCGGTAGGAAATGCTATTGATGACTTGGCTAAGACGTTAAACTCTATATGATGGTGAGGTTCCAATTCCCGGAGCTCTGGGGAATGTGGAGTACCCCCTTGATCACCATTAATCACAAGTCTACTCTGATCAGGGTAGGGTACAATCTATGAGTTAGATAAGAAAAAAATGAGTTTAAAAATATGTTTTAAAAAGTTAAAATAACTGAGTACCCTTCAAAAATGAAAAAAGAAATGAAAAAAAAAAAAAAACAGAACAAAAAGTCTTCAGCATAAAATAACCCAACATGGGTTGACATGTCGTAAAACCCAACCAACCTACCAACCAACCAACCAACTAAAATCCAGAAAAGTACAACACTTCACCAAAATAACTAATAAAGAAAATCTTACTTACGTTTTTGTCTTTCGGTTTGTTTTCAATTCGCCTGGACCCGGAACTGTTGCTCGCTGATTTTACCGATGGATTTGTGTCACTTCACAAGTATTCAATCATACATACATAGGTACTTATATATATATATACAATAAAAAAAGGGAAGAGATGGGGAGGGGTGGGGCGCATTTGGCGGGAAAGAAAGCTGATACGACAAATATAAAAACAATTAGGGAAAATTATTGAGACGAATTGTGGTAATTAGTTAGAACGTGAAAGATCAAAAGAAGGATATGTAATACGATGTAAATAACTATGGATAGGGGAGGAGGAGGAAGGAGAGAGGTATATAGGGGGTAGAGGGAGAGAAAGGAAAAAGAGAGATAGAGGGGTGATTTAATTGATCGGAGAGAGATAGTGTGTGCGTATGTGTATGTGTGTGTACGAGAGAGTGTGTGTGTATTTTACGTCTGTATGTTTCTCCGTATGTGAGACCGATTATGTATGTGTATGTGTGTGTTTGTGTGTCTGTGTGTTTGAGAAAAAAGTATGTGTGTGTGTGTGTATGTATGTGTGTGTGTATCTGTGATATATATATATATACATATATATATATATATATATATAAAAGTGTGTGTGTGTGTGCGTCTGTGTGAGTGTGTGAGGGAGATAAAAATTGTGTGTTTGTGCGTATGAGATATATAAAAAGTGCGTGTGCGTGTGTTGGTGTGTGTGTGTGTGTGTGTGTGTGACAGAGAGAGAGAGAGAGAGAGAGAGAGAGAGAGAGAGATAAAAATGTGTGTGTGCGTCTGTGTGTGTATGTGATATATATATATAAAGTGTGTGAGAGAGAAAAAGAGAGAGAGAGAGAGAGAGAGAGAGAGATGTGTGTATGAGAGAGAGAGAGAGAAAGAGAGAGTGGGGGTTGTAAACGCACCAATTTTCCTCTAATTGGGAAAGTTAAGCAAGACGAAATTTGATTGTAACTAAGATGGGTGACCGTTTTGATGTGCCAGCAATGTGTGTTGTTGTATTAAAAGCTAAAGTGCGAACTTGCTTAAAAACAGAAGAAAAAAGTTTTGAATGGGCGAAAAATTAAAAGTACGTGACCCTCACTCTCAGTTGGGATGGGGTTAAGAATATAGAAAAAAAAGAGAAATTTACTAGCATGGACAGAGAGAGAGAGAGAGAGAGAGAGAGAGAGAGAGAGAGAGAGAGAGAGAGAGAGAGAGAGAGTGTGTGTGTTTGTGTGAGTGAGAAAGTTTAAAAATATGAATCAGTTAAAGAGCGAGAGAGAAACTATGGAAATGTGTGTGTGTGTGTGTGTGTGTGTGTGTGTATGAGAGAGAGAGAGAGAGAGAGAGAGAGAGAGAGAGAGAGTGTGTGTGTGTGTGTGTGTGTGTTTCTGTGTGTCTGTATGTATACATATGTGTATAGGCGTGTGAGAGAGTATGTGTGTGTGTGTGTGCGAGATAGTGTGTGTCTGTGTCTGTGTATATGCGTGTGTATACGTATGTGTGAGAGAAAGTGTGTGTGTGTTTGTTCGTCTGTGTGGGTCTGTGCGTGTGAGAAAGAGTATGTGTGTGTGTGTCTGTATATGCATGTGTGTCTGTGTGTATGCGTGTGTGTTAGAGAGAGAGAGAGAGAGAGAGAGAGAAAATACAGACAGACAGATAAAGAGAGAGAGATAGAGTGTGTGTATGTATGTGTGTGTGTGTGTCTGTGTCTGTGTCTGGACGTCTGTGTGTGCCTGCATGTGTGTGAGAGAGAGATAAAGAGAAAGAGAGAGAGAGAGAGTGTGTGTATGTGTGTGTGTGTGTGTGTGTGTGAGTGAGTGAGAGAGAGAGAGAGAGAGAGATAGATAGATAAACATGAGAGAGAGACAGAGAGAGAGAGACAGAGAAAAAGAAAGAACCAAATTTCTAACTGGAACTTTTGTAAAATAATGCCAAGTCCTATAAATGAAATTCATTCTGTCTTGAGACAATGACTCAAACATTTGTTTAAGAAATGACTCCAAGTTTAAAAACAAACAAACAAACAAACAAAAACACAAAAAAAGAAAAATGATTCTTTTCTATTCCCCATTGACATTGACTAATGGTTCTTTCAGTTTTTATTCATTCAAAAAAATTAATTCATCAGACATTCTGTATGATATATAAAGGACAGTTGTATGTATGTATGTATTATAGATTTTGTGTCAGGTCGCTTAATGCGTTACTGGTACTATGTAATCCAGTACGACCTGTTTCATAGTCGAATCATCGGTGACTAAATCGGTAACCCCACAGATTTTATCTGGTGAGGAGGGTGGCTAGACACCCTGCAGGACGAAAAACAAGACCTGTTCAAAGGGCGGAGGAAGCTATTGTCTCACCAAACACAGAAGTCCTTACAAGGGCTGGATGCACAAGCATTGAAACTCTTATCATAACGGCCCAAATGCGATGGGCAGGTCATGTTGTGCATATGAATGATGTTAGAATGCCAAAGCAACTCCTTTACGGTCAACTGCATGATGGCAAAAGGCCACAGCATAAGCCTTGGAAGAGGTATAAGGATTGCTTAAAAAGCAACATTGTAAAAATAAAAATAGATCTTCACAACTGGGAAAAGCTGGCATTGAAGAGAACTGACTGGAGAATTCATGCGAGTGAAAGAATTGAGCATAAAAACCTCAAGCGTTTACTTCGAAAGGGATACACCTGTCATATTGATAAGAACACGAAGGGTTGGAAATGTCAAGCATGTGGTCAGATTCTGCTTTCTAAGGCTGGATATGTCAATCATTGGAAATCTCATCAGGGACAATTCATGCACACTCCAGGAACAAACAATGTGTCTTGTGCAATCTGTAACAAAGTCTGTAAGTCAGCTTCTGGTCTTACAAGACATATTGTGTTGCATAAGCATCAGATTTTATCATCTGATCCATCTGATCCAGTGAGAAGGACGTCTTTCCTATGTCATACGTCTTTCCTATGTTATATCATATGTGCATCCAACTGTGTAGATCTGCAGCGTGATTGATGAGTCATTTGAGGACTCATGAGAGGAAAGGTCCTCGTGGTGGGGTTGTAGGATTGTGAGGGACGACAGGGATCTGTAAAGATTATGCTATTGCTATATTGCTATGTATGTATGTATGTATTGATGGATGTCCGGATGAAAGTACGAAAATAAAACAAATAATGACAATATATATATATATATATATATATATATATATATATATATATATATAAAGATAAATCTAATGAGTCAGACGAACCAACTAAAAGTTTCGCTTAATGCTCTTCAGGGCTAAGATCTTAGCCCTGAAGAGCATTAAGCGAAACTTTTAGTAGGTTCGTCTGACTCATTAGATTTATCTTTATTATTTGCTCTACTTAGGTATTGAGCACTTTTTACTTATTAGCTTTAGTTTCCTGGCGGTTTTGTATGAATATATATATCTTATATATAATATATGCATATAGATTGTTTTTTTCTTTTGGCCAAAATATTGTACTAATAAATTATTTTTTGTTGGTACGATTATCTTGGTCTTTTCTTTTTTCCAAAAACTTTTTTCTCCCCGGTTGATGTTTGGTAGTATATTTTTACAATCAAACTATTTGCTGTTTTTTTTTCTCACCGCGAGGATTTACCAATAAATTTGGTATAGTATATATATATATTATATATATATATATATATATATATATATATATATATTATGCATACATTCACTATCACCAGTGCTTGGTTTTTGTGTAAAAATAACGATTGTTTTATTTCATATTTGGAAAAGATATCTAAAAATTAGGATTTGAATAGAAAGAAAAGGGAAAGTCATTGGCTGTGTTCATGTTTAAAACATAAACAAATCAATTATGTAAGACCAAAACAATCAATGGATATACAAGACTTTTTTATTATACTCCACTCTACCCAGGCAACGGCGGGTAGCCGATTCTAGTAATTTATAAATCAAAAAGTCGGGGAGTAACCGTGACGTAGTGGCTAACGTGTTGGACTGTGACATCGTATTGAGGGAGTTGGCTGGTTGGTTGGTTGGTTGGTTGGTTAGATTTTACGGCATGTCAACCCTTGTTGGGTATTCTTATGCCGAAGACATTTTTTTATCCATTCTTGATGGTATTTTTTTTAAATTGTCAAACTCAATTTTTTTATCACTTCTAACTCATTTTTTCTATTTAACCTATAGATAGGACCCTAACAGGTACTTCCACTCCGGGTCAGAGTGAACCTAAGAGTAATGGTGGTGAAGGATTACACCACACTCCCCAGAGCTCCAGAATTGAAACTTCACCATTAGATACAGTTTTACGTCATATTCAAGACACTGAGATAGTTGGAACTCCAATCATTCTACTATGTTCAGTATCGGACTAATACTCTTGGGAAAGGTATGAACCCCTCGACCCCACTATGTATTAAATAGTGTCCCTACTGTTCTTCTACAAGGATAGTTTCGGCATCAAATAGCCCACGACAGTTGATATACTTTTAAACAATGAAATCAAACCCAATTATTACTCTAATGAAAGCTATGAACTACCTCATCTGTCCAGATATGGCTTAAATTGTATCACTACTGTTCTTCTACAAGGATGGCTTTGGCAATGAATAACCCTGGAATGTTGATATGCCATTAAACAAAGAAATCAAACCAAACCAAAAGAGAACACACACATACACATACACATTGGGAGAGATAGATACGAAGAGGCTGAGATAGATAGATAGATAGATAGATAGATAGATAGATAGATAGGAACAGAGATAGATAGATAGATAGATGATAGATAGATAGATTGTCAGACTGCTGCGTGAAGTCCCAGATGCATTGTCGGTGTTAGGCTTTTGTGTGTGCAGCGTTTGGTTTGAGTCGTGGCCTGAATGGCCAGGATGCTGGAAGCTGCGAATAGAGGCACCCGGATGGAGTGCAACTGCTGGTTTTTTAAACGTGGTACGCAGTGAAGGTTGGCAGAGAGAATTCGGAGGTGGTGAGAGACCATTCCGATTCTTTGCAGGCGAGAAACTTTGGAACGTGGTTGAAGACTGTTCTGATATTTTTTTGCAAGGGAAAAAACTTTGTTGGTAGAGTTTTTCAGTTGGGAAATCGATTATCCGAATCAGTTTTTTTATACATCCGTAGATTACTTTTGTCGGTAAATATATTTATTTTTAAGTGGGTTGCTAACCTTTGAGAAAGAATCTAATGTTGCTGGTTGAGGAATTAGATTAGAATTAATAACGATATCATCGCACCCGAAGGAAAACATTAAAGCCCCCCCTCCCCCCAAAAAAGGAAGAAAAAAAAACAAATTATTTGAAAAATTAAGATTGAGAATGAATAATAATCTGAATTACACAGCGGTCGAGAGAGCAACGGAGACAACGGATCTGAACACACAGAACCAGCCGGGTTCGAACCCAAAACCGGCAACGTCGTTGTGGTCAGTGTTACTGACGATGACTACGCTCAGTCCACCCGTGGCTATCATCACTAAAAGTTACACGAACAACCACAATCACCATCACCATCATCATCATCACAATCAACAATACAACCATTATAAATCACATGGTAACAGCAATGATATTAGCTGCGGTAATAGTAGTCCGGGTGGTAAAAATAGTACTGAAAAATTAGTACCACAATATGATCATTTAATTATTGTTCTCGCTCTGCTTCTTTTCGATTTTTCCTTATGTTCGATTGAAACAGATTATCGTTATCGCTTCTGCGCGCTCTACCCTCTCTATATCTGTACCCATCTCTCTCTCTCTCTCTCTCTCTCTCTCTCTCTCTCTCTCTCTCTCTCTCTCTCTCTCTCTCTCTCTTTCGTTCTTATAATTTTTTCTGTATAGTAATGTCCCTTTTCTTCTATTTCTTTCCTTCTTTATAATAAAAACGGAATAGTCCATTATTTAGCTGAGGTAATGACACTCCTAAGAAATAAGAAATCGGTGGATAAATAACAGCAGATAATTAGGATTTACATTTTTGAATTTCATCTTAGACGATTTGGACCATCTCTCTCCTGTACTCTCCCAGAGAAACTAACCATATATGATGAGGAGGTAACCAAGATATACATATAGGGTAAGAAAGTGATAGGCAGAATGTAAAGTAAGAGATGGGTCACTTTTTGACTTAATTGCAAATTACGAATAATATATATATATACTATACTATACTATAATAAACGTCCATTCAGCCCTAATTGAGATTAAGGAAAAGTGAGTTTGCAAAAAAAACATTTTTTTTAAAGATTTCTAAGAAAGATTTCTAAGAAAGGGAAGGTTTGACCTAATTTGAACTACGAGTTGCTACTAGTGAAATTTAACATAAATATACATTTCAAATTCCCCATCTCTCTCTCTCTCTCTCTCTCTCTCTCTCTCTCTCTCTCTCTCTCCTCTCTCTAGTCTCTCCCTCTCTCTCCTTCTATTTTTTCTGTATAGTAATGTCCTTTTTCTTCTATTTCTTTCTAATAAAAACGGAATCGTCCATTATCAGCTGAGGTGATGACACTGCTAAAATAAGAATACGGATAAGCGACAGCAGATAATGGATTTACATTTTTGAATTTATACTTGACGATTTGAACATCATCCATTTTGCACATGATAACGGTTTGGAAATTAATAATATTGATATTATACATATATATATTTTCAATATAATCTCTTTTCTAATAACCTCTTTTCTTTTTAATGAGTGCTTTTTTCATCATCATCACCATCACGAAGTGGGACCCGGGACATTCCCTTGGCGCACTCTCTCTCACCATCCGTCCCTATCTCATTGCTCTTCGAAAGTCACACCACTCCACAGAGAGGGTGGTGAATGTAACTTTTTGCTGGAAGCTGCGAATAGAGGCACCAACACTGGTCTCTTTCCGTCAAGTCATGCTGAAGTTAAGCATCGATGAGCTTGTTCAAAACTTAATGGGTCACCCAGGTGCTATAAGCAACAGTGGTCCTAAAAAATGCTTGTTAAAAAAGAAAGAAAAACAGATTATTAGAAAATATAAGATTAAAAATAAATAATAAACATGTTACTAAGATTTTTTTTTTCTAATAAACTCTTTTGCTATGAAAAGGTGAAAAGTGATACCAATTGTAGTTGGTGCACTTGGAACGGTCCAAAAAAATACTACAGGAACTTGAAATCAGAGGAAGAATTGAGACCATCCAGACAACTTGCAATCGGCTAGAATACTCAGAAGAGTTTTTTTTTAATAGACTCATTGCACATTCGGTTTTCCGGTTAATGTCTTCGTGATGGTGATGATGATGATGGTTAAAGAGTTTAATAATTGCGTCGATTCCTGAGGCGACCCCCCCCCCCTTGTGGGGGAATGCCGAAGGGATCGACGCAATTTTTGTTCTTTCCCACGCAAGAGCTTCGGCTTGTGGGTGGGCCCATGTTAAAACGAGGCCTTGTGCCCAGTCCATACAAGTGGGGTATGCGACAAATATACTCAGAAGAGTCCTGGAGACCCGAGGAGACTTGTCACTTAAACACCAGACTAACGCTGGTGTGAAAAACTCTATGATAATAATCAAGGGGTGTCGACAGCACGTATTCCCTTGACTTTCTCATGCCATCCGTCCCAATCGTTCAGTGCTATTGGTAAGCCGGTACCATAAAGTGCTGGTTAATGTAAATTTTTACTGGTCGGATAACACTGGTGTGTCCATGTGTATTGAGACACTTTACGAGAGGCAAGCCTCCCCGGAAGCCACAACGCTTGCACCCAAGCGCCATGTTGTGTTGGGGATTTATGTGAGTATTAAGTACCCCAATCCTACTACTATCGATCGATGTGGATGGCTGTTGGTTCCCCTGGAGCTCATCCACCCTTTGCCAGCTCTTGTTTTTAGTGATGTTGAGTATCCACACATACACACCTCACGAGACAAGACGAGGCATGCCTGATGGGGGTGCCAGTTTAGTCTCCATCAGATCGACTATGATCAACCATGGAAAAGGTAGTACTAGTTTACATGATATTAGTAGCAGGTAAGAAAGAAGACCTGGCCTCACACAGGGGAAGCGTGAATTTGACCTTACTTACCCAGCAGTGCCCAGCATCTGTCCCTCGTCTTTGTGGATAGTTTGGGAGGATGTTGTGGTGATACAGCTGTGAAGCATCCTTGTTTAGTTCCTGTCTCCAAGCGTTTCGCTAACTTCCAGGTGGTGTTACGATTTTTGTGGCCATCCTTAGGCTTCAAGCAAGAGCACTCTCCAGTGGAGATCCCTTGTCAAGCAGAGCGCGATCCTTAGTGAAGAAACCATTGGTTGCTCTTTGGTATCCCTCAGTGTTGGGTATGATCTTTTGGTTGTTCCTTAATGTTGGGTTTCATACTTTGGTTGTTCCTTGGTGTCCCTCAATGTTGGGTATGATCCTTCGGTTGTAAGTCCGTTCGTCAATGTCGAATAACGTGCAAATGAACGGCTGTCAATATCAGCGATTAAATAGTTAACTAACCACGTATCCGGGCTGTTGATTGGCTGGGGTTTAAACCACGTGACCGCACTGAGTCTATAAGTTTAAGTTATGGATTACAGCTCGTCTTATATATAATAAATTAATCCAACAGTAGTTACATGGTTTACTTTGGGAAAAAAAATCTCATTTCTTATCAGGGAGATCATATTTCCATATGATCAATAACCTGTCAACAGCAGTTCTTACTTTGCCTATTCTTATGTTGACATCGCTTTCAGTAGATGAGATATTGCTACCGAGGTATATGAACTGGTCTCTGGCTTGATTAAAACACACAAAATCTGTTTTATCTTAGTTCAGCTAGAAGGCGGTGGCTGAGGGTCTTGGTGTCCTAGGTATATCGTTAAATTCTATCTGATGGTGAAGTTCCAGTTCTGCAGCTCTGGGGAATGTGGAGTACCCCTTGATCACCAATTACTCTCATGTCCACTATGACCCGGAGTGGTAGTACCTGTTATGGTCCCATCTGTCGGCTAAAAAGAAAGAAAAATGAGTCTAAAGAATTATGTTTAAAAAAATCGAGTTTAAAAAGAAAAAATTGAGTACCCATCAAGAATAAATGAAATAATATTTGTACAAGAAATTGGCCATTTTTACTCATTCTCAGGGGGATTATCAGGCCTCAAAAGTCAGCTAAAACTCCGAATTGAGCACTTTTTTTTACAATAGTAAATTCAAGGCATTAGAATAACGTACATTTTCATCAAAATACGTAGACTTATAATGGCTGAAAAATGGCATTTTGGGGGCACCTTTGAAGCCCCATATCTCCCCTAATTCTCAAGCGAACTCAACCATCTTTTACTACGTGATACTCCTCATCAAACTTTATGGCATAAAATAACCCAACTAGGGTTGATATGCCGTAAAATCCAACCAACCAACCAAGTAAGAGTGAAGTTGAAAAATATGACACATTGACACACTGAAATCGTATTTATTCTGAGAGAAGACAAAATAATGAACTCGGTTTTTTTTTTTGGGGGGGGGGTCAGTCTTTGATCATTCTATTCGCTATAGAATGTACTCTGCTTTTTAAAAAAATTGAGCTTGTGTCGCATCCTCTCCGTTGTGGAGGGGTTGGGTAAATACAAATATTTGGTTTTCTTGTGCGAGTTTCGATCTCTAACAACATCAGTGTATCTCGAATGCTGATTTTCTTCCTCTCCCTATTTTGAATTAGTAAGATATGGAAATATGAAAAATGTGAAGGGGATCTCGCTGATTTTCAGGGCTGGTCCTTTCCACTTGGACACCTGGCGCGATGTAGTCTTCCTATCCCTATTTGAATTAGTAAGATATGGAAATATGAAAATATGTGAAGGGGATCTCGAATGCTTATTTCAGGGCTGGTCCTTTCCACTTGGAACACCGTGGCGCAATGTAGTCTTCCTATCCCTATTTTTGAATTAGTAAGATATGGAAATATGAAAATATGTGAAGGGGATCTCGAATGCTGATTTTCAGAGCTGTCCTTTCCACTTGGAACCTGGCGCGATGTAATTCTTCTATCCTATTTTGAGCTGTGTAAGATACGGAAATATAAAGATATGTGAAGGGAATCTCGAATGCTGATTTTCAGAGCTGGTCCTCTTCTACGTGGAACACTGGCGCAATGTAGTCTTCCTATCCCTATTTTGACTGTGTAAGATATGGAAATAGAAAATATGTGAAGGGGGTCTCGAATGCTGATTTTCAGGGCTGGTCCTTTCCACTTGGAACACTGGCGCAATGTAATCTTCCTATCCCTATTTTGACTGTGTAAGATAAGGAAATATAAAGATATGTGAAGGGAATCTCGAATGCTGATTTTCAGGGCTGGTCCTTTCTACTTGAACACTGGCGCAATGTAGTCTTCCTATCCCTATTTTGAATTAGTAAGATATGGAAATATGAAAATATGTGAAGGGGATCTCGAATGCTGATTTTCAGAGCTGGTCCTTTCCACTTGGAACACTGGCGCAATGTAGTCTTCCTATCCCTATTTTGAATGTGTAAGATAAGGAAATATAAAGATATATGAAGGGAATCTCGAACTTGCTGATTTTCAGGGCTGGTCCTTTCCACTTGGAACACTGGCCAATGTAATCTTCCTATCCCTATTTTGACTGTGAAGATACGAAAATATAAAGATATGTGAAGGGAATCTCGAATGCTGATTTTCAGAGCTGGTCCTCTCTACTTGGAACACTGGCGCAATGTAGTCTTCCCTATCCCCTATTTTTGACTGTGTAAGATATGGAAATATGAAAATATGTGAAGGGGTTCGAATGCTGATTTTCAGGGCTGGTCCTTTCCACTTGGAACACTGGCGCAATGTAATCTTCCTATCCCTATTTTGACTGTGTAAGATAGGAAATATAAAGATATGTGAAGGGGATCTCGAATGCTGATTTTCAGAGCTGTCCTTTCCCACTTGGAAACACTGGCGCGATGTAGTCGTTCCTATCCCTATTTTGAATTAGTAAATATGGAAATATGAAACTATATGAAGGGGATCTCGAATGCTGATTTTCAGAGCTGGTCCTTTCCACTTGGAAAACACTGGCGCAATGTGTTTTCCTATCCCTATTTTGACTGTGTAAGATACGGAAATATAAAGATATGTGAAGGGAATCTCGAATGCTGATTTTCAGAGCTGGTCCTCTCTACTTGGAACACTGGCGCAATGTAGTCTTCCTATCCCTATTTTGACTGTGTAAGATATGGAAATATGAAAATATGTGAAGGGGGTCTCGAATGCTGATTTTCAGGGCTGGTCCTTTCCACTTGGAACACTGGCGCAATGTAATCTTCCTATCCCTATTTTGACTGTGTAAGATAAGGAAATATAAGATATGTGAAGGGGATCTCGAATGCTGATTTTCAGAGCTGGTTCCTTTCCACTTGGAACACTGGCGCAATGTAGTCTTTCCTATCCCTATTTTGAATTAGTAAGATATGGAAATATGAAAATATGTGAAGGGGATCTCGAATGCTGATTTTCAGAGCTGGTCCTTTCCACTTGGAACACTGGCGCAATGTAGTCTTCCTATCCCTATTTTGACTGTGTAAGATACGGAAATATAAAGATATGTGAAGGGAATCTCGAATGCTGATTTTCAGAGCTGGTCCTCTCTACTTGGAACACTGGCGCAATGTAGTCTTCCTATCCCTATTTTGACTTACACAGTCATATCTTACACAGATATGGAAATATGAAAATATGTGAAGGGGGTCTCGAATGCTGATTTTCAGGGCTGGTCCTTTCCACGTGGAACACTGGCGCAATGTAATCTTCCTATCCCTATTTTGACTGTGTAAGATAAGGAAATATAAAGATATGTGAAGGGAATCTCGAATGCTGATTTTCAGGGCTGGTCCTTTCTACTTGGAACACTGGCGCAATGTAGTCTCCTATCCCTATTTTGACTAGTAAGATAAGGAATATGAAGATATGTGAATGGGTAGAATTAATGATAGGACACGGGTTTGCATGGTAACTAAGTTAATTGTATTCAGATCGAGAGAAATACAAATGTTTTTTATGGTTACTTATCGGTATTTTCTTTTCTATTCCATTTTTTTCTTTTTGTTTGTTGTTGTTGTTGTTGCCTGTGTCCTGTCGCCATTTTTGATATGCAGATTGTAAAATTTATTCACGTCAAAAACTATTTCTTCTTCTTCCTCTTCTTCCAACGACAAATTATTCATTTATGGAAATCAAGTCAGAAACTTGTCGACTTTTGAATTTTTGAAACATTTTGCATATTGGACATTTCATTCTTTCTTTCTTTCTTCTTTCTTTCTTTCTTCTTTCTTCTTCTTCTTCTCTTCTTCTCTTCTTCTTCTTCTTCTTCTTCTTCTTCTTTGTTGTTGTTGTTGTTCTTCTTTCTTTTCTTCTGTTCTTGTTCTTCTTCTTGTTCTTGTTCTTTCTTGTTCTTCTTCTTCTTCTTCTTCCTTCCTTAATTATATATATATATTATTATTATATTATTATATTTTGACTCGCCAAAGAATTTGAAAAAAACTTGGAACATGTAAGGGGACGTGATTAACAGTTTAGTTTTGTGCCTTGGGAACCGCTTCCAGAAGGGTTGGAAATTCAGAAGAAAATCGATACCATCCAAAAAACAGCATTACTAAGGTTGGCTAGATTATCAGATGTTCTGAGAGCTAGAGGAGATTGCTCGTCCTTAGATCCAATAAAAAGAAATCAGTTTATGAGCTGGTGTGTTGTTATACCTGATGACAGGTATCCTACTAATTATCTCGGTAAGTGTAGGATATGTTTTAAAATAACCGTAGTGGAAAAAGAAACCGAGAAGGCATGATGACACTTTTAATCTGTATTGACCTACTCTTCCGGTTCGCTAGTGTGAACGTGGAAGTTAGTTTAGAAGAGTCAGTTTGCTGGCTGATGTACTGGACGAAAGAGCAATCATGGCACTCCCCACAACATAGCCGAATCTCCGAGCGTTTTTTGTTGAGCTGGATTCATGAAAACAAAAATATGAGCCGGAAACAAAAAGAAAGTCTTATGTTGTTTATAAAAAAACAAAGGAACAACACAGGATGCCCCTGGTTAGATCCAGAATAACAGAAGATCCAGCTAAGATAACATCTACCAGCACAGATAAAGAGATCCGGCCACCAGACCAGATCTGCCCAGAGATAGAGAGATCCAGCCCAAGCTAAGATGAAAGATAACAAGGTAGAAGAAACGCAAGCTAAGCATCAAGGAAAGAAGATAAGTATACCTGTATGCAGCTACAAGTGCTATAAGTATACTATATTACGAAGAAATAACGGTATAATATATGCAACAAAATCATTTTCCCTTTTGGGATAAAGATGAAATGATAGAGAAGAACATTGGAGAAGAAGATGTCTTGAAGAACCAGCGCATATGTTGAGTTACAGGAAACTCTTGAGTAGACCAAGAATAGTGATGAATATTACATGGGAGCCAATAATTGAAAATACTACATTAAATTGTTTTTGTTTTTAATGTAAATTACTTTAGAAATTAAAGTATTTGGAGAATAACTGATGCCATTATATTTTACGCTTCGATTTCTAAGGAATCCTAATAAACAATATTTTTTTAATGATCCTGACGCTTCTCGTGACGCTTCTCGGATTGATGAAGCCATTATTTGAATGAGATCTTCAAAAGTTCTTCAAGATCCAGCTAAGATAACATCTACTAGAACAGATAAAGAGATCCGGCCACCAGACCAGATCTGCCCAGAGATAGAGAGATCCAGCCCAAGCTAAGTTGAAAGATAGCAAGGTAGAAGAAATAGAAGCTAAGCATCAAGGAAAGAAGATAAGTATACCTGTACACAACTACGCATGTATGCAGGTATTTACGTTGGCACCCTGCTAAAAACGATGGCGTAGTATTCAATTTTTTTTATCCGCATCTGCGCCAGTGGCTGAACAGGCCAATTTTGAATTGTAGTCTCTGGTGCAGAGACTACACACAAACAATGATATTTGCTGGGACTGATGTTGTTGTCTCTCCTTCTTTCTGGCTCTCTTTGCTTTGGCAGCTACTGTCCTCTCTGTTCTACTAGTTTTCGTGCCTTTTTTTATAAGGAGGCGCCAGCCCCCTCGGCTTTCTATTCGAACCTCCCATGTTTTGGTGTTGATGTGGCATGTTTTCATGTCCTTCTTGCAGACGTCTTTAAAGTGTTGGTGTGGTCTTGTGTTGTTAATAAAAACAAATGAACAACACAGGATCCAACCGGTCGGAAGCCTTCTACTAATTCACCATACAGTAGGTCTTTGAGGATGCGGCCTTTGTATGTGGCCAGGTACACTATATATGAATAAAGTAGATGAGCATAACAGAACTACCCCGAACTATTGAAGAAATAAAAGATACGTACACGTCAATTTCAAGAGATGCTGATCAGTACACAGGATGCATACCTGATGCACAAAAATCTAAAAGGACGCAGTAAAATCATATTTATGCGTTCCAGTGTTTTTCATTTTTCCTCCCTTACCATTTCAAGCTAACTGTAAATACATTTCAATAGTTTCTTAGAAACGAATTATACAGGATAGGTTACAAGGTAGGAGTTAGACGGCTTTAGTTGGGACCCATAAATTTTCCTCGGGACTTATTCAAAAATAAAAGTGCATCCCAGGATGCACTAAATCAAAAATCTATCAGCATCACTGTTTATGTATAGGTTGATATTTCCAAAGCCAAAAAATTAATGAATTATCAGTTTTCTTTTCTGTCAACTTCACTTTAAAAAAAATAACTCACTTGTGTTATCAATCTATGACAGTGATAAACAGTGCAGTGCATAACTTCTGTGAAAAACACCACAAGGAGATGCCCATTTGTTGGCAACCCGTTTATCACAAGTAAGATATGACAAGTGGCAAGTAGGGGGCATTCATCGAGGATCAAATTTGCTATTCAGTAATAATGAATCTGTGAAACTTGTTCGCTAATAATGGACATCAAAATTGTTGGTGCCACTTTATCATTCAGAATACGAGAAGAGTTGTTTGTAAGTACAAGAACATTAGCATAATCATTTTTAACATCATTTAATTGTTAAGAAATTATTTTCCCATTAAACTAACCTTAAACCCCAACCCTAACCCCTAACCCCTAACCCTAACCCCTAACCCTAACCCTAACCCCTAACCCTAAACCCCTAGTTAAAATTAAGTTTTATTACAAAATTTGTGGGTTCTGTTTTTTCTAGGTCAACTGTATACAGGGTGACCCAGAAAAAACAGAACCTAAATTATGTATTCATTTTCCCATTAAACTAACCCTAAACCCTAAACCCCAACCCCAACCCTAAACCCTAGATCCCCATAGTTAAAATTAACAGTTTTATTACAAAACTTTTAGAGAACTACTGGAAACGTTGGCGGATCTGACCATCTGGAACCCCCCCCCATCTAATTTTTTTTCCTTCAATGAATTATTATCGATTACACACCAATCTATCAGATTGTAAAAAAAAAATTTCTTAAAAGTGCTTTATATTTTGAGTTTTCGGGGTGCTCATTTCCACGTATAAGTTTATAGTAAATCGATCCCCCATATCGGAACCGCTCTACCTTAACAGTTGGGCTGAACTTGCACAAAGGTGTCAAAATTAAGGTGACCCAGAAAAAACAAAATTAATGTGTTCTTAAGGAGAAAAAAACACTTTTTATCATATATGTGCTGGAAGGCGGTGGCTGAGGGTCTTTGTATCCTGAGTTAAACTCTATCAAATGGTGAAGTTTCAATTCTGGAGCTCTGGGGAATGTGGTGTACCCCTTCATCATCCTTACTCCCAGACCCACTCTGCCCAGAAGTGGTAGTACCTGTTAGGGTTCCATCCATAGGTTAAATAGAAGAAAATCATTTTGAGAAGAATATGTTTTTAAATCAAAATAAGTGACAATTTTCAATTTTCAATTATTTTTATAACATTTTATTTAAAGAAAAGTGAAGGTGCTATCGTACCAAGATTTTGGCCATACCTCATTAGAAGGAATCTCTGTGACTATCCTAAACATACGTCAAAGCTGTTGATTTCTTCATTTCTAGAATTGGGTATTTAGCTAAGATACAAGATAAGATAACAGACATAAGAGAACTACCCAGAACTATTGAAGCGCACGTCAATTTTAGTGTGCTGAATCGCAAGGTTTCTGGTCTCTCACTAACTCAGCGTATGAGTATCACAGGGATTTGTGCGGTAAAGTGAGGACCCAAAAACAATCTCCTTTGTCTAGCGCTAGTGAAAAGGGGATAGACTCCCTCGCTGTCCTGCTGATACCGACATTAAGGCACCCCGACGACTTTACTTTACTACCTATACAACAATTTTGAGGCGCGTGGTCTAATGGTTAGAGTCGTGGGAAATGGACTCGTCAACCCGAGTTCAATTCCTGGACAAAGCTGTTCGGATTTCCCTTAGCGCTAATACCCCTGGGAAAGGCGTGAATCCTTCTCTCCCTCCAGCTATGGATAAATAGTAGGGCAGACTGGGCTCTTTAACCTTGGTTAGGCAACCTGTCTAGGAGTAGGTAAACTCTGAATTCAAACCTGTTAAACTCCGCTTAATGAATTGACCTTGTGTCACATCCTTATCGCGCTGAGGGTTTGGCGTATATATATATATATATACATATATATATATGATAGAAGGAAAGTGGGCAAGAAATGAACAACTCAAATAAGTCAAAAGGATGAAAATCATTTCGTCCGAATTCACGCGGACGCCTACAGTCAGAGTGACTTTATTAAAGCAAAGCATACGTTTAAGTACAGGGATTGGTGGTGGTGGAGTAGCAGTAGCGGTGCCAGGAGGTCAAAGGGGCGAGTGTGTAGTGATGGGAGATAAGGAGGAGGGGGTTTCTTGTCCACTTTCCTTCTATCTACAACATAATCGTCGGATCCCTAAACCCATCCATCCTACCTTCATAATATATATATATATATATATAATATATAATATATATATAAAGTTTATTTACAGTACAGAATTTAAAAAGGCACGCGTAAAAGCATATGCATGTTGTAAAATAAAATTTGTTTTTTTTTTCTTAAAAAGAAAAGAAAGGGTACCCTAGTTAGATTTAAAATCAGAAATGATTTTCTTTTTGGCACTTCAAGCCTCAACTTATCAAACGGGGGCACTCGTAATTTTCGACCCCCCCCCCCTCGTGAGTTGTAAGTTTCGTAATTTACGAATTCTCTTGTCTTATTGAAGAGAAAAAAAATTCCCTTTTTCTCACTGCTTTTCTGACTTTTCCGTTGTCTACAACAAAAAAACTAAACTATATCACCATCTTTCAATGAAATTTTTCTCTGAGGAGCATTATCGAAAAAAAGAAAATCATTCTGATTTAAAATCTAACTAGGGCTACCCTTTCCTTTCTTTTCTTTTTAAGAAAAAAAAAACAAATTTATTTTACAACATGCATATGCTTTACGCGTCCTTTATAATATATATAATATATATATATAATATATATATATATATAGTTCACATAGCGCTAATAGCCTTGGGAAAGGTATGAATCCAACTATTCTCCCTACAGTTATGGGTAAATAGCAGGGCAAGCTGGGCTATTTAACCTTGGTATGGTAACCAGTCTAGAAGGAAAACTCTGAATTGAAACCTGTTAAACTCCACTTAAGAAATTGACCTTGTGTCACATCCTGCTCGTGCGGAGGGGTTGGTAAATATATATATATACAACATGGAAACATGAAATTCTTGTAAGAATTCATATGATAATTGCTTTGACATCAGTTACAGTTGGTGCGGCAAACGTGCATGGAATACAATAACAAAAACTACTAAACGTAAAGAGATTTTTAATTAGCGTAAATAATATTGTAATGAAATGTGCATTTAGTTTTCTTGGGGGCAGATGGAAGCTTTTTCTTCTACTCGTTTCTATATTTGCTAATTAAAATCATTTGAACCATAATATTTTGATAATTTCCTTTGCTTCTCATTAGAGTTAATACAGATATATTGCGGGCTCAAAAAAAATGACAAATCTCTTGACGAGCCGTGGACTTGTTGGTTTCACGTAGCAACAACAATCGATTTATGCTTTTATCAAGGAATATTGGTTGATTGGTTGGATTTTGCGGCATGTCAACTCTTGTTAGGCTATTTTATGCCGAAGATATTTTGTTTCATTCCTTCTTGATGGGTACTAGGTTTTTTTAACTCAATTTTTAAAACACATTTTTAAACTCATTTTTTTTCTTTTATTAAACCCATCTTTTTAATTAAAATAAAATGAAAATACCGAAAAAAATATTTTAATGGGGTGGGGGGAATATTTACATTTACTTATCAATAAAACAAACTTGGGTGGGGCTTACTTTTAAAACGCCTAAAAAAGTTATTTGTCGATTAAAAAAAAAACCGCCTTCAAACCGCTAAAACACATATTTTTAAAGAAGGGTCAGGGTTAAAATATTACATTCACTTGTCGAGAAAAGACTTGAGGTGGGGGGGGTATAACTTTCATATCGCATAAACTTTCGGGAAAAACGCCTGCTAGGGAAAAACAGCTAGGGAGTTCAATCGTAGCGCTTGATTAGTTTTTTTTCAGCAAGCGCCGCGTTAGCGCGTTTTTTAGGGCAGCAGGCCAGGACGCATTTTATGCGATAATACCACTTTATTCTTTGAAGTAGCAAATTCTATGTGCATTGTTTTGATAAAAATCACGTTGTTAGGTTCTGTTTTATTGATTTGCGTTTATATACTAGAGACAATGACGTATTGTACAAAAAGCGTAGAACCACGTAGCCTGTGTGTGTTGATATGGAGGATGAGCTGTCGCCCAAGCAGCAGGCCCACTCTCTTCACACTACCGTTATGATCCAAAGGAAAGACAAAAAAAAACGAAACGATGCATTTTGGTAACGATAGTGTCGCAGAAATTGCTGGATAGTACAGAAGTTCAGCATTACACCACCTTAGGGTCTCCAGCTCCGGATTTGATTTCAGAATTTATTTCTCTATCCTTTCCTTGGAATTACGTATAGCCACTAGGTAGTGGAGGTTTTATAACACACTTTTCCTTGTCTTGATGGATTACCGTCCAAGGCTAAGGAGCACCATCTTCCCCAATTGGGTAGGTCGATTTTTCACTTTTTAAAATACCAAATTGTCCATGTATGTGAAAGTCGTGTGTTAGTATACTGAATACTGATACCAAAAATTAGATCTTTTACTTATACCATTCTTTGAGGAACTTTCGCATAGATGGACAATTTGATAGTTTAAAAAAGTGAAAAAATCGACCTACCCTATTCCCCAATCCTATTACTATCGGTGTGGATGGTCGTTTGACTTCCCTGAAGCGCATCCACCCTTTGACAGCTTTTGTTTTTAGTGATGCTGGATATTCTCACATCCACATCACCAGACAAGCCGAGATGTGCCTGATGGAGGGTGCCATTTTAGTCGCCGACAACCCGACCATGGAACATGATAGTACTAGTTTACATGTTACTAATTGCAGGTAAGAAAACACCTGTCTTGTCCTGACTAACATGATATATATATAATATATATATTATATATATATATATATATAATAATATATATAATATATATAATATATATTATATTATATTTTTGCTTGAAGGCAATTACAATGCATGTATCGCATAAAATTCGATACTTTTATTTTTAAAGAAAATGAACATGACAATGAACTTCTCAAAAAAAAAAAGTATCGAATTTTATGCGATACATGCATTTGTAATTGCCTTCAAGCAAAAATATAATATATACTTTATTCAACAATGGTTCTAAAAAAACAAACATCCAAAAATCTTATATAATATATTATATATATATATATATATAGTTCATCCACAGACACGTGTTTCGACTTATCAAGTCTCTTCAGTGTGGCTAAGACATTTGTAAGCTACCTACAACGGATTGAAATCCGATTGGTTCATGAACAATTTAACTTAAAATAGATGCTCTATAAAATGATATTGAGCCCACTGTTACTCAGTAATAAGTACAGCAACCATATTCTCTCTCTCTCTCTCTCTCTCTCTCTCCTC
>CM042160.1:65209138-65218780 GCA_023376005.1 Doryteuthis pealeii | reverse complement strand
CCGCCACCGGTGCTGTAAAAATAGTACTGAAAAAATTAGTACCACAGTATGATCATTTAATTATGTTCTTGCTCTGCTTCTTTTCGATTTTTCCTTATGTTCGATTTGAAACAGATTATCATTATCGCTTCCGCGCGCTCTACCCTTTCTGTTATCTGTACCCATCTCTCTCTCTCTCTCTCTCTCTCTCTCTCTCTCTCTCTCTCTCTCTCTCTCTCTTATATATGGTAATATATATATGGTAAGGTCGATAGAAATATTAACCAAATAAGTTTAGGGTTTAGATCTACTATATATATATATATATATTATATATATATATTACACTAGACTAAATGTCCATTCAGACCTAGGCAGATAATTGAGATTAAGGTAAAGTGAGTTTGCAAAGCGATTGATTTTTTTAAATAAATACGGCCTGACAAAACATCTTTTTTTTTAAAGATTTCTAAGAAAAGGAAGGTTTGACCTAATTTTGAACTACGAGTTGCTACTCGTGAAATTAACATAGATATACATTTCAAATTCCCCATCTCTCTCTCTCTCTCTCTCTCTCTCTCTCTCTCTCTCTCTCTCTCTCTCTCTCTCTCTCTTATATTTTTTCTGTATAGTAATGTCCTTTTTCTTCTATTTCTTTCCTTCTTTATAATAAAAACGGAATAGTCCATTATTTAGCAGAGGTGATGACAATCCAAAGAAATCGGTGGATAACTAACAGCAGATAATTAGGATTTACATTTTTGAATTTCATCTTAGACGATTTTCACCATCGGATTTTTAACCAGGAGGTGTTGAAACATGATAACGGTTGGAAGATTAAGGAACAAGAGTATTGATATATACATAAATCATAAGATGTTATTGATTTTCAGTATAATCTTTTTCTAATAACCTCTTTTCTTTTTAATGAGTGCTTTTTTAATCATCATCATCATCACCATCACGAAGACATGCCGACAGCACGGATTCCATTGTCGCACTCTCTCGCCATCCGTCCCTATCTAACATTGCTCTTCGAAAGTCGGCACCCACTGTCCACAGAGAGGTGGTGAATGTAACTTTTTGCTGGAAGCTGCGAATAGAGGCACCAACACTGGTCCTTTTACGTCAAGTCATGCTGAAGTTAAGCATCGATGAGCCTGTTCAATACTTAATGGGTCACTCAGGTGCTATAAGCAACAGTGGTCCTAAAAAATGCTTGTTAAAAAAAGAAAGAAAACAGATTATTAGAAAATATAAGATTAAAAATAGATAATAAACCTGTTACTAATTTCAGACGTTTTTTTTTCTAATAAACTCTTTTGCTATGAAAAGGTGAAAAGTGATACCAATTGTAGTTGGTGCACTTGGAATTGTCCCAAAAAGGTTGGAAAAAATACTACAGGAACTTGAAATCAGAGGAAGAATTGAGACCATCCAGACAACTTGCAATCGGCTAGAATACTCAGAAGAGTTTTTTTTTAATAGACTCATTGCACATTCGGTTTTCCGGTTAACGCCGGGGGTCCAGCGAGCTTCGGCCGCTGGACTCGTCGAGAGTTTAATAATTGCGTCGATTCCTGAGGCGACCCCCCCCCCCCCTTGTGGGGGAATGCCGAAGGGATCGACGCAATTTTTGTTCTTTCCCACGCAAGAGCTTCGGCTTGTGGGTAGGCCCACGTTAAAACGAGGCCTTGTGCCCAGTCCATACAAGTGGGGTATGCGACAAATATACTCAGAAGAGTCCTGGAGACCCGAGGAGACTTGTTGTCACTTAGACACCAGACTAAAGCTGGTGTGAAAAACTCTATGATAATAATCAAGGTATGGCGACAGCACGTATTCCCTTGACTTTCTCATGCCATCCGTCCCTATCTGTCAGTGCTCTTGGTAAGCCGGCAACTCAGAGAGCTGGTTAATGTAAGTTTTTACTGGTCGGATAACACTGGTGTGTCCATGTGTATTGAGACACTTCGCAACAGGCAAGCCTCCGCGGAAGCCCCAGCGTTTGCACCCAAGCACCAGGCTGTGTTGGGGATTTATGTGAGTAGTAAGTACCCCAAGCCTATTAATATCGATCGATGTGGATGGTTGTTGGTACCCCTGGAGCTCATCCGCCCTTTGACAGCTCTTGTTTTTAGTGATGTTGAGTATCCAGACATACACACCTCACCAGACAATGCGAGGCATGCCTGATGAGGGTGCCAATTTAGTCTCCATCAGATCGACCATGGAAAAGTTAGTACTAGTTTACATGGTATTAGTAGCAGGTAAGAAAGAAGACCTGACCTCACACAGGAGAAGCGTGAATTCGTCCTTACTTACCCAGCAATGCCCAGCATCTGTCCCTCGTCTTTGTGGATGGTTTCCGAGATGGGAGGGTGGTAAGTGGTGATACAGCTGCTTTTTTTTTGCAGGAATCTGCATCCTTCAAAAGAGTGCGAAGCATCCTTGTTTAATTCCTGTCTCCAAGCGTTTCGCTAACTTCCAGGTGGTGTTACGATTTTTGTGGCCATCCTTAGGGTTCAAGCAAGAGCACTCTCCAGTGGAGATCCCTTGTCAAGCAGAGCGTGATCCTTAGTGAAAAAACCATTGGTTGCTCCTTGGTGTCCCTCAGTGTTGGGTATGATCCTTTGGTTGTTCCTTAATGTTGGGCTTCATACTTTGGTTGTTCCTTGGTGTCCCTCAATGTTGGGTATGATCCTTCGGTGGTAGGTCCGTTCGTCAATGTCGAATAACGTGCAAATGAACGGTTGTCAATAGCAGCGATTAAATAGTTAACTAACCACGTATCCGGGCTGTTGATTGGCTGGGGTTTAAACCACGTGACCGCACTGAGTCTATAAGTTTAAGTTATGGATTACAGCTCGTCTTATATATAATAAATTAATCCAACAGTAGTTACATGGTTTACTTTGGGAAAAAAATCTCATTTCTTATCAGGGAGATCACATTTCCATATGATCAATAACCTGTCAACAGCAGTTCTTACTTTGCCTATTCTTATGTTGACATCGCTTTCAGTAGATGAGATATTGCTACCGAGGTATATGAACTGGTCTCTGGCTTGATTAAAACACACGAAATCTGTTTTATCTTAGTTCAGCTAGAAGGCGGTGGCTGAGGGTCTTGGTGTCCTGGGTATATCGTTAAATTCTATCTGATGGTGAAGTTCCAATTCTGGAGCTCTGTGGAATGTGGAGTACCCCTTGATCACCATTACTCTCATGTCCACTCTAACAATGGAGTGGTAGTACCTGTTATGGTCCCATCTGTCGGTTAAAAAGAGAAAAAAATGAGTCTAAAGAATTATGTTTTAAAAAAATCGAGTTTAAAAAGAAAAAATTGAGTACCCATCAAGAATAAATGAAACAATATTTGTACAAGAAATTGGCCATTTTTGCCCACTCTCAGGGGGATTATCAGGCCTCAAAAGTCAGCTAAAACTCCGAATTGAGCACTTTATTACAATAGTAAATTCAAGGCATTAGAATAACGTACATTTTTATCAAAATACGTAGACTTATAATGGCTGAAAAATGGCATTTTGGGGGTACCTTTGAAGCCCCATATATCCCCCAATTCTCAAGCGAACTCAACCATCTTTTACTATGCGATACTCCTCATCGAACTCTATAGCATAAAATAACCCAACTAGGGTTGACATACCGTAAAATCCAACCAACCAACCAAGTAAGAGTGAAGTTGAAAAATATGACACATTGACACACTGAAATCGTATTTATTTTGAGAGAAAGACAAAATAATGAACTCGTTTTTGTTTGGGGGGGGGTTCAGTCTTTGATCATTCTATTCGCTATAGAATGTACTCCGTTTTTTTTTTTTTTTAAATTGACCTTGTGTCGCATCCTCTCCGTTGTGGAGGGGTTGGGTAAATACAAATATTTGGTTTTCTTGTGCGAGTTTCGATCTGTAACAACATCAGTGTATTTCGAATGCTGATTTTCTTCCTATCCCTATTTTGACTTAGTAAGATATGGAAATATGAAAATATGTGAAGGGGGTCTCGAATGCTGATTTTCAGGGCTGGTCCTCTCCACTTGGAACACTGGCGCAATGTAGTCTTCCTATCCCTATTTTGACATAGTAAGATAAAGAAACATGAAAATATGTGAAGGGGGTCTCGAATGCTGATTTTCAGGGCTGTCCTTTCTACTTGGAACACTGGCGCAATGTGTCTTCCTATCCCTATTTTGACTGTGTAAGATAAGGAAATATGAAGATATGTGAATGGGTAGAATTAATTGATAGGACACGGGTTTATGGTAATACAGTTAATTGTAATTTCAGATCGAGAGAAATACAAATGTTTTTTTTATGTTTACTTATCGGTAATTTTCTTTTCTATCATTTTTTTTTCTTTTTTGTTGTTGTTGTTGTTGTTGTTGCCTGTGTCCTGTCGCCATTTTTGATTATGCAGATTGTAAACATTTATTCACGTCAAAAACTATTTCTTCTTCTTCCTCTTCTTCCAACGACAAATTATTCATTTCATGGAAATCAAGTCAGAAACTGTCGACTTTTGAATGTTTTGAAACATTTTGCAATATTGGACATTTTTTCATTCTTTCTTTCTTTCTTTCTTTCTTCTTCTTCTTCTTCTTCTTCTTCTTCTTTGTTGAATTGAAAAAACTTTGGAACATTAGGGGACGGTGATAACAGTTGTAGTTTGTGCCTTTGGAACGCTTCCAAAGGGTTTGGAAATCAGAAGAAGAATCGATGCCATCCAAAACAGCATTACTAAGGTTGGCTCGATTACTCAGAATGGTCATGAAGACTAGAGGAGACTTGCTGTCACTTAGATTCCAATAAAAAATCAGTTAGAGCTGGTAGTTGACATGTATCCTACTATTTATGTACAGTAAGTGTAGAGTAGGTTTTAAAATAACGGTTAGTGGAAAAAAAGAAACACGAGAGATGATGGACACTTTTAAACTCTGTATTGATCTACTCTTCCGGTTCGCTAGTGTGAATGTGGGAAGTTAGTTTAGAAGAGTCAGTTTTTGGCTGATGGCTGGACGAGAAAGAGCGCAAATGGCATCTCCCGCACAAATAGCCAAATCTCCGAGCGTTTGTTTACTGAGCTGGGATTCATGAAAACAAAATATGAGCCGGAAACAAAAAGAAAGTCTTATGTTGTTTATAAAAAAACAAAGGAACAACACAGGATGCCCCAAGTCAGATCCAGAATAACAGAAGATCCAGCTAAGATAACATCTACCAGAACAGATAAAGAAAACCGGCCAGCAGACCAGATCTGCCCAGAGATAGAGAGATCCAGCCCAAGCTAAGATAAAAGATAGCAAGGTAGAAGAAACATATAAAAGATAGCAAGGTAGAAGAAATAGAAGCTAAGCATCAAGGAAAGAAGATAGGTATACCTGTATGCAGCTACAAGTGTATAAGTAAACTATATACGAAGAAATAAGGTATAATATGCAACAAAATCATTTTTCCTTGTTGGATAAAGTTGAAATGATAGAGAAGAACATTGGAGAAGAAGATGTCTTGAAGAACCAGCGCATATGTTGAGTTACAGTATACTCTTGAGTAGACCACGTATAATGATGAATACTATATGGGAAGCAATAATTGAAAATACTACATTAAATTGGGGTTTTTTTTGGGGCGGGTAAGTAAATTACTTTAAAAATTAAAGTATTTGGAGAATAACTGATGCCATTGTATTTTACGCCTCGAATTTCCAAGGAATCCTAATAAACAATATTTTTTAATGATCCTGACGCTTCTCGTGACGCTTCTCGGATTGATGAAGCCATTATTTGAATGAGATCTTCAAAAGTTCTTCAAGATCCAGCTAAGATAACATCTACCAGAACAGGTAAAGAAATCCGGCCACCAGACCAGATCTGCCCAGAGATAGAGAGATCCAGCCCAAGCTAAGTTGAAAGATAGCAAGGTAGAAGAAATAGGAGCTAAGAATCAAGCAACGAAGATAAGTATACCTGTACACAACTACGCATGTATGCAGGTATTTACGTTGGCATCCTTCCGTCTAATAAAAACGATGGCGTAGTGTTCAATTTTTTTTTTATCCGCATCTGCGCCAGTGGCTGAACAGGCCAATTTTTGAATTGTAGTCTCCGGTGCAGAGACTACACACAAACAATGATGTTTGCTGGGGCTGATGTTGTTGTCTCTCCTTCTTTCTGGCTCTCTTTGCTTTGGCAGCTACTGTCCTCTCTGTTCTACTCGTTTTCGTGCCTTTTTTATAAGGAGGCGCCAGCCCCCTCGGCTTTCTACTCGAACCTCCCATGTTTTGGTGTTGATGTGGTATGTCTTCATGTCCCTCTTGCAGACGTCTTTGAAGTGTTGGTGTGATCTTCCTACCGGTCGGAAGCCTTCTAGTAATTCACCATACAGTAGGTCTTTGGGGATGCGGCCTTTGTATATGGCCAGGTACACTATATATGAATAAAGTAGAAGATGAGCATAACAGAACTACCCAGAACTATTGAAGAAATAAAAGATACGTACACGTCAATTTCAAGAGATGCTGATCAGTACACAGGATGCATACCTGATGCACAAAAATCTAAAAGGACGCAGTAAAATCATATTTATGCGTTCCAGTGTTTTTCATTTTTCCTCCCTTACCATTTCAAGCTAACTGTAAATACATTTCAATAGTTTCTTTGAAACGAATTATACAGGATAGGTTACAAGGTAGGAGTTAGAGGGCTTTAGTTGGGACCCATAAATTTTCCTCGGGACTTATTCAAAAATAAAAGTGCATCCCAGGATGCACTAAATCAAAAATCTATCAGCATCACTGTTTATGTATAGGTTGATATTTCCAAAGCCAAAAAATTAATGAATTATCAGTTTTCTTTTCTGTCAACTTCACTTTTTAAAAAATAACTCACTTGTGTTATCAATCTATGACAGTGATAAACAGTGCAGTGCATAACTTCTGTGAAAAACACCACAAGGAGATGCCCATTTGTTGGCAACCCGTTTATCACAAGTAAGATGTGACAAAAGGTGGCAAGTAGGGGGCATTCATCGAGGATTAAATTTGCTATTCAGTAATAATGAATCTGTGAAACTTGTTCGCTAATAATGGATATCAAAATTGTTGGTGCCACTTTATCATTCAGAATACGAGAAGAGTTGTTTGTAAGTACAAGAACATTAGCATAATCATTTTTAACATCATTTAATTGTTAAGAAATTATTTTCCCATTAAACTAACCTTAAACCCCAACCCCAACCCTAACCCCTAACCCTAAACCCCCTAGTTAAAATTAAGTTTTATTACAAAATTTGTGGGTTCTGTTTTTTCTAGGTCAACTGTATACAGGGTGACCCAGAAAAAGAACCTAAATTATGTATTCATTTTCCCATTAAACTAACCCTAAACCCTAAACCCCAACCTAACCCTAAACCCTAAACCCTAGATCCCATAGTTAAAAATTAACAGTTTTATTACAAAACTTTTAGAGAACTACTGGAAACGTTGGCGGATCTGACCATCTGGAACCCCCCCCCCCATCTAATTTTTTTTCCTTCAATGAATTATTATCGATTACACACCATCTATCAGATTGTAAAAAAAAAATTTCTTAAAAGTGCTTTATATTTTGAGTTTTCGGGGTGCTCATTTCCACGTATAAGTTTATAGTAAATTGATCCCCCATATCGGAACCGCTCTACCTTAACAGTTGGGCTGAACTTGCACAAAGGTGTCAAAATTAAGGTGACCCAGAAAAAACAAAATTAATGTGTTCTTAAGGAGAAAAAAACACTTTTTATCGTATATGTGCTGGAAGGCGGTGGCTGAGGGTATTGGTGTCCTGGGTTAAACTCTATCAAATGGTGAAGTTTCAATTCTCGAGCTCTGGGGAATATGGTGTACCTCTTCATCATCATTACTCCCAGACCCACTCTGCCCAGAAGTGGTAGTACCTGTTAGGGTTCCATCCATAGGTTAAATAGAAGAAAATCATTTTGAGAAGAATATGTTTTTAAATCAAAATAAGTTACAATTTTCAATTTTCAATTTTTTTAAATAAAATTTTATTTAAAGAAAAGTGAAGGTGCTATCGTACCAAGATTTTGGCCATACCTCATTAGAAGGAATCTCTGTGACTATCCTAAACATTCGTCAAAGCTGTTGATTTCTTCATTTCTAGAATTGGGTATTTAGCTAAGATACAAGATGAGATAACAGACATAAGAGAACTACCCAGAACTATTGAAGCGTACGTCAATTTTAGTGTGCTGAATCGCAAGGTTACTGGTTTCTCACTAACTCAGCGTATGAGTATCACAGGGATTTGTGCGGTAAAGTGAGGACGCAAAAACAATCTCCTTTGTCTAGCGCTAGGGAAAAGGGGATAGACTCCCTCGCTGTCTTGCTAATACCGACATTAAGGCACCCCGACAACTTTACTTTACTACCTATACAAAAATTTTGGAGGCACGTGGTCTAATGGTTAGAGTCGTGGGAAATGGACTCGTCAACCCGAGTTCAATTCCTGGACAAAGCTGTTAGCATTTCACTTAGCGCTAATACCCTTGGGAAAGGCGTGAATCCTTCTCTCCCTCCAGCTATGGATAAATAGTAGGGCAGACTGAGCTTTTTAATCTTGGTTAGGCAACCTGTCAAGGAGTAGGTAAACTCTGAATTCAAACCTGTTAAACTCCGCTTAATGAATTTACCTTGTGTCACATCCTTATCGCGCTGAGGGTTTGGCGTATATATATATATATATATATATATATATATGATAGAAGGAAAGTGGGCAAGAAATGAACAACTCAAAATAAGTCAAAGGATGAAATCATTTCGTCCGAATTCACGCGGACGTCTACAGTCAGAGTGACTTTATTAAAGCAAAGCTTACGTTTAAGTACAGGTGATTTGGTGGTGGTGTGAGTAGCAGTAGCGGCACCAGGGAGGTCAAAGGGGCGAGTGTGTAGTGATGGGAGATGAGGAGGAGGGAGATTTCTTGTCCACTTTCCTTCTATCTACAACATATCGTCGGATCCTAAACCCATCCATCCTACCTTCACCACACAACATATATATATATATATATATATATATATATATTAAGTAAAGTCGTCGGGGCGGCCTAATGTCGGTATCAGCCAATCAGCGAGGGTCTATCCCTTTCACTAACTTTAGACCAAGGAGATTATTTTAGCGTCTGAGGTCGGGCGCCACACCTACCATCAGCTCCTTACTTTACCGCACAGATCCCTGTGCTACTCATAACGTTGAGTTGGCGAGGACCGGGATCGAACTAGGAACCTTGTGATTTCTAGCCGAACGCTAGCGCTAATAGCCTTGGGAAAGGTATCAATCCAACTATTCTCCCTCCAGTTATGGGTAAATAGCAGGGCAGACTGGGCTTTTTAACCTTGGTATGGTAACCCGTCTAGGAGAAGGAAAACTCTGAATTGAAACCTGTTAAAATCCGCTTAAGAAATTGACCTTGTGTCACATCCTGCTCGTGCGGAGGGGTTGATAAATATATATATATATATATATATATATACAACATGGAAACATGAAATTCTTGTAAGAATTCATATGATAATTGCTTTGACATCAGTTACAGTTGGTGCGGCAAACTTGCATGGAATACAATAAGAAAAACTACTAAACGTAAA
>CM042160.1:65194138-65204138 GCA_023376005.1 Doryteuthis pealeii | reverse complement strand
ACCTCGACTGCCAAGCTGACAGGCGAGGACTCTAACCAGCTTGGCAGTCGAGGTTTCGAGTCACACACGGAGTAGTCTCCCATGTCTATAACCTTGCTGATGAGACCTAATAGATCGAAATGTACATTCGGGGATTGACATTTTCTTGATTTGTTTAGCCTTACATTTGAACATATATGCCCGCCTAAATTCATTAATTATTAACTAATTAATTTTCAAAATTAGGTATAACTTCAATTAAGCCCATATCCTCCAAAAATTGTCGGCTAAAAAAGCCATATCAAATAAACATTTGTTTGTTTACTTACTCTCATATATATATATATATATATATATATATATAATATATATAATATATTATGTTCATTTCTATCTATCTATCTATCTATCTTATATTAAACTTGCCCATAGAATAAGACAAATCAAATAACTGAAATGCCTGTATTTTCTCTGGATATTTCAATCTATTACTATTGTATCTACGCCAAGGCTATCCCTATAAGCAAGTCCTGTCAAACAGTCAGCTGGACTGTTTGACCTGGGGTGTGGGTGAGGGTTGGGGAGGCATCTGGTGACCTCAATCCCTACTAACCTACAAATATTACGAAAAAAAAACTGTAACAAATGACTTGCAAGTGATATCCAATAATTAGCTAATTAGAAACCATACCTATTACGAGGAAATCAATTATTTCTTTTTGATAAGAAAATACAGAAAATGCGACTGTATGAATCAAGCAGAAAGAGATTTCAAACTTTTACGAAATTACTTAGATATAAAAAAAAATCTTTAGTAAAAACAAAAAATCAAATAAGAATAACAGAAGCCTTAGAGTTTTGATAAGATACGAAAGTTTTATTCCATGATTATTTTTATCATATTTATATTCTTTGTTTTCATACATATTATTTTCCCTTTGAGGGGCCGGGTTAGCTCAGTCGGTAGAGCGTTCGGCTAGAAACCACAAGGTTCCTAGTTCGATACAGGTCGCCGCCAACTCAGCGTATGAGTAGCACAGGGATCTGTGCGGTAAAGTAAGGAGCTGGTGGTAGGTGTGGCGCTCCACATCAGATGCTAAAACAATCTCCTTGGTCTAGCGCTATTGAAAAGGGGTAGACTCCCTCGCTGACTGGCTGATACCGACTTTAGGCCGCTCCGTCTACTTTTTTTTTTACTTATTTTCCCTTTATTGAATACTAGTAGCGGCTACCCGACGTCGCCTGGGGAGAGGGTGATTTTTTTTTAAGTTAGTCCCGCAGATCCATTATTACAGAATCGTGAGTTGAATCCTCGTGAGATGCCCCATTTAAATCCCTATGTAAAAAAAAAAAACACCTTGCATTGATCCAGTTACTCTGAAAAGAAATGTAAATGTCTACTATCTAAAATATTAAATGAAAAAAAATCCATGCTCTTATCATTTAAATTTTTTTTTATTATCTTCATGAATTTAAATCAAATATATTATTTTTGCTCAAAAACCAAGCCCTGGTGATATTTAATGTGTATATATATCTACTTTGTCGTTAATTGTTTTATTTTCGAAGTTTCTTCCGGACATACATATACACACAACTGCCTTTTATATGTGCATAGATGGAGAAATTGCTTATCGAGATAAAAGTTTAAAACAACTTCAAAACTTTTAATGCATGCCTTTAGTTACGTTAAAGCACAAAACAACAACAACAACAACAACAACAATATATATATATATATATATATATATATAAGAAAAGACTTAGAGATTTAGCTTTATAGTCTATTTCAGGGAGCTTTTGTTAAGTCTCTAAATCTCTAAGCTCCCTGAAATAGACTATTATGCTAAATCTCTAAGTCTTTTCTTATTTCTTTACTTATATATTTGCTCTGTGACTCTAACATTAAGAGCACACATTGAGCTATCAAACTGCGACAGATTTTTTAAATAAAACTCTTGTGCCGTAAGGAAGATTTCTTCTCTGGACTTTTGGATTATATATATATATATATATATATATATATATATATATATATATATTATATATATACAAGATGTGAGGAGTGAAGAATTTGAATAAATCCAACAAAATGTGGTTGAGAATAGAGGAAAGTGTAGATATAACAACACAGAGAGTTATGTTGTTATATCCACACTTTCCTCTATTCTCAACCATATACAAGGTGTGTCAAAAAATATCGAGATTTATCGTACTTTTTGACACACCTTGTATTCTGAAAAAAAAGTTCCATTCATTCTTCATTTCTATCTTGATAAATACAGCTTTAAACTTGATACTTTTTGACACACCTTGTATTCTGAAAAAAATTTATGAATGGAACGTTATTATTTTCAGAATACAAGGTGCGTCAAAAAGTACAAAAATAGTCCCTATAATCAACCGTTTATCGCGAAAAAAATACACACTTGAAATCGACTGCTATTAATCAATATCTTGATTAATCCAGTGGATTTAACCCTGTAGATCCTTATGGTGAAACTCGAGTAGGTTATTACCGTGTACCTTTATGATATATATATATAATATATATATGGCTCTTTGGTCAATAAAACATAGTGCTCACACAACCTTTTTACGAATTTTTAATATTTAAATTTTTATGCAAATTTTTACCCAATCGGATTCCCACTCCTATCATAAAAGACGTTTGTAACGACCTCCTTCAGTCAG
This sequence comes from Doryteuthis pealeii, assembly GCA_023376005.1. Taxonomy (NCBI): domain Eukaryota; kingdom Metazoa; phylum Mollusca; class Cephalopoda; order Myopsida; family Loliginidae; genus Doryteuthis; species Doryteuthis pealeii. The sequence continues at coordinate 65,201,465 of CM042160.1, read as the reverse complement.
AATTATCCTGATGAATCATTTGAGTGAAACCTAGAAAGATAGTGTCTGACTCATTTAGGTCCTTTAACGTCATACCCAGGACAATAAGACCACCAGCCACTACCTTCAGGCATTTGATAAAAAGGGTTGGGGCTTGAATAAGGACAATAGGATTGGAACTTGATTGGGTGACCACTTAAGCAACAGTAGGTACTATAAGGGACCTGAGTTCTTTGTTTATCAAAATGTCTTGATTTAGCATTAAATGATCCGAAAGGTTGATATACCGTTTAATAAAACAAACAACCTATTTTTCTATTTAGCAGTCGTCACGCTGAGAGCACCGGTTTCCGTTAGATCACCGAAGTTAAGCAGTGATGAGCCTGTTCAATACTCAACTGAGTAGCCACTTAAAACTCTTAAAGTCATATACCACCCCATTCTACCCGGCTGGAAGTCACATTCATTTTAACTAATCTGCCCCAAACAATAGCCTTTGTTTAAATTTAATATTAAACATATGTAGAAATCTTTGATTTAAGGGAAATAATAGGTAACTTTAGATGCAAAAGTCATTTTTAGCCATTTTTTTATATATCCTTATAGGAATGTTTTGGACTTAGAAAATTCTCAACAGGATGTTAAGAGTTAAGCAACAGCAGGTACTATAAGCAACCCGAGTTTTCTGTTTATAAAATGGTTTGATTTGGTATTCAATGACCTGAAAATTGATATACCGAACAACCAACAATTCTTTACTTCTTGCCCGACGTAGACGTTTATGTCAACTAGTAGCTGGTGACACTACAGAACAGAACAAAACAAAACAAAATACTGCAGGAGGATCTGGCTTGCTGTGAGAAATAGGGTGATGGTTATAAAAAAAAAATACAACAAACACCCTTAGAAAAATCAAGAAGACGATTTCTGATTTTCTCTTTCTTTTCTTTTTTTTTTTTTTTTTTTTTTTTTTTTTTTTTGACAGAAAAAGATTCGGCGAGTGAGATTCACTTTTCAAAATTTAACTCCTCCTCCTCCACCTACCGCGCCGTACTTTTAGAAAAATTATTCGTCTTTTTTTTTTTTTTTTTTTTTTTTTTTTTTTTTTTTTTTTTAACGCTATGCAATAAAAACAACAAAAAAATTAATCGTGTTCAAAATGTATGCAGCTTGAGAATTCCAGCAAAAATGTTCTGTCGTCTCAGCTGTCTGAAAAGAGATTATCTCAGGGGATCACGTTTTTTGTGAACTTTATTTTTTTTTGTTTTTATCTGCTTCCGTAGTTAAAAAAAAAAATTTAAAAAGAAGGAAAAAATTCTATTCAAACGCCTTTCCTCGTGACAATTTAAGGACACCATCCAAGAAAAGAATTGGTTTTTATTTATCCTATCTTTTTTTGCAATTTTTAAAAGACTCAAGATTCTGGAAAAATAAAGAACTCAATAAAATCTTATTCAGTCAAGGTCGAAGGGTATGTATAAAGTTGTTAAAAAAATTCAACAGGCTACCCATGAGGGGGGAGTATGTATTTACCCAATTCAGGTAAGATGTGTGCTGTAACGGAAGACATATATATATTTACCAACCCCCCGCACGAGCAGGATGTGACACAAGGTCAATTTCTTAAGCGGAGTTTAACAGGTTTGAATTCAGAGTTTTCCTTCTCCTAGACCGGTTGCCTAACCAAGCTTAAAGAGCCCAGTCTGCCCTACTATTTATCCATAGCTGGAGGGGGAGTAAAATTCATACCTTCCCAAGGGTATTAGTGCTAAGTGAAATGCAATTACCACATCCAGGAATCGAACTCGGGGCGACGCGTCCATTTCCTATGACTTTAACCATTACACCACACGCTAACGGAAGACATATAAAGGTGCGAATACGCGAAGTTACTCGTAGTCGAATTGATGTAGTAGTATTCGTAGTCGAGTTCGTACTATTCAAGTAGTTAGTCATACTGTTGGAGAACTGCGGGTTGATTCTTTTATTCCTATTCCTGTACAAAAAAGTAATAAACCTTTCCGGATATTCAATGTCGTATTTGATATATTCAGTCACAACAATGCGACACAACGTCACTAATATGGGGCATCCAGGAGGATCGAACTCGCTCTTCAGTAATAACGAATTTGCGAGACTAGCTTTTTGCGTAATGTTGTCCAAATCTTTATTGTTACTAGCAAATATATGCACCCTCCGGGTGCAAGTATTTAAGTTTTAATGCAATAAAATATTGTATTAAATTAGAAAGGTTAATGAAATGAAGATAAAAAGATTTGAAACAGAGGGAGTATAATCGAAAAATAGAACAACTGAAACTTACTCTTCCATCAATCTCGTCTTTCATTGTTATTTTTCAAATTTAAGTATTTAGTTAAAAGAGGAAGTAAAGAATAAAATGATAGTTATTTTTTCTTGTTAATGGATTTCATTTAAGATTCATTGAAGAGATTGTTGCTTATATTCATTAAAATAAAACCAAACAGTTAGAAATCAATAATATTAAGAACATATTTATTAAAATCACATTTTTAATATCAATATGCAAATTAGCCTTTCCATTAACACTGTAAACCGCAATTTTGTTGTATATATAAATAAAATTGCATGTTGTTAGTATGTCGATATGGTCTACAGTGGCTTCGGCCTCTGGACCATTGATATAATTAATGGCGTCGATCCCAGGGGGCCATCCCCCCAGGCAACACCTGCCCCCTCGATTTAAAGGGGCAGGGCTGGGTTTATTGCCCAGTGCCTGAGGCGCCCCCCTTGAGGGGGTATGCCGACGGGATCGACGCAATTTTTTCACCTGCCACTCCACGAGCTTCGGCGTGGGTGGTCCCACGTTAATAGGGACTTTGTGCCTGACCCGTACATGTGGGGTACGCGGTAAATAAAAGATATGGTCAACAGTGGCTTCGGCCTCTGGACCATTGATATAATTAACGGCGTCGGTCCCAGGGGCCATCCCCCAGGCAACACCTGCCCCCTCGATTAAAGGGGCAGGGCTGGGTTTATTGCCCAGTGCCTGAGGCGCCCCTTGAGGGGTAATGCCGACGGGATCGACGCAATTTTTTCACCTGCCACTCCATGAGCTTCGGCTTGTGGGTGGTCCCACGTTAATAGGGACTTTGTGCCTGACCCGTACAAGTGGGGTACGCGGTAAATATCATGTAGATATGGTCAACAGTGGCTTCGGCCTCTGGACCATTGATATAATTAACGGCGTCGGTCCCAGGGGGCCATCCCCCCAGGCAACACCTGCCCCCTCGATTTAAAGGGGCAGGGCTGGGTTTATTGCCCAGTGCCTGAGGCACCTCCCTTGAGAGGGAATGCCGACGGGATCGACGCAATTTTTCACCCGCCACCCCATGAGCTTCGGTTTGTGGGTGGTCCCACATAAATAGGGACTTTGTGCCTGACCCGTACAAGTGGGGTACGTGGAAAATATAATGTAGATATGGTCAACGTTATTAATAATGTAAAACAATTTTATCAATAATTGAGGTTTAAATAAGAACAAATTCATGGGGAATGTGACGTCAATAACTAAGGGAATTGTGAGTTGAGTAGTGATTTAGTTTCGGTTACAGACAGAAAAGCACATAATCTCCATTATAATAAGATATACACAACGTTTCGGTCGATGTGCTCTCCAGTGTTTCTTTTTCAGGTGTTTTTGTTGAACTCGGGAAACTTCTTCTCAAACTCGGGAGCCTTTATGTCGTAATCGGGAGCCTTCAAGGAACTTCGAACCGAACCCTTTATTCAATCCACCGGGGCGATGATGACATAGAATACTTAACATAGCTTAGCACTTGAACTTGGTCACAGTTAGCGGAATGAGAACACCCGGTAGATTGAAGGAAGGAATGAAGAAAGAGAGGAAGAAAGAAAGGAAAAATGAAAAGAAGAAAAAAGAAGGAAAGAAAGGAAAGAAAAAAGAAAGAAGAAAGAAAGAAAGAAAGAAAGAAAGAAGAAAGAAAGAAGAAAGAAAGAAAGAAGAAAGAGGAAGAAAAAAGAAAGAATGAAAGAAGAAAGAAAGAAAGAAAGAAAGAAAGAAAGAAAGAAAGAAAGAAAGGAAAGGAAAGAAAGAAAGAAAGAAAGAAAGAGAAGAAGAAAGAAGGAAAGAAAGATGGAAGAAAGAAAGAAAGAAAGAAAGAAAGAAAGAATGGCTAAGGAGACAAGAATTGTAATGAAATGAACGAGAAATCCAATAGTCAATATGAGACTGAAAGAAAGAAAGAAAGAAAGAAAGAAAGAATAAAGTAAAAAATATATAATAAATAAACAGGGTAAAAATTAAAGAAGAAAGTAAAGAAAAGAACAGGAAATAAAAGAAAAAAAGAAAGAAAGAAGTAATGACAGCAAGAAAGAAAGAAATAAAAGAAAGAAAGAAAGAAAGAAACTTGGTCACAGTTAGCGGAATGAGAACAGTCTACCCCGGTAGATTAAATAAAGGGTTCGGTTTGAAGTAACACCTGAAGAACAGCGACCAAAACGTTGTGTATATAACAATAAAGATGAGGATGAATCCAAATTATACAAAAGGATGTTAGAGTCCTTTTCTCTGTCCTTTATTCAAACATGTATTAATTTTTTTGCACCGCCCTGTCAGCTTGGACTGTACAATACACCGACTGCACCTCTATCTAATCATCATCATCATGTCACGCAATTAGCACGGATATCCATGACAATCTCTTCCCAACCTTCTCTATCATTCATTGGGAGGTTCTCTGCACAGCATCCAGTATCCGCACAGAGCTGGTCAATGTAAGTCCTTGCTGGGCGGCCCACATTAGCATGTCCATGTGCTGGTTTCCACAGGAGAATGTCACTCATGAGTTCGTCCTTTCTTCTTCAGTTGTGTCCAGCATGTCTTGTTCGTCTTACTCGGAAGGTTTGTGAGATAGGGGGTAAGTGGCCGTACAGCTACTTCCTAGGGGGGTGTTGATTCTGCCAACATATTGTCCTTTGTTTTTTTAATGCTGGTTGCTTTTTATCAGATCTCACTCAGATCTTTATGAAAACACACCAAAAACAAGAATAAATAATAAGTTTACAGTGAGACTCAAACACACATTGTCTTTGTCTGAAGATATTCTGGTTCTATGTACCAGTTGTTATACCGTCTAAAGCCAGTGGTTCCCAATCTATGTGTCGTGACACACTGGTGTGTCAGGAGATGTCATTAGGTGTGTCGCGGGAAAGTATTCAATATTTAAGGTATAAACGAAAATATTATTTCAACAAAGTCTGGCCTATATATTATATATATTGATGTAGAAGAAATTGCAATATAGTAGGAAAAAACTTCACTGTAACGATGTAGGGCGATATGAAAAACGCCTCGGTGAGGAAGAACCGAAGACCATATCTGTACGCAGAATTTCAATGCAAGACGTTGCTCTCTGTTCCAGTAGATCCTATCTGAGTGCATGAAATAAGTCTTATAGGTTGAATCCACACCAACACAGTAGTGTCTAGTGTTGTACCACTACATTCACTTTTATTAAAACTAGCTAAACTTGGTAAAATCCTATTTAACCAACAAAAATTTCAGCGATGAAATTGAACTTGCGCATTATTTGAATCTATAGAATGTATCCCTTTTATGGGTGTGCCGCGAAAATTTTAAACAGCTCATTGGTGTGTCGCCGTACAAAAAGTTTTGAGAACCACTGGTCTAAGCTACAATAAGATGAATAATTAGTATTATGTGGATTATTCAAACTATTTTCCTCGTCTTTATTGTTATCTATACAACGTTTCGGCCGGTGTGCCCTCCGGCCTTCTTCATGTGTTTCTTGTCGGACTCGGGAACCTCGAACTTAGGAATCTTCTTTTTTAACTCGGGAACCTTCTTGCCGTAATCGGGAACGATCGCGGATCTTTGAACCCAACAATGAACGATGAGAACAGGATACCCCAGTGGATTGAATAAAGTTGTTGGGCTCAAAGTTCCGTGATGGCTCCCGATTACCACTAGAAGGTTCTCGAGTTCGAAAAGAAGGTTCCTGAGTTCGAGGTTCCCGAGTCCGAAAAGAAATATCTTAAGAAGGCCGATGGCACATAGGCCGAAACGTTTTACAGATAACAATAAATATGAGGACAATAGTCCGAATAATCCAAATAATACTAAGAACATTAATGGTATCATATCTCTATACGTCTCAACTCTCACTCTCGTTCTGGTTGCCAAAATCGTTTTGATGTCATTAACACTAGCTGCAATCCTAAACTTGACTTCTTACCCTACAATTTTTGGGTACGCTAGCTAGTAACTATATAATGCCCATAACTCGAAGTAGCACAATACAACGTTTTCCGAGATTGATAATGAACCAACTTTTGGACTTAAAATTTCCTTTCTCACCCATAAAAAAAATAAACAGATGCATTATTTTGTTGAGAGCAAAAACCTAAAAACAACAAAAAAATACAAAAACAAAAAACAAAAAACAAATAACAAATAACAAATACTGATTTCTTTTCCTGTTATATTTTATATGTGTGTAACTTAATTGGAAAAATCTGCATTCTCAAAATCCAGTTGCGTACTAGTTGCTTGGAATTGTAAAGCTCTCAAGAAAAATGTCCAAACATCTTTTTTCGAATTGACATAGTCGTCTACATATTACCATATGCTTTAAGAAATAACATGAAAATCTGTTTCTTGTTGGCTTTCTTTATATTTGTTTTTTGTTCTTTGTATTTTTGTTTTTTTAAATTTATCGTTGAGGCAAATAGACAATTTTTGTAAAGTTCAGTGGAACTTTCTCAATCCATTTATACATATATAAAGGACAGTTTGTGTGTATGTATGTCCGGAGGAAACTGTGAAAATGAAACATTTAATAACAGAGTAAATATGTATAAATATTCACTATCACCAGATCTTGCTTTTTGAGCCAAAATAATAAAGATTTGATTTATATTCACAAAGATAATTGAAAAATAAAATTATTATTATTATTATTATTATTATTATTATTATTATTATTATTGAATTAGTTTGCATTTAATATTTCAAATAGGAGACATTAATTTTTCATTTCAGAGTGGCTGGATCAACGCAAGGTCTTTTTTTATATACTGATTTTCATGGGGCATCCTGCGAGGATCCAACTTACAATTCAACAATAATGGATTTGCGAAACTATATTTTTGTACCCCCTCTACCAGGCGACACCGAATAGCTGCTTCTAGTTACTACATAAATGTCACTTACTGTATGTCTGTGTATTACCAGTTGGCGCCTACACCAGTGATCCGATCATGATGAAATTCAACACTTAACCACGATTGCATATGCAGCTTTAAAGAAATAAATGAATATTCCTTG